>JAJJWW010004480.1:0-225000 GCA_023531295.1 Papaver armeniacum
GGAGATTAAAAGAATGAATGTACAAATATTACAAAAGAGAAATAAGGAAACGAAACTATTTCTTGTTTGATCCTTCTTCTTCATCATCTTCATCAAATCCTTCTTCTTCTTCATCTCCATTGATTCCTCTTCTTCACTAGCATCCTTTGTCGGAGATATCCGGAGAAGAGGCACATTCTTGGGGATTTCTTTTAGGAGGCAAGGATATGCATAATGAGGGATATTGTTGTAAGTCAGCAGTAGTCTTAATACCGATTGCGAAAAAGAGTAGCATCATTTTAAAATTCGCAACGGTAATCTTTAGTTGCCTCTTGATCTAGAATATTTATCATCCCGAAAGAAAGATTCTTTTAGCTCGCTCATCTCAGACTAAGTTCTTCAATCCTTTTGAGGAAATCTCTCTTCGGCTCTGCGAACATGTGACAATGAATCGACAACACCTAGACAATTTTATGAAAGACAAATAATTAAATAAAGAATAACAATTAACAACTTTCTCGTCAAAAAATCATATCCTAACCGAGGCCGTATACTCGACTTTGAAGACTAACGTTAACACCTAAATTATTTAAGGCGTCATCTAGAATTTTCGACCCAATCAAATTCATCATCATTATTTATGAGAAGAAAGGAGCGAATTTGATTCTCTCTTTATCTAAGAATAACATTTTTGCGGCTAGATTCACCTCGTTCAATTTGAACCTCAAGAAGAGTCTTTTCGGAATTTCGCTAATGCTTGAGCACCTTGTCTGTGATCAATCTTTATCATCTATGAGATCATCATCTTGGTTCTTAAAGCATTAATTTTCTCTTTAGAATTAAGATATAAACGCTTAAATTGGTTGGCTAAGCCCAAATTTGGATCTATGGTCAATTTCTAAGGGCGAAATATGGATTGGAGTTCGTTTATAGGAAGAGATTTAATCTTGTCATTTGAAAAACTATTGAAGAATTGTTGGGGTGTTCAAGAAAGGTATTATTATCCATAGAGTCGGGGAATGAGCGAAGGATAATGGCTTCATGAAAGGTTTTAGACGTTTTGAAAATGGTAAATCGGGATGAGGAAGATAATGAGAAAACAAAAAAAAAAAGAGAAAAAGTTTCATACCATAAAGTTCTTTGGTTGACACTTTGAAGAATAGATATCTTGTCCTTCGAGTGGAAGAATCAACTTCTAATTGTTTATTCTTCGCGAAGACGGCGGCTTGACTTCTAGTTCTTCATTTCTCTTGCGAAGTTGAAAGGTTCTTCTTTTGCGGAATCCCCGACTTCTCTCAAGATCCGAGGCAACAACGAAGAAGCTCTCCAGTAATCATGAAGAGGAAATTGTCAAGATACAATATAATTTTAAATCATAATTATGAAGGAATATAGAAACAGAAGGAATACCAAGACACCAAGTGAGTTGGAGAAAATTTGGGAGTCACCTGATCTGGAGACTCCATGAAGAATCATCACCATCTAGTAAAGGAGCATTGGGATGCTCGCAAGAGATTTGCATGTACTAGAGAGACAATCATCCCAATCCCTTGCATGGAGTCGAGAAGATGCTAGATAGTTGTGCCATAGAAGATTCGGTTTGGAAAATCTTCTCTTACGAAAAGAATATCAACATCATTGTTATCATCATCATCAGAACTTTTCGTCAGTTGAAGATTTGAAGGATAAAGAGAATGAACTTTTAGCTTCTTTGAAGGTGGAGCAATGATTTATCCTTGCGAAGAGAACCTTTACCTTTGCCTTTGGTCTTAGAACCGTGAATTTCTTCTTCTTGATAGCTACAACCCTTGACCTTCGCACACACATGAAGATAAGAAACGAGGCAACAATATTGTTAAAAATATAGAGATGTTTCTTACTTCATCCGTGATGGAGCGCGAGAAGCGAGATAAAGTGTTAGCCTTCCGGTTCTATTATAGCTCGATCTCAGCTTATTGTTAATCTAAAATTTTCGCAAGAGTTAGAGAACAAGAAAGTAACAATAAATGAAAGATTATGAAGTGAGCAAGATTCAAGACATACCTCTTTCACTTTCTCGGGCCAATTAAATACCCAAGGTTGGTAAGTGGCGAGATTCGCGGAAGCACGTTTGGACTGAAATATAGGGTCCCTTCAAAACCGGTGGAAGATGCACCATTTGTCGTCTTTAGAGTGACGGGAATATTATTCTTGCCAGAATTCCAATGAATATCTGCATGAGTATTCTATCGGCGGCAGCATTTTCTTTCCTCTTCAAGTGGCACCCCAGCGGGAGTTACTATCATTTTTCATGTTTATTACTTCGTAATTTTTAAAGAGAAGCTCTCTCTTTGTATACTTTTAGCGAATATTTCTAAATCCTCAAATTTAGGGTCCACGACTTATTTTGGGTAAAGAGATCCTTCTGACGCAGCGATTGGCGAATTCAACGTTAAGCGAATACAATCTCCACCCAATTGATAGATGGCTCGCGAGAATTTCGCATGAGCAAAAATTTCATAAAATAAAGGAAGATTAGGATCATAGAGAGGAATGGGAAGGCCGGCAGAATCGACCAAGCGAAACTATGATTTCCTTATCATCACAATGATGATCGAAAAACAATTTGGCGTAAAAGAATGAATTTAGATTCTTGATTGGGAAATGGTTAATGTGAAACCCTTCTCTCAAATCTTTCAACTCTTTCCGGAGAAGTTTCATATTCCCGACCAATGAGGCATTTGGTATGGGAATGAAGAAAACGAAGATCAAAAGAAGTAGAAAGAAGAAGATTTTACGCGGCATAAGCGGAAGTTACGGAGAAACGTTGAAAAAGTTGCGGGGAAAAATAAGAAGGAAAGTAAAAAAGAAGAAGAGAATAATAGAGAAAAATATATATAGAGAGAAGAATTCTCAAAAAGGTAAACACATTTAATGCGAAGAGTAGACATGAGCGGTTGAGAAATAGCGGTTGAAAAATACGTGTCAAGAAATGGATGAAAGAAGAGATACGTGTAACATATTCTCGCGTAGTGCGAATCATGTCAATACGTAAGATTATGGAAAAATGAACAATTGCGGCATTTGGAAAGTACTAGTTCCATGACATTTCTCCTTCAGAGAAGACATGATAAGAGGCAAGATGTAGGATCACAATATCGCAACATCAATATCCTTGTGAAATCCTTGAACAACACACTTGCGAAGATATCGCAGATTGGTAATAAAAATGACGCAACAGATGACGACGGCTGAACACGAAAGATGTGAAGACCTAGCGAGATTTAGGAGTGTTGCGAGATTTAACATTTGAATACTTGCGAGAATGTCGCAAACCAGATCCGAAAATAAAGGGACAGCTTAGCTGTCATCCACTATGTAATGCCCTATATAAAGGGCCTAGTAGCTTAAGAGAAGGGAGAGATCTTTTTAAGAGTGGAGAGAAAGTTTTGAGGAAAGAGAAAGTCTAGAGTAGCAATTATATTCTTAATTTCATTTCTTTCTTGTAAAATTTCTAACTCAATCAATAAAAAGGTTGATTGTTAATTTTAAAGATGTGTTGAATATTATGAATTCTTATGAGGGATGTATTGTAGGAATTCCTGCAACTACAGTTATGGTGTGATAATCTTGGATCAACCTATCTTACGGTTAATCTCATATTCCATGCTCGAAAAAAACATATCGAAATCGATTATCATTTCGTTCGTGATCAAGTTGCTTTAAAACAATTGGTTGTTCGTTTTATCTCTTCGAAAGATCAAGTGGCAGATATCTTCACAAAGCCTCTTTCTAAAGACAGGTTTATTATTCTCAGAAACAAGCATACAATTCAAGATGACCCATTTACTTGCGGGAGGGTGTTAGGAAAACATCTCAGAACGTAGAGTTTTTGAATGTTATAGAATGTATTGTAAAGAGTCCATGCATTCTAGGAAGTCTTAAGTTAGGAAATACTTGTAATGCAAGTCATTATCATCTATATAAATATATGTTCTTCCTTGTACGATAATATACGAGAAAAGAGATTAATAAAATCGAGTTTCTCTCAAACCCTTCTTTCTATATCTTAACCAAACCTAAACTTGACTCCTTGACTTCTTATCTTCTCGTACTCAAGAAACTCAAATACCATTACTCATCAGGTCATGGTAGGCCGCAAATCCTATAACACCACCAGATCTAACCAAAAATAACCCTAGTAGTTCCTGGCTTGAATCTCTGCCAAGAACTCATGAATTCGAAATTTAACAAATACCCAACCTTCATAATCAATTCTCCAAACTCCTTTAACCATGACCAGACTATCAAGACAACCATCTTCTACCACAACATCACTTCCATCTGTCTCTCAATCGACTGAAATAGCAGCAACTCTAAATCAAATCTCCACCAACCCATATCTTATCTCCAAAATCCCATTTGAATCACCTCTAATCCGTGGTAGTTAATCTCTCCTTGATAAACCCTAATTCTTCTCGTTGAAATTCTCCATCAAAACAACACCAGAACCCCAATTACGAAGATGTATTTTGAAATACTACTTTGAAGTAATGATTCGTACCATAGATTTGGAACTCAAGATTAATAGAGATTGAAGAAGATGATTGTGTTTGGTGGTTGAGCCCAATTTTATTTTTTTTGTCATTGAATTTCGATATAATCGAAAGGGAACCGGAGACTAAAATAGAGAGAAAAAAATATGAACCTTTGGTCTATCATCTCCACGAAGGATAAGACAGTAATTTTAGAACTGTCACGTGTAGTAATCTGGTGAAATCAAATCTTCAACCGTTGATATATAATAATCTTGAACAGGTTAATGGAATTTCATTAACGAGGAAACCGCAAATGCAGAAAAACCCTTGGAACTTGTCCAGAATTGAATACTCTCAGGATTAAGCCGATATACAAAATCAAACCAACTTCGTATAGTTGAGACCAAACAACTAAACCTATAGTCCACCTAGTTCCGTCTGTATTCCCACGCCTCCAACTTGTAATAAGTCACGTACTTGGAACAATTCATTTGGTTCGTATTCCAAACAGTAAAGGAACAATAAATCTGTTTGGTAACAACTCTTTTCAACCAAGTGATATGAGTTCGACAAAAGGCTCTTTCGTTTTTCCCAATAAAATCCTTTGTCAGGTCCTTAGATCTATCTAATAACAACTACCAAAGTAATTGTCAATATTTTTCAATCAATACTTTGAATCACAAAGAATTGTATTGATGCCGATCTACTCAACCAATCAATCCAATCTACCACAAGGATTAACAGAAACAAGTATTGTGCACACCAAAGATTATGAACCCAAATCATAAATATTCTTCGTCTTCTAATCTTCTTAGATCTTTAATAAACACCTACACACAATCAACTTGAATATCTTGTGATCAATCACACACAGAACGGAGTCTGTTAACAATGGATTATCACATGACATCTTTAGATCTACAAACAGTCTAAAGATCCCCGTCGAAACTTCGATCTAGTTTGAGTGAATCTTATATCGGAAGAGATGATTCTCAAGCATAAACAAACTAGGTGCAATCAAAGTTCAACAACCGTTAGTCAATCAAATCAATCAAAAACTAATAATAAACCGCAATTATCTAGTTTTCCCACCAACGTACTAATAGAAAGCTTCTCAATCCCAAAGAAGTCTTTAAACCGAGCATTAGTAAGAGATTTCGCCTAATTAGGTTACTTTCCTTTCCGAATAAGCGCTCCACCAAGTAACAACACAACTAGGTAGTTTTGTGGCTACGAGGATTAGTTTGCTCGAAATGCAAACTTTGATATTTATAGACCAAGGAAGTTTGGACACTAAGGAATTTCCAAAACCGAAAATATTCTCAAGATATGCAATATATTTCCAAATTCGGTTTTCCATAATTCGGAAATGCTTTGTCCAAACATTGACTGAAAATCTCTTAGAAAATCTCCAACTAGTAAATGCACATTACTAATTTTCCATTTTCCAAAAATAAAATTAACAACCTTAAATAAAAAGATTCTCAATTTATTTTTCGATCCGGGATTTTCCTTTAGCTATTAAGGAATATCTTTGAACAATAAAAGATAAGCGTTACTGCACATGTTCAAAGAATGTCGACATCTTAACTTAGTAAATCATCTTTCATATTTACTATCTTGGAATAGATTTTCCACACTTCCAAACAAGTTTAGAATTGGTTCATCCGGCTTCCAAGAACTATGATTGATTAAGAACATTCAATCACCAAACATGGGTTTCAAGGTTCTACCAAAACAAGTTTCGGTTCTACCTCCATGGGTACCGGAATTAGTCACACTAGCTTTCCAAAATTCGGTTGACTAGGTACTAGGATTGGTTCCCATATATACGGTATCTAACTTGTATTTGTTGCACATGTCCATCAGATCGGTTCCCAATATCTAAAAACGTGTTGCACATGTTCATAGGATCGGTTCCCAATATCTAGAAACTTGTTGCACCTCTTATAAGGATAGATTCCTTTTGTGACGGTTGCACCTCTTACTAGGATCGGTTCCCCTTTGCCTAGAGTTAGTCATACAAATTACAACAAATCGATCATAGCGTCTCGAATGATTACTTAAGATTGGTTTTACTAATAAAAGTCATACCAATACAAAAGTCGGGCCTTGTGAATAGTTTTACCAAGAACATAAAGAAGTCATGAGCAAGTTATACTAATGATACATATTGGTAGTTCAAAAGATATGCAGTGAATAACAAACACCAATAAGCCTAGCGATTTCCCTTTCGATTCACGAAACAAGCTCATGAATTTACTTCCTTTAAATGAATGTAAAACATTGTTTCCTAGGATGAAATCTTCACATCATACCCATACATACTCACAATAGCATTCAAACGATTATGTCTGATCAATTTTTTTCTACTTAAAAATTGCTCTAGCGATTTTTTGGGATTAGGAAAGTTTTTTTCTATTTTCTTCAATCATTCGGTTTTCCTTTGTTTTGATCATCTTTGGATGATCAATAATGGGGGAAAATCACGATCCGGTTCCAACCAATACGGCTATTTCATATGCGAAATGGTTAAGGGTAAACAAACCCTAATTTTTTTGAACGTTTTCTGGGGAGAAAACATCATGTTAATACCAAAGTGGATTTGTGTTATTTGCCAAATCCAAGCACCAAGGAAGGAAACCACGCTGTTGTTGATGGTGGATTTTCGTTTAAGGTTAAAATTGTAAAAACACTGAAAAATCATGCGTGACATCTTGTAAAAGATAAAGCCATTTATAAGTGTTGGATATTCCTCACTTAATTCACCAAGAATGGATCATGTAGCAACAATCCCTTCTTGTGAATTTCATATCGACCTTGTATTTCGTACTCATTATCGGTGTGGCATGAATGAGTTGAGTGTTACTCTTATAGAGTAACATGAACCTCAAGCACTATAATGAATCATTATCGGTGTGGCATGAGGATCGAGTGTTACTCATATATAGAGTAACACGAACCTCCAAGCACTATAATGAAACCATGTACCGAAATACCCGTCGGGTGATGCTCGGTGTGTTATATTAGCCCGAGCCCCTCTCGGTGTGTTATATTAGCCCGATTGAGCCCCTCTCGGTGTGTTATATTAGCTCGATTGAGCATCGGACTTGGTGTATCGATCTCGGATATGATACGATCACTTGATCATCCAACTCCACAAGCATGATTGGATGACCACAGATCAATTCCATCACCCCAAGCATGGTATGGAATACCCACGGCCTTAGCTTGCCGAGATATGATTCGATCGCGGTCATCCAACTCCACAAGCATGATTGGATGACCACAGATCAATTCCATCACCCTCAGCGGTATGGAATACACACGGCCCGACCCGCATGGTCGACCATTGGCTTTGCTTGCCAAGAGACCGTCCATACCAAGCATTATGGACGGAAAACCTAAATTAGGGTTTGCGGCATATTACATGTGCTTGCAAAAGCAGTCTCATCCATCCATCTTCGCAAGCATAGACGAAGGGTGCGGATGTAGACTCGAAGGGCCCGAGCATGTCAACACGATCCGTGTGACCGCCACACACTTGATCAATCGGTCAAAGCCAACCATGGTTGGTTACAACAAATTCATCCGCCCAAAAAGAGCATGGTCGCGCGGCTTTGAAAGCCAAAATTAGGGTTTCAAGTCATCACGCGCGTCCATCTTCTCGTCACGAATGGAGGGTCACTGATTGGATTAACCAAGGCCGGTCATACCCAGCATGACCACCGTGGGCCCATCTACCTCCTCTTGGGGTCGGCCAAGGCATACCATGCCCGGCCAACCCAAAACGCACGCCCAAACTCGTGCGGTTACACTCCCAAATCCTAAAATCGAGTCTCGATTGGCTCAACTTCACCGGATGATTTGAGTGGCTTAGATCACATTTTCATGGGATAATCAAGTATAGGTGTGAACACCAACCTACCACCACCTACACGGTAGTATGATCGACCAAGACCAGACCAAGATGGGTCGTCTTGGAACGACGCCCAAACTTGGGATGTCATGCGGTTTCCAACTCCTTTGCGGCAAGGGATTTATAACATGAAACCGATCTCAACCACTCCTCTTTGACGGTCAAATTGGAGTGGCCTAGATTGCATCTTCATGAGGCGGAGAGACATGGACGTGTACACCATCATGCCGTCAACACGCATGTATGGTCGGTCCTACAAATCCTTCCCATGCTTGGTTTTGACCAAGGCGAAGAGTGATGCTTCGCACCTCTTTTAAAACCCTAATTTCATCAATCGGTCGCAGATGATGAGTGTCTCAAACATCATCTCATCCGTCTCGACTTCACCGACTTGGTTATACAACCCACAGTCGGGAGTTATTTGGATAGTGAGAGTCATTACCCATCACTTTACCACACCGTAATCGCGATACTGCATAAAATACACACGATACTCCACAAGTATCGACTTTCTCGAAAACGCAGGTTATTGATTCAGCATTACATGCTACCTTAGTGGATCCACGATCCACATTCAGTTATCAATCATGTCACAAATAGGGGGATACTTACTTTGGGGTATTGGTGCGGCGGTTTTACGGCGTGCGGCGGTAACGCGCCATCACAAGAACGTGTTAGGAAGTCATGGACGGTTAGAGATGAACTGGAGAAGTGGGCAAGACCGGTCGTACTGCACGACACACAACTCCACCACTCCATCATTCCATTACCTCCACTTCCCACGAGAAACGTGAATGAGGCTCAATGACTTGTATAAATAGGTTCTCGCCTATTTCAAACAAGGAATAACAGGCGATAGAACAATACAAGTTCATCGACGAAACCAAGTGTTAATACAAAAAACCGTATTCAAACACTCGAGCCTGCTTGCATCAATAGTAAGCTTGCTCATCTTTCTCATTACAAGTCATAAGCAAGCCAACACCTTCACAATCTCAACACCTTCTTCGCTTCCCTCCCTAAGATCAACCCCATCTCCTTCACTTTGTGATCAAACAAGTCTGGGCGGCCATTTCTTGGTTTAAGTAGGACTTGCATGCATTGATCTCTCGAATCTACAAGCACTCACCTTGCAGTGCATTTGTTGAAGGTTTAAATTCATTCCTCATCCACACCCCGAATTATCAAATTCTGCGCGGGAGTAGTTTTCACCCATCAACAATTGGCGACCAAAAATGGGAGATTGATCTATCGGTTACAAAAATTGAATTCTCAATTCTTCGGTTTTCCATCACGATGTATCTTCACCCGAGTCCGGGGTGGTTCGAGATATCATGGGAAGCATAGCATTTGGAGCGTTGGAGGATGTCTTGGCGAATCAAGCGGTATCACGGGAGGCGAGCGAGACATTTCGCCTTTTGAATGACATAGCAGCACAATTACAAGAAGGATGCATCCACTTCGGAAGAAACGGTGAATCCTTAGCCAGGATCACACCTTTACCGGGGAGAAACAAAAATAGCGCGTAATCGCGAGGGGACTCGGGGAAAGATGAACAACAGGTCCGGTCGAGCGATGAGAATCCGAGACAACTCCACGGGAGAAGAGACTTGTCAGGAGCACTACAATGTCGCGGATAAAGAAGGGAGCCTGCAGCCTATGGGCCGTGTTAGAAGATTTATATCTCAAAACCCTCTTGGCAGGAAACGCATTCGACCCGCATCAACCTTTCAACTGAATGAAGAAATGCTTGAGAAAAGAGATCAATCAAGGAACGCGTGAGTACGAGAGGATGGGAGCGTTCAATCCGGTCACTCGGCGGTGACATTACGACACCTTCCACATCCTCTACCTAGGCAAGCGATCCGCGAGATATGATGGCACTCACAAATCTCCCAACTTCATCCCTGTTCCACGTCAAAGCCGCGGAGAGGCGTTACAACGCCACTAACGCAGAAAAGCCGGACTCAAGGTACTTACATTTCCCTTCCCAATGAAGAAGATCCGGAGCTACTGGAGACGTGGGTGCGAAATGGAGAGTTGAAGCTACCCCTGTGGCGCCCACCTACTGATCAACAAGTAATGGATCCAAGTCCACATCATTACCATCGGTTCCTTCATCACCCCACCGGTAGATATGCAACGCTTTAGCGCATTGTTCGGGAGAAGCTCGGTTCGGAGAGATAGCTTGCGGAGGATTTTCTTAGAGAGGCTACTCGGTCGATATGGTGAGGCTTCAAAAGGCAAGTAAGTTTTACTCAACAACTTTACAAGAGAGATAGTTTAGAATTCAGGGACTTAGCATCCATGTGGAAAAAGAGCTCGGTGATCAAACGCCATGTTTGTTCCCATTCGTACCTCCCTTTTACATAACATTTGCAATTTCATGCGCAATCATTCATGACCAAGATGCAAATTTCATTTAACATAATCCCTTTCAAAAAGGTTGTTCACAAACTATCTCAAAATAAGCCAATTCAATTACCTATCCAAAAGGAAGCCAAATTACGAAAGAAAATCTTCACTATCACTCAAAAAAAGAAGAAACATCTAAAAAGAAGAGACAAGTATATGGCACACATCAAGGGAAGTCCTTGACAACAAATCGTCCTTTCCGGGCGAAAGGCCTTCATCCTTTGGAGCACGGCTGCTTGACTTCAACTCCATGACTGGCTTTTCGACCTCTTCTTCCCGGCGAGCACTTGTGATCCGCAGAGGGGACTTCGTCTGTAATTTCGAAACTCTGAATCTTGGAGAACCCTTCGAAGAACCAAGGAGCATTGAAACCGTATTGCGCAAACACGTCTCGATGGCACTTCCGGTCTTCGACCATCTCCTCGAAGCCATTCGACCCCGGTCGTAGCGCTCATCCCTTGGATAGTAGATAAAGCTTCTTGGACGCGGTTGACCAATGCAAGACGACTCTTGAGTTTCGTGGTGGTAGCAATATGACCGTGCTTCTCCCATATTGCTGTGTACAACTCTTTGAAGCTGGGGTAGACCTTTGAATCCACCAACCAACACATGGCCTGGATAAGGGATATCAAAGGAGGATCGAACAAAGCCCCGTGCCGCATCACGATGAAGTCACCAACCGCGGGAACCTCACAGTGCGGGGGCTTTTGGAGGAGTCACCACAATGGCCATATTGACCGGAACACATTCGGAGGACCAATTTCGAGAGCCGCCCCAACTATAGCGGTGTGTCGCCTCTCTTTCACTCTGGGTGCTAATTTCCATCATGTACCCGTCAACAAGATCACCGAGGGAAGCGCCTTGTTCCACCGAGCTTTCATCATCTATGTCGTGGTCGAGAAAAATGAGCGGTTTCTCGGACTTCTCAACATGAAGTTCCATGCCGTCGGACTTCTCGGCATGAAGTTCCATACCGTCGGACTTCTCGGCATGAAGTTCCATACCGTGGACTTCTCGGCATGAAGGTCGTACTGCTTTGACTTCTTAGCATGAGGACCGATCCGCCAACCTTCTCGTTTTGGATGCGTACCAACCTTGTGAAAGCATTATCTTTCGATATTCCACGATTTCAAGCAAGGATCGTTTTAAGAATTTACCTTTGGAGAAATGAAAGAACAAATGGGAAGAAATTTAAATACTGCATATTGGAGGAATTGAGAATTACCGGACCGCATGCTTGCCTCTTGAGTCTCTCTCCTACTTGGGACTGCAACTCTCGGCTACTTTAGTCCGTTTGGATGGAAGTGGCTTCAACTAGGAAATGCTTCGTCAAGACGTCGGAAGATAGTTCACCACGGGGATCTGTCACAACACTCTCGAGAATCACTGAAAAACCAACAGTTGCCTCCTCCAAAATTCCTTGTACTTATCGGTCACCACCGGGTTTTCTCCCAATAGGCCGAAGGAAGGCTCACCCGCTCTAAGAACACGTCGGCATTAAGAATATTCAAGAGAAATTCCTTTGAAACTACCGGTGGACGGATGAATGGAACACCCCTGATCAAATCCCATTTGACGAGCAGCCTATCAATATTGTGCGGAGTCACGGCAAGTTCTTCGTTAAATAGAGACAGGACATACCTGGAATGAACTATGCGGGTAAATAATTTCCCCGGATCTCATGGTCTTAACATCGGTACGCAACACAACGCCAGGATATAAATCGGCCAAAAGGTCTTTGGCTGAACGATGGAAGAGTGAATCGGCCCCCATGGACGAAAATCTACGGAAGAAATGTTGTCAAATACCTCCACAAGTTTCCTTATGGCTTTGGACGCTTCTTATTCCATCGGAGTATTCTCGAGCCGCCGTACAAGTTAACGAGTGAAGGTGTAGGAGTAGAGCATAACCACGAAGTGTTCCCATAAGAGCGCTGAAGAAAAAAGCGAAGTGAACGTGCGACTCCACCTTCTTGTACCCGTTAGAAACGTGCATATCCATTGCTAAAGCGTCCAGATGAGAATCTGGCTGATCCAAGGAACAATGCACCTAGAGGAAGAACTTCACCTACGCGTGACCTTATGGCAATCTTAACAAGCTCACCTCTTATGGTCTTCTTCCCTGAACCATCATCAAATATATCCACTGGATAGCCATAAAGGCAGAACGCAATCACGCTTTGAGCTCGTTTTCCAACTCTGAGAAGACCACTCCGAAACCCACCAAGTATAAAAGCATCTCGCATCCTTTCTCTCCTCCTTGTCAGACTCTCGAATCCCTCCGCCTTTTGAAGTATAGCATCATAATTACTTTGTTCGCATCGAGAGTTCGTAAGAAAGAGGGCTTGACAGGGAGTTCATTAATGCGGCTACACTCTCCAAAGTAATAGTCATCTCTCCCCATCTAGATATGGTCTGTGTGGTGAAATACGCCACCGAGAAATGAAGGTGATCAAGCCCGCGGTGTCTTTCCTAATTTCGAGGGTAGCGAGATGCCATGACCGCATCGAGGATTTGTGCTTTGGTCAAATTGTCCTTAATGCCCTTGTTACTCAACATGCGTCTCATCCATCCCTCATAAGAACCCGGTGGAGCATGGCAAATCTTGAAGTCAATAGGAGAAGGCGGATATTCGTTCCTTTGGAGACAAAATCTCATCACAAGTGCGGAAGAAGAAAATGGGTCGACATCCATATTTTCGAATCGGGAAAGCAAGACTATCTTATGAGAAGGATGCTTCCTAATATTTGGAAAAGACGAGGTGAACAACTCATCATTGATGTTGGCATATCCTTGAAGGCTATCAACACTTCCCGACTTGGCACCCGACATTATCTTCGGGAGACATATTGATAGGAGTTCTCTTCTTTCTACCGCAATGAGATAAAAGACGGAGTTAGAACTTGTATGAAAGCACATGAGAAGTGTAGTCACACACGGCAAGACACAACTCACGAGCGGAGCATGCAAATGGCCGGTCCAAATACCATTCAAATCCGGCACAAAATTCGGTCGATTTGGTCTAGTACGAATTTTAGTCGGTACAAGTTTCGATCAGTATTGACTTCAAGTTCTCCGGTATAACTTTCAAGTCGGTATAAGTTTCAAATTTCAGTCAAGCATATGTGAATAAGACCCACGTTCGGCATATACGGCGGCCCGCATTCATCCGCATACATCACAATACGATTTTCTTTATTCATGGGAATCGTGTCTCCCGGATTCAAGTCAAATGGTGGAAAAAGCTAAGCATGCATATGTCTTACAAAAGGTATTTACCTAACAAAACTAGGGTTTGACCGTTAAAAAAAAAAAAAAAAAGGAGCGAAACCTACCTTGAGCGGCACGGACAGGGAGCAACTCGGCAACGGACGGCGGCGGTTTCCGGCAGACAATTCCGGCGGAACAAAACGGCGATCGAGAAGAGCAGCGGCAAGGTTGCGGAGCGAGAACAAAATAAGAAAGAGAAAATTCGTGAGAAGAGAAAAGAGGTTTGGCTTCTTTTATAGACAAAAATTAGAAGAATCCCCGATAGAACAAGGATTCCTCTTTTGTTTGGTTTCCTCTTGATTCAAATACCCAAAGAAAGAAACCTAAGCCCCACCGGGATTCCATACAAGCGTGACGGCGTGGAAAACTAGCGGTCGGCCGACACTCTTAGAGGTAAACTCCTTTTACCTTGTCTTTCTCATGTATGCATGTCACCATCTCATGCCTACCACACAATAATGTAACCATTATGTGCTAGGCGAGGAGACTTAATGTTGATGGTGGATTTTCGTTTAAGGTTAAAATTGTAAAAAACTGAAAAATCATGCGTGACATCTTGTAAAAGATAAAGCCATTTATAAGTGTTGGATATTCCCTCACTTAATTCACCAAGAATGGATCATGTAGCAACAATCCCTTCTTGTGAATTTCATATCGACCTTGTATTTCCTGTACTCATTATCGGTGTGGCATGGCGGTAGTGTTACTCTTATAGAGTAACATGAACCTCAAGCACTATAATGAATCATTATCAGTGTGGCATGAGACTGAGTGTTACTCATATATAGAGTAACACAGAACTCCAAACACTATAATGAAACCATGTACGAAATACCCGTACAGTCGATGCTCGGTGTGTTATATTTGGCCGAGCCCCTCTCGGTGTGTTATATTAGCCCGATTGAGCCCCTCTCGGTGTGTTATATTAGAAGATTGAGCATCCGGACTTAGTATATCGATCTCGGATATGATCCGATCATGATCATCCAACTCCACAAGCATGATTGGATGACCACGAGATCAATTCCATCACCCTAAGCATGGTATGGAATACCCCCGGCCTTAGCTTGCCAGATATGATCTGATCGCAGTCATCCAACTCCACAAGCATGATTGGATGACCACAGATCAATTCCATCACCCTCAGCGGTATGGAATACACACACCGACCCCGCATGGTCGACCATTGGCTTTGCTTGCCAAGAGACCGTCCATACCAAGCATTATGGACGGAAAACCTAATTAGGGTTTGCGGCATATTACATGTGCTTGCAAAACAGGTCTCATCCATCCATCTTCGCAAATGCACCAGAGGGTGTGGATGTAGACTCGAAGGGCCCGTGAGCATGTCAACACGATCACCGTGTGACCCTTCTACACACACTTGATCAATCGGTCAAAGCCAACCATGGTTGGTTACAACAAATTCGTCCGCCCAAAAGAGCATGGTCGCGCGGCTTTGAAAGCCAAAAATAGGGTTTCAAGTCATCACGCGCGTCCATCTTCTCCGTACGAATGGAGGGTCCTGATTGGATTAACCAAGGCGGTCATACCCAGCATGACCACAGTGGGCCCATCTACCTCCTCTTGCGGTCGGCCAAGGCATACCATGCCCGGCCAACCCAAAACGCACGCCCAAACTCGTGCGGTTACACTCCCAAATCCTAACCAGTCTCGACCGCTCAACTTCATAGGATGATTTGAGTGGCTTAGATCACATTTTCATGGGATAATCAAGTATAGGTGTGAACACCAACCTACCACCTACACGGTAGTATGATCGACCAAGACCAGGCCAAGATGGGTCGTCTTGGAACGCACGCCCAAACTTGGGATGTCATGCGGTTTCCAACTCCTTTGCGGCAAAGGGATTTACGCCGGCCGATCTCAACCACTCCTCTTTGACGGTCAAATTGAGTGGCCTAGATTGCATCTTCATGAGACGGAGAGACATGGACGTGTACACCATCATGCCGTCGCCAACACGCATGTATGGTCGTTCCTCACAAAATCCTTCCCATGCTTGGTTTGACCAAAGTGAAGAGTGATACTTGCGCACCTCTTTTAAAACCCTAATTTCATCAGCGGTCGCCGGATGAGTGTCTCAAACATCATCTCATCCGTCCGACTTCACCTGACTTGGTTATACAACCACAGTGGGAGTTATTTGGATAGTGAGGAGTCATTACCCATCACTTTACCACACCGTAATGCAAAGACGCATAAAATACACGATACTCCACAAGTATCGACTTTACGAATAACGCGATTATTGATTCAGCATTACATGCTACCTTCCGTGGATCCACGATCCACATTCCGTGACATCAATCATGTCACAAACTGGGGATACTTACAGGGGGTATTGGTCTGGCGGTTTACAGCGTGCGGCGTGCAACGCGCCATCACAAGAACGTGTTAGGAAGTCATGGACGGTTAGAGATGAAGCTGGAGAAGTGGGCAAGACCGGTCGTATGCTACCGACACACAACTCCACCACTCCCATCATTCCATTACCTCCACTTCCACGAGAAACGTGAATGAGGCTCGATGACTTGTATAAATAGGTTCTCGCCCTATTTCAAACAAGGAATAACGAGACGATAGAACAATACAAGTTCGTCGGCGAAACCAAGTGTTAATACAAAAACCGTATTCAAACACTCGAGAGCTTTGCTTGCATCAACCGTAAGCTTGCTCATCTTTCATTACAAGTCATAAGCAAGCCAACACCTTCACAATCTCAACACCTTCTTCGCTTCCCTCCCTAAGATCAACCCTATCTCCTTCACTTTGTGACCGAAACAAATCTGAACGGCCATTTCTTGGTTTAGGCCGGACTTGCACAGATTGATCTCTCGAATCTACAAGCACTCACCCGTGAGTGCATTTGTTGAAGGTTTAAATTCATTCCTCATCCACACCCGAATTACCAAATTCTGCGGGAGTAGTTTTCACCATCAATGTTGTTGAAATACCTCAAGAGTATTTCATGGAAGGATGCGATATTTGGCGTTTGATCTTATTGGTCGAATCAATTTCAAAGGTTATGATTTTAACGATGTTAAAACGTCCCTTGAACAACAATGGAATTTAGGGCGAGGACGGGTTCGATTTGTTCCATTAAATCGTGGATTTTTCATTATCAAACTATTATCTCAAGAGGATAAAATAGGGTTTTCATTGAAGATGGTTGGATGGTGGATCAAAGCATCGGCATCACTTTCGACTCATCGAATGGTACCCTGGTTTGATGCGGCACAAGCAATCAACTTCTCGTGCAAACTTGATTTGGGTTAGGTTTCCGAGGCTTGCCAATAGAACTATGGGTTGAGAAGATGTTGGGTAAATATCTTCGTTACCGATTCTCCATTAATACAACTCGTGTATTATCCACCGATCCATTACAACTCTTTGTAACATGGTTTTCACTTATGTATTACATCTCATAATACCAACAACAAAACAAGAAAGAATGATAGAAAAGAGATGATCAATCACAAACTTAAACGGAGACTTACTTGGGTGTATTGAGGCGAGTAATCTCTTTGCTTAAGACATTTGATGCCCTGTATATAATCTTCATTCATAGATTTAGCGGCACATGTCTCCAACATTCAACAATACCTCGATGTTTTTCGCAAAGACTTCGATAACACCGAACAGCGAACGCGAATGGATGTAGCACAAACTCTTCTTTAACTCTTGAAGACACATGCAAACTCTTAAATTTCTAGTACTAGTTTTAGGACTCTAAAAACACACACCTTGCAATGGAGAATGAGTGGGGTTTATATAGGCTAGAGGTGACTCTTGGAGAAGTCCTTTCATGAAGAGTCACAACCCTTAATGGAGAGTCACATCCCTTGGGATAAGACACTAATGTTGAAAAGACTCAAGTGAGTTGACACACCTATTCATATTTCTATTCAAAAATTCCAACAATCCCCACATTGAATAGAAATTCATGCAAGTTTAATGCGAGACACTAGAAAGAGTTTGTGCGCGGAACATCACTGCATCGGGAGAGATAGCTTTTGGCTTTGAATCTTCCGTAGTGAATACCTACCGGGTTTACTAGTTGTTCGGTGAACGCGATGTCTTGAACCGCCCAACTTTATGATGTAAACCGATGCAATAGATATCACACGATTTATTTCCTTACATATCCGGTTCTCGGTTGTGTTCATTTCGATGTTGGTTTTTCATGAGTGCTCTAGATTAACTTAGCCTTATAGTTATCATAGAAGCGGCACCACTTCACACTCATATAGGTGATCTCCTATTTGAAAGTATCCTGCCATACTTTTCTTAGTCAAACTAAGCCTTAGGAATCATTAAGAGAAAATCTCAACCTCTCACTTGACAGGCAACACTGTTTCATCATAGAAATGGGAAGAGAGTAAACTCTCACAAAGTGTTTTCCGGTGAGTATAAATTTATAACTTGGTTGTCCCTTTTGAACCTAGATAACCATGGGATCTCCAATCGCTAGGTTGGGTGTCCGCTATAAATACTACTCTATATAGGCTATCCCATTTCCATCGATGACGCAATTATACGCTCTCTAGAATTCGTATCATTTGCCGGCTAGATACAATTCACATACACTATTTCTTTTCGATGCGCGCATTTGAGAGCAATTGCTTTATGGTACTATTATCGCCGATCTATTTATCGAGACATACCATAATCTCAAACTATGTTCTATTTCCAACATGTATATACTTTGGCCATATAAGTATATATCCAAGGAAATTCCGAAGTTACTCTAACTTCTTCTCCAACTTTGCGTCCAAAGCTCGGGAGTTCACACTTGATCTCGCTGTCAACCTTTATTCGGATAATTCCTTGCTCGCAACCATATGGATGCGCCGGTTCAAATTTCAAATAGAAATTATCCTTTTGGAAGTGGTGATCAGATGATCTGATTGTTCTACCCATTCTGTTAAAATTGAAGCCCACTTCGCATTTAAGAGAGTACTGATTAACTATCCATTAATCAATAAATCCACCATCTAGTTTTGTTGTTTTAAACAACACATTCTATCTATCGCCAGGAGATCAATATGACGTGGTTGGTATTTTAATAACAGCCAGTTCTAATGCACATACGCCCACTTCGCTGGACTACGTGAATTGTGCATTCACAACCATTATCGACCCCCACATTTCGTTAAATTTATGGAAATGCATCTTCCATTCCACGTGCATTCATAAATGTTCTTTATTACCCGTTGTTCGAACAACTTTCCCCATTTTTTTGTGGTACACTTGATCTTGAGAATTGAACATCGCTTCCCTGATGTTTAATTCTTCTTAACCAACAATTGTTTTGTACTCGTTGGCTGAAATGATATACAAATCCCAATTTCAAACCAACCCAGCGTCGTCCACACCATACATCTTGAGTAGTCAGTTTTGAAAAGTGAATTTCAAGTTAAACTTGAATTTTAATGGAATGTACGCATCTTTGGCATGTGCTAATCAAGTGCCAAGCATATGCCAAATTCTACCGTTGACTAACCATCCAATGATCAATTAATCATTAACCATCCATTAAAACTTGATCACTTTTCTCAATCGCATTCCTTGCTTGGATTTAAATTAAATTTAAGTAACTCCAAATGACTGTCATCATAAGCATCAAGCAACGAGGAAGTTAACGCTTCCTTCCCCACAAATACTGGAACGAAGAGATTAGTCATTTTATTTGTATCAACATTTCTCACCCTAACTTGGGTGCAAAACAGGCAGTTTTGAAAGGTCACATATCCTCTCTGATATATTGTGCCTTTTTTGAGTTAATTAAAAATGACTGATACGGTTATCCAACTAAGACGTTCCGTCTCTTCTCCACCAGATGTTTTTTTCTAATGGGGATCTTTTTCTGATGCACTACATCTCTGAAATCAAAAGTTTAAATTTTAAATTCAAAGATAAGCACTGCCTTCATCAGTCCGTCTAATCAATGTGCCGACATTGATCATTCATATATTAACTCTTAATTGACAAGAGAAGGAGGAACCTATAGTTGGGATTCACCTGTGCTATTCTCGTAGCATCCCCTCCACAATCTCTAAATACATCAGAATTAAGACTTCATTCAATGATCCTAATTCCTTGATTAATTAACAGCATCGCTGACCAAGAGTAGAGTGGGTTCAAGCATAATTTAAAACTTTTATAGTTTATTGTACTCCACTAGGACGGATGGTGGTGATGTTTACATATATTAAACTTTTGTACAGGAAACATCCACTTTCTTAAACATGAAGAAAGAAGGCGCGGAGAAGTTCTGTTTAAACGAAGCATGACAATAGCCTTAAACGTGTAAATTCACATGGGCAGTTATCGTGATCAGCCGCATGAAAAGGTACATCGTTTGTGAACAATTGTGCACACAAGTATAAATTTACGCTTCGGCCAATCAAAGTCACAGAACTTCGCCTTTTTGCGTTCCCACAAACAACAAAACTCTAACCATCTCATGAAGCCATTTCATGAAGAGTTACGTCTCTTTGACAGACAACGGCAACCATTTAGAATTTGTTGCATCTTTCTCATCTCGATTCCAAATAGAGATTAAAAAGCGTAATCAAGACAATCCTGGTGTACAACTTTCATTTCTTACCACAAAATCAAAAGAGCAACCAAAATATTGGAAAATCATTCTGGGCTAGAATTGATTTCCTGCTCAGAAATTTCGCAGAACAAGACTCATCTTTCGAAATTTGTAAGAATACTTCTACTACTCCAAAAATTCTAAAATTTGGTGTGGAGTATCATCTAAATGTCTTGCATACACACTGTCAAAAGGATTTATCTAAATTCCTTTCCGTTTGGGAGACCCACCAAAATTTCTACGGTGTTCTCAAACGCCATTTAAAGTGAATCGAGAGAGGAGATTCCGATACACAACTTTTATTTTCCAATTTTCAAAATTAGAACCGTCGATCAAAACCATGGGAACTTAATCATCAAGCACGCTTTTATGTACAAGACATTTCAAAGTCTGTATTTCCCATACTATAGGAAACTATTATGAAGAGACGCATATGGGGGAATGAAGAGAAGACTTCCAAAATACTAGACAAGTTTCGTAGCCTCACCAAAACTTCCCACACAAAGACCTCCCATGCTCCAACTCTTGTGGTATTTCTCTTGGGAGTTCTCGACTAGGTCCATCCCCGAACCACCCAAGCAAACTATGTGCGAGACTTTGAGGCAATTTAGATCCAAAGAAATGGTGTCTGTTCTTGAACGCATAAACGGAATTTTAACTCGTTCACAAACGAGGCACCCCGATCTCTTAAGCAATCTAAGGCTAACACATGTATGCCTTTTGACCAAATCCGAAGTTCACATCCAGATACAATGTTTAAGAGATTAAACACACATACGGTAACAAAGATTTATAATCGTTCGAAGTGTCTTAAGATTGTTGGGTAAATATCTTCGTTACCGATTCTCCATTAATACAACTCGTGTATTATCCACCGATCCGTTACAACTCTTTGTAACATGGTTTTCACTTATGTATTACATCTCATAATACCAACAACAAAACAAGAAAGAATGATAGAAAAGAGATGATCAATCACAAAGCCGAAATGCAGACTTACTTGGGTGTATTGAGGCGAGTAATCTCTTTGCTTAAGACATTTGATGCCCCGTATATAATGTTGTTACAGATTTAGCGGCACATGTCTCCAACATTCAACAATACCTCGATGTTTTTCGCGTGACACTTCGATAACACCCCAACAAATAACGCGAATGGATGTAGCACAAACTCTTCTTTAACTCTTGAAGACACATGCAAACTCTTAAATTTCTAGTACTAGTTTTAGGACTCTAAAACACACACCTTGCAATGGAGAATGAGTGGGGTTTATATAGGCTAGAGGTGACTCTTGGAGAAGTCCTTTCATGAAGAGTCACAACCCTTAATGGAGAGTCACATCCCTTGGGATAAGACACTAATGTTGAAAAGACTCAAGTGAGTTGACACACCTATTCATATTTCTATTCAAAAATTCCAACAGAAGACCTTGCTAGCTATAGGTAAATCGCTTGGAACTTCGGTGGTGGTGGATGAAAGAACTCTAAAGAATGAATATGGACATTTAAGTATCTGTTCTTATAGAGATTGATTTTGCAAAGCATAACACCGATGCGGTTCATGTTACGGTTGGAGATAGGGATTTACGGCAAACCATTGAAATTCCAAAACATCCAAAGTTACATTTCTAAATGTAATATCATTGGTCATATGGATGTTGATTGCAGGAAAAAGAAGCATGCTAAACAGCAGGTTAAAGGTCCTCCAAAACAACAATGGAAAAAGGTATGTAGCTATGATTCATCTAGCAAGGAAGTTGAGTCTTCTATAGATTCTGGTAATAATTGGCAGGAAGTGCGACATAGAAAGAATAGTGCAAATGGGGGTGTAGGTTCTCAGTTTACAGCTGATGACAATACTGTAAGAATATTTCTACATTGGAAATATCTTGTTGGGCCATGTGAAATCTTTGGCTAATTTAGAATATGGCTAAACATGTTGGTTACATATATTGGGGTCCTTTCATATTCCCTCTTCCTTGATGGACGGTCGAGATTAAATGACAAAACTAAATCCTATGAACCTTGGTCCTCCTTCTACCTATAAAAGGAACTCTATAACCATCATAATAGAGTTTATGAATTTTCTATTATTCCATTACACAAAAAAAAAAAAGAAAAAGAGGGTCAAGAAGGAGAAACTAAGAGTTTCTCAAGGTATTCTATTTTACGGGTGTTCTTGCTTTGGACATTTTGGATTCAACCAAATGGCTTCGAGGTATCCTTCCTAACACAACTATGCTTATGATGTGATTATCATGATTGTTCAAAGATCCTTTAAATATAAAAATAATTCTTATATTTGGCATCTAGAGCACAGTTTAGAACTCCATGATTGTCCTTGATGATTGTATGCAAATGTTGTGATGATTTGAATCCATCACCATGTACATTTTGATTTCTAATAATCATGTTTATGTTTATATACCATGAATCTCTAAGATATAATGAAAATATTATCATATGAATAATGATTTATATATCTTTGTTTTGTACTGTCTCTTGAAATGGAAATACACATTCATATGTATGCTTCATGACATGTATGATTGATTTGTGGTGTTTGAATTATTTGACAATAACATGATTTTGTGTGATCTATGGGTTAACATGATTCAATATGATGATATGATGTGATTTGTTTAAGATCAATAACATGTTCTATTTGATTCATGTGTAAAGTCAAAACACCGTTTTGATAGTCATAACGTATGCTAGGAGGGTTAAACAAGTATTCATTGTGAAATTTAATTTTCATTTTCGATTCTGTAACGTATGGGCTCACTGTAATGTTAAGTAATTTTTTTTTTTTTTTGGGCGTGGCCCACATAGGGTTAAACAGTATTCGCTGTTTTCAAAGGTCGGACATGAGATGTTCGTCTGACCATGAAGAGAATTTTTTTTGAAATGTCAGTTTGACTTCCACTTATTAATTAATAATAAAACTTGGGCTATTAATTTTTGAAACGTTTATTATTAATTTTTGAAACGTCTATCATTAATTTTTGAAACGTTTATTATTAATTTTTGAAACGTCTATTATTAATTTTGAAACGTCTATCATTAATTTTTGAAACGTCTATTATTATTAATTTTCGAAACGTTTATTATTAATTTTTGAAACGTTTATTATTAATTTTTTGAAAATTTGAAGTGTCCCTTTGACTTCCACATGTTGACTTTGACCGTTTGACCATTGACTTTGAATGCTTGCTTTTGGTTGTAAATGTGATTTAATATGAACATTCATGAATCGAACATTATTGTATGACAGTGATTGTAACATGTGTAAGTTATTAAAAAATGTTTGAATTGTATTCACTTTAGCCATCACCACAGTGATACTAAAGTATTATGTTATATTAGAATGTCATTGTAAGAAATTAACTATTTAGTCATACATATTAGAATGAAAAGTTACCCACAGGTTTCTCTAATTCACATGTTTGAACTAATATTATGATTATATATGTAACTATGAAAGGCATAATATCCACAGATGTTTGTCTTTGCTTACTTATATATGTGTGAATGTTTTTATGACTTTATGACATGATTGTTGTTTTATTAAGATTCTACCCATAGGAGTTTCTTAATTTGTATGTGTGTGAGTTTGACTTTGTGTATCTTTGTCATGTTTTACAGCTTCTAGTTCTAAGTCTTTGCATTCGTATACTTCTTCTATCCCATTTTTCAATGGCACCAACTTCTCAGAATGGAAAGAGAATGTTGAGTTCACTTTGGGTGTGCAGGATATTGACCTTGCTCTCCTAATTGAAAAGCCAATTATGACTGATAAGAGTTCCCCTGAAGATAAGGATCTCTTAAAAAGTGGGAGAGAAGTGATAGACCGATCATACGATTGATGCGAATGCACATTGATGCAAACATTAAAGGATCACTTCCCGAACCTAAAAATGCTAAGGACTTTATGGAAATCGTAAAGGAACGCTTTAAAACAATGGATAAGTCTCTAGTCGGGAAGTTGATGGCTGATCGACCACCATGAAGTACAGGTGTAAGGTCAATGCACCAAAGACGTGATAGAAATGCGTAGCATTCTTCGCTAAGCTCACCGAGATGAAATTAAGCGTGTATGAGAACTTTCTTGTCCAATTCATTCTCAACTCGCTACCTCCTCAGTATGCCGCTTTTCAAGTGCATTACAACACTATTAAGGAAAAGTGGACTGCAAATGAACTTGGAAACATGCTAGTTCAAGAGGAAGCTAGGCTAAACTAGCAAGGCCTTAATCAAGCACATTTCGTCAATCGAGGAGTGAACAATAAGCGCAAGCCTCTGGAAAGGGCAATAAGGGAGCACCACAGAATAATTCGGTCAACTCGAAAAGAAGAAGGCAAAGCAAGATGACAATAAGTGTCGTTTTACGTAAGAAAACTGGTCATTTTCAAAAGGATTGCACTAAGCGTCAAAAATGGTTCGAAAATAAAGGTAATCCTTTGGGATTAAGTAAGCTATTTTGAAACAAATTTGACCGTTAAAGAATCTTCTTTATCATGGTGGTTTGATTCTGGTGCTAATGTTCATGTTTCTAATTCGATGCAGGGATACCTTTCAACCCAAATCACAAACCAGAATGAAAACTTCCTTTTTATGGGCAATGGCAATAAATCCCTGATTAATTTGTAGGCACCTATCGTACGATTCTAGATCATGGATACTTTCTTGATCCGGAAAACACTCTTTATGTTCCAACTATTTCCTTAATTTAATTTCGTTTCTCAACTAGATAGACAAGGATTTCAATTTCAAATTGCAAATGGATGTTTTAGTTTGTTTAAAGATTTTAAAATTATTGGTTCTGGTTATCTTTTTGATGGTCTTTACAAATTAAATTTATCACCGTCATCAATACCTGGAACCTATTTAACCATGCATCATAATGATAGAACTCGAACGTGTTGAGGGTAATTCCTCATTCTTGTGGCATAAGAAGTGGGACATATATCTCGTGAAAAGCTTCAAAGATTGGTAAAAGATGGGATTCTACGGAACCTTGATTTTACTTTGATTATAAAAGTTTGTGTGGATTGTATTAAAGGAAAGATGACAAAACACACAAAGAAAGGTGCCACAAGAAGTTCGAACTCCTTGAAATAATACATACGAGATATTTGTGGACCCTTCGATGTTCCAACTTTTGGAGGAGAAAATATTTTATCACCTTTATTGATGATTTTTCACGTTAATGTTATCTTTACTTATTGCATGATAAGTCTCAAGTTGTGAATCTTTGTAGAGCAATTCATTACAGAAGTTGAGAGGCAATTAGAAAAGAAGGTGAAAATCATTAGGTCCGATAGGGGTGGAGAGTATTATGGAAGGTATGACGAAACAGGACAACATCCTGGACCTTTCGCTTTACTTCTTCAAAAGCTTGGAATTGTTGCTCAATACACAACGCCAGGTTCACCTTGGCAGAATGGTGTAGCAGAAAGGCGAAATCGTACTATAATGGAAATGTTTAGAAGCATGATTAGTCATGCGAGTTTGCCCTTAAGTTTGTGGATGTATGCTCTTCGTTATCTTGTGTACATTTTAAATAGATTTCCAAGCAAAGCAGTTCCAAAGACTCCTTTTGAACTGTGGAAGGGCTGGAAACCTAGTTTAAAACACCTGCAAGTTTGGGGTTGTTCAGCAGAAGCGAAAGTTTATAATCCCAAAGAAAAGAAATTGGATATGAAAACTGTTAGCGGTTACTTTATTGGTTTTCCTGAAAAATCCAAGGGGTATATTATTGATTGTCCTAACCTTGAGTTACATCAAATGGATGTGAAAACAGCTTTTCTTAATGGTGAGCTTGAAGAAGATATTTACATGTGTCAACCTGAAGGTTTTGTCCTAGAAGGACAGGAACACATGGTCTGCAAACTTAAGAAATCAATTTATGGACTTAAGCAAGCCTCCAGGCAGTGGTATCTAAAATTCAACGAAACCATTCAAAAATTTGGTTTTGAAGAAAATGTTGTAGATCCATGCATATATCTCAAGATCAGTGGGAGGAAGTATATTTTTGGTATTGTATGTAGATGACATACTACTTGCGAGTAGTGATCTTGGCCTTATGCATGAAACTAAGGAATATCTCTCGAAGAATTTTGAAATGAAAGATATGGGTGAGGCTTCTTATGTGATTGGGATAGAAATATCCCGTGATAGATCACTTGGAACATTATCAATCTCACAGAAAGCATATATCGAAAGAATACTAGAGAGGTTTGAGATGAGTGCATGTAAGCCAAGCATAGTTCCGGTTTCTAAAGGAGACAAGTTTGGACTCAATCTTTGTCCTAAGAATGAACTGGAACGTAAGCAAATGGATAAAATCCCTTATGCTTCTGTGGTGGGAAGTTTAATGTATGCTCAAGTTTGCACACGACCATATATCAGCTATATAGTTGGTATGCTGGGAAGATACCTTGTGAATCCTGGAATGGAACACTGGAAAGCTGCAAAGAAAGTTTTAAGGTACCTGCAAGGAACAAAGAATCATCGTCTCACATTTACGAAGACAGATCAATTTGAGTTGGTTGGCTATACAGATTCCGATTTCATGGGATGTAATGATACTCGAAAGAGCACTTTTGGATATCTTTTTCTATTAGCCGGAGGAGCAATATCATGGAAAAGTGCAAAAGAGTCTATTCTCACTGGCTCAACAATGGAAGCTCAATTTGTAGCATGTTATGAGGCTACAAATCATTGTTCATGGTCTGCAAAGGAATTTCATCTCAATGTTTGGAGACCTAAATTTTGCCTCACTTTGTGAAACTTTACTTGTGATAATGCGCAATGATATTCTTTTCAAAGCACGCTAGATATACTAAGGGTTCAAGACACATGGATCTAAAGTACCTATGCGTGAAACAAGCTGTTCAGATGAAAAAGTTGTTCATTGAACACATAGGCACAAAACTTATGATTGCAGATGCATTTACGAAGGCGTTACCTCCTAAGACCTTTTTGGAACATGTTGGAAACATGGGTCTTGAGGGAGTAACAAACAATTAGTTTCACTTAGACTTTTGCTTATGTTTGAACACTTATTGAGATCTTATTATTGTTATTTTTATGAACTTATTTCTGTATCCACTTTAGTATACTTTTATGTTATTGGATGAATGTTACAGAAATTGTTTTCTTTTGAAGACATTACTGGACCATTATGATATCCCTATTTAAGGCCTGATTAAGTAATTTGCTTGTGTTGTGGTACATGGAAGGGAACATGTTGATAACAAGACAATGTGCCACCGCCATGACTCTCATAAGTAATTTGCTTGGTTGAGGTATTACGTTTAACCATTATATTTGTTTAGCAATTATGCGCGCTTATGTTTTTCTACGATTAACCGTTAAATAGATTATCACATGGACCAGTGGGAGAATGTAAGAATATTTCTACATTGGAAATATCTTGTTGGGCCATGTGAAATCTTTGGCTAATTTAGAATATGGATAAACATGTTTGTTACATATATTGGGGTCCTTTCATATTCCCTCTTCCTTGTCCTGGACGGTCGAGATTAAATGACAAAATTAAATCCTATGAACCTTGGTCCTCCTTCTACCTATAAAAGGAACTCTATAACCATCATAATAGAGTTTATGAATTTTCTATTATTCCATTACACAAAAAAAAAAAAAAAAAAAAAAGAGGGGTCAAGCAGGAGAAACTAAGAGTTTCTCAAGGTATTCTATTTTACGGGTGTTCTTCTTTGGACATTTTGGATTCAACCAAATGGCTTCAGGTATCCTTCCTAACACAACTATGCTTATGATGTGATTATCATGATTGTTCAAAGATCCTTTAAATATAAAAATAATTCTTATAAATACGTCCCCTGCACAATTAGCAATTGACGTTCAACGCACTGCTGATGATTTTACTCCAGTTGTATCCACGGAAAACCTTGTAAACAAGGTACTTATGCATCATGTTTTAAGTGCCGATGAGCGTAATGCTTTGGAGTTGACAAAAAACTTGGAAGCTGATTTAGCAAGACTGCAGAGGGCGCGTGAAGATATGGAAAGAGCTGAGAAATCGTATAGAGATTTTACTTCAAGTAATCCCACTAGTTCTGGAGAGATTTTATCTCCGAACATATACAATGTGTTACAAGAGGAGGAGATTTTACAGGGGTCCAAGGAAGTTACGGATTTGGAATCAGTACGTAAAGAATTTGTAAACCACACGGACTCAGACTTTTGCTTGGACTCAAACTTGGGCTTGCAAGGGAAAAGTGGGTTTGCAAATATGGATATGGAAGCACAGACCAAAGTGAGTGCTAATTTTTCTAGTCAGTTAACAAAAGAAGAACATGAGATTTTTTGTACAATTACAAAATTTGATACTCAACAAAAGTATTTGAAGGATTTATCTTTTCGAAAGGAGTATATCAAGGAAACACAAGATCAATCAAAAAGAATGAGGACTCCAAAGAAGAAATTTAAGGGAGGTGGAAACACTTAATCTCATTCTCTGGGAGGAGTGTTTGCTAGAAATCTTTTGTGCTATTAGAGTGAAGAAAAATTAGGCGTTTTGTCTTCTTTTTTCTTTTTTCTGTTTATGTTTTTCAGTTATGAGTTTCTAGAGATTTTTGGAATTTAGAGTAGTTATTTATTTTTACCCCTTTGGTTTACGGGGGTAGGGGGTCTTGTGCCTCCTGCTTGTAATTCTTGTAATTACGTTTTTTTGCTTAATAAACTATTGGACTTAGCAAAAAATAATTATGTCGATGTCTTATATATGAAGTTCAAAAGATAAGCGTTATACTTCGTATTGTATTCCTTAATACTACTTCTAACTAGAGTATAATCATTCATGCTTCGCAGTTGTTTTCAATATGCACGACTTGAAAGATACGTTAGGGAATGAAACAATTCAAGTAAAATATCACTAACCTCAAGTGGAAGGATGATGTTGTCGTTGTAGCTCCTTACTTCTTCACTTTTTCAATTCTTCACGTAATACTTGTAATGTCTCATATCTTAATACTTTCAAGCTAACCTATACGAAGTTGACTCTAGAACATAATCAAGCGACTCTTTAAATGAGTTTTGGTTCACTAAAATATGACAAGCAAACTTGACATACCAACGCTTGGTGGGTTGAACCGAGCTATTCTCTAAAAATCCCCCCCTTTGTCAATTTTAGTGACAAAACTCTTACATCATATGGATAAACAAATTACAAGAATTCATTACACATATGCTTGATTCCCAAATTCAACAGCACAATAACTTGTACATTCAATTCATAAATGCCGATGTTGACATTATAATAACAAAGCTAATACTCCCCTAAAGGTAAGATAGGTAGATTTTAAATCAGCGTCTTTGTTATTCGTTTGTAGTCCATATAACTACAAGTATCATATGATATGCTACTCCCCCTTAGTCTATGCTTTACTCTTTCGTTAGATATAACGTTTAAGCACCAATGTCCTTTCCTTAGTGATACCAATCAATATAAATCAATACCAAAGTATCACTTGTTTACTCCATATATTTCTCCCCTTTTTATCATAAAATGACAAAGATACGAGCAAATAAAGGACAAACCGAAAGGATCTTACAAATCTCACAAGACTTGCAACCTATAAAGTTAAGCACGGGGGTTCCACATACCATTTTTGATAACCAATATCAAAACCGAAACTACAAAGTAATTGTAGATGGGGAAAAATGATCCGCTGGTTTTTACGGAATTGAGGAGACGATCGCGCGGAGGAGACTCCTTGAACCGAGCAGAATGCTTAACCTCACATAGATGCACTGCAAGAAGGGAGTGCTTTGAATTCGAGAGATCAATTTGTAGTACTCGGCCTAAACCAAGACAATGGCCGTTCCAGAGTAAATTCGGTCACAAGAGAGGATGGGTCGATCTGTAGGAAGGAAGCTGAGAAATGTGTGAGATCAATGGTGATCGAAGATTGTAGGTGTGTTGTGTATTCTGAAAATAAGATAAATTCTGAGTGATTGAATTTGCTCTGTTGAGAGTTGGATTGTTAATCTCGTGTTGTGTTTGACGTGATATTGTCCTTGTTTCAATCATGATTGAGAGATTTATTTATATTCTTTGAAATAGAAAACACCACGATCTCATGAAGTTTGTGATTGATGGGATCAAAGAATGGGGAAGTGGAAATCGTGTTAAGACCAGTTTCTCAACATGCGGAGACTTGGTTGATTTTCCATCCACTACTTTGTTAACTCCTTCAACTGATTGCACGACTTGCTCACATTCTCATCGTGTGTATGAACACACGTTCCATAGACCGCCAGAAACCCTAGTTAATATCCCCCCATGTAACACGATTGATGTCTCGTGTGATTGTGGAGTCTGCAAAGGCAGATGTGTATTTAGTTAGTCGATTCTTGACTTCATGACTTCATGGGACGATGAGTCCTTGTTTTGTTAAGTCGAACGTGATTTGGAAATGTTCAGAGACTCATGAATTTAACATGTCCGTTGAGACAGAGATATAATGCGTGAATAAGCTAACATGAGCAAATATTGCTCATTCGATGAATTGTTGAATATTGATAGTTGAACCAGTATTCCTCGGTTTGAGCAAATATTGCTCATCCGAGCAAATGTTGCTCATTCGATGAATTATTGGTAGCATGACCAAATAAGATCTTCGGAAATTGAACCGAGTATGATAAATAAAATGTGATTACGGGATCAACGTAAAACCTGTTAACGTTTGAAACGGAATTATGAACCTTGGACTCAATACCCTAATTTGATCAATTGATGACTAACTGATGGTTTATTTGAAAATTAACCATGGAATTAAGGAGAACCGATTTCATGGGACCGTGGGTCAACCATGCAGCTCTCATATGCTCGTGCGAGCAAATACCAAGGCCTCTTTAAGAGTTGGTGATTTGTTGATGAAAGAATGATCAAATGCTGGTTTAATCATTTATTCGATAATGCTCGTCTGAGCCTTAGGTGATAAAACCTAATTAATTATGAAGATGTGAGGGACCGACCAAGGGATCATGAAACCGGCCCTGGGTAGTCATGGGATCAAATATTGATCGTCTTATGAAGTTCCAAGTTGTTTGGAAGAGTTTTGGACCTAATACGTGCAATTGTGCAAATTAGGTCAAATCATGAGAATACGTGAGACCGGCTTCTTGCAAGCCAAAGAGCCAACCTTGGTCGGTCAAGGTAACATGCTCACGTCACCAAAGTGTTCGTATCTTAGTTATGAGAATTTTGATATTTTCAGATGTGCATTTGAACAATCATTTGAGAAAATATGAAGAAATCAGGGTTTTTTGATGAAACCGTCAAAACCTTCATGAGATGAAGGAAAATAATAGAAAAAAAATGAAGGAATGATAAAGTGTGGGACCGGCCATGGACAAGGCATGACCGGTCGGCCAAGGAGCTTGGTCCCACACGTTTTTTCCCAATTTTTATAATATTTTCATGATTTTGGAGAAATATGATAAAACCAAGAAATTTGTTAAAACCAAGGAGTTTTTGTTGAAATCAAAGATTTTCCATGAGATGAAGGAAACAAAAATATTAATAATAATAAAATAAGGGCGTGTGGGACCGGCTTGAGCATGGTTGGCGGCTAGGGCCGGTCCGTGAGTTTTCCCTTATTTTATGTATTATTTCATGATTTGAAGAGATTTTCATAATTTTTGAAAGAATTTTCATAATTTGAAGGAAATATCATGAAATCAATGAATTTTATAAAATCAAGGAAATATAGAAATAATAATAATAATAATAATAAAATAAGGGATTTGTGGGACCGACTAGGGCATGACCGGCCAGCGTGGGCCTAGTCCCACAAGTTTTCCTTAATTTTATGTATTTTTGTGTATTTTCCCATAATTTGAAGGAAACATTATGAAATCAAGGAATTTCATGGGATTAAGGAAACATGAAAAATATAATAATAATAAAATAGGGTGTGTGGGGCCAGCTAGGACATGACTGGACAACCAAGGAGCCCGATCCCACAGGTTTTCCTAATTTTATATTATTTTTCATGGGATCAAGGAAATATCATGAGATTAAGGAGTTTTCATAAGATTAGGGAAATAATAATAAAATAATGAGGAACCATGAGGTGTGGGGCCGGCTGAGATCATGGCATGGCCGGTTGGCCAATAATCATGGCCCCACAATATTTTCCTTAATTTTATATTATTTCTTTGGTGTGAGGGAAAGAAATACCATGAAACTGAGGAGTTTCCTCAAAACGAAAGATATTTGTTCAAGTGAAAGGTTTATCATGAACTCAAGGAAAATAATAAAAATATGATAAAAATATGAAACTGGCGTGGGATTGACCACGGCACGTCCGGCCGATTAGTGGGCCTATGCTCCCAGCGACTTGGTCAATTTTTAATTATTTATTGTTGTCCTTCCTATTTTGTATAGGTTCATCGTCTCGTCGTATTTTGAAATACTTGTTCGTGCGGTGATTGTTAGTGCATCATCGTTGAGTACATTTACACCATTTTGGTCGGGGCTTACTCGAAGGTAGCTCAGATGCCCGTGTGTTGAATATTTATTACTAACCCATGGAATTCTGCTGGGAAGAACCATAAATTGAAGTAACGAAATATTATGAAAATATTGATTATTTTCCATGGATTTGAATCCATTGATTTTGAGAATAATTAATTAATGGCTTTATACTAGTACGATCGTCTAGGAGCGTTAATTATTCAGGAACTGAGTGATATGAGCTTGTTGAAGCGTCATATTTCTTTCATATAGTCAGGGAAACATTGTTACATCCTGAAGACGTTATTGCTCTATACTAGCAGGAAAGCTGTCTAGGAGCCGTCTAATCTTTCGATTCTATATAGAAGTAATTACTAAAGTTGCTCAGTATTCGTGAGATATGTCGTTGCCTCAGCTGAGAGACTACATACCTATATATACTCTGAGAGACAGTATTCTCAGTTAGAGATTCTCATAGCATGATCTTTCATGCTTTCAGTAAGAGACATGAGCCTCAATATTCATCTGATTGCTGGATCAGGAATATATGTAAGTATGGGTTTACGATTTTAGCCTTTGTCGAAAATCCACCATCTACATTAAGTCCCATGCTTAGTATTGTTCTATTTACACAAATTTACTATTACATTGCTTTCATATAATCCCATATTATCGATTCTCGAAATACTAAAGACATTATACACTCTCCACCATTAGAAGCTTGCTAATAATTTAATCAATTCTGTTTAATTTTTCAGAGCCATCTGCTACACAGAGTCTTCCGGAAGATTATGTTGAGAAGGTGAAAAGTATTCATGAATCCGGGGGTTATGGATCCAAAGGGTATGTATATTCGTATTCTGGTTCCAGTTTTAGATTTGTAGTTTGCTCATAGGAGTTTTTTCTCCCTGTAGATACGGATATGATTGGAAGCGAGAGGAAGCAAATAAAAATGTACTCCGCACACACACAACTGCTGTTTCTGCAAGAATGCTGTACCGGCTTGCACAGGTAATTTTTTGAAATATTGAAGCGCATTTGATAAATAGATCTTAGCTGTCTATATCTATAATTTCCCATTTCCCGATTTGAACTTTTCCGCAAGTTTTGGTTGGTTTTGCACTCTTGGAAACTGTTTTGTCGTAACTTAGGCTTTACCACATCATCGCCCCTCATTTATTACTTTGGTTTTGATGAAAGCAGGGACCTTTTACCCCAAAGCGGTACTTTTCTATTGATCGTGTCTTCCGAAATGAAGCTGTTGATCGAACCCATCTTGCAGAGTTCCATCAGATTGAAGGTATATATCTATTTCGTTATTTCCGGTGTATTACATTTGCATTTTGTATATGACGTGATGGAACTATTATGCAAAGTGTCAAAGCAAAGAAAAGTTTTATCCATACCTCTGAAGCACGGACACCTATATTGGTGCCGTGTCGCGTCAGACGTCGTGTGGGACCGACACGACATACGGGTGTAAATCTATACTCTATTTTACTAGTTGGGTAATCTAGTAAGTTACAAAATTAGCATAATAGCTAATTTTTCTACAGGTGGACTAAGATAACGACATAAAATTGAGTTTTCTCATATTTTTGGGTGATTAATGTATTTTATATGCTATAAAACTATAATCTTAGTATATAAAAATTATGTAAGTAATTTATATATAAACGTCTCTGTGTCTCGATGATTTTTAAATTTTGCCGATCCCTGATTCCGTGTCGTGTCCGTCTCGGTGTCAGTGCTTCCCAGATCCATACAGAGTATTGTATTTCAATTGTGTAAGTACACTTATTTATCTCCATTGCCACGTGTATTAGCAGAGTCCACGTGGAGGCCATTTCTCAAAGAAGGATGACACATAGGGGCATCCGTGGCACTTGGACAACGTGCCATTTGTCAAGACCAACGGTCAGAGATGAAGGAGCACCCGAGATAGGTGATCCCGCGTAACACCAAAGGATGGCTTTAACCCATCACGAGGTAAGATATGATCAACGGTGGGGTAATCCAAGCGACACGGACGTGACAAGAGGACCGACACCACTCGGCTCGGATTGGACCGCCCCAACCACCGCATTTAATGCGGCTCGGAGAACACGTGTCGGACGACCAACGGAGGAAACGAGGGTTGGTCAGCGTGATGAACCGGGATACAGTAGAAGCCGCGGGGTGACATAGAAGTCCGCGGACCACGCACAGAGCACAAGAAGATAAGATCTCAACAGCTCATTGTCAGTGGACCCACCCAATTTAGCTATAAATATGTACACCCCCTCCACTGAGAGGGGGATCGAAAGGAGGAGAGAGAATAGGAAGAAGTAAGTGAGAGCTTCAATTTAAGTGGTCAATGAACACAAGATCTTGTGATCATCTTTGTAACTGTTTATCTTATAGTAAATCTCCTCAGATCCGTGGATGTAGGCCTTAGTGCCGAACCACGTAAACCATCGTCTCTTTTACCTTTAGTACTGATAGTTTCATTTACATTCCGGTATCTCAGACCTATCACCTTGGGGGATGATGACGAGATCATGACAAACTAAAGGGGTTTGGAATCTATGAATCATCATCTACCTAGGCATATTATACTCTTCTCACACCTCAATGCACGTATTCAATTCATATTAAGATTGTTTGTGATCACGCACACCATGCCCGATTTCCGTGTTCACAATTTGGCGCTAGAAAGGAGGGACCTTGTCCGGTAAAAAGATTTATCTTTTCTGTGACTTCTGACCTCAACCTCAAAAATTTTATTTAAAAACGCAAACAGATCTGTTCCTAGACTCGTTTTTCGCACATATTTATGTCTATTGTGTTTTCTACCAACAGATCTGGGCATTATATAACCTTTAAACCAACAGATCTAGGAACAGATCTGAGTTTTAGCAAACAGATCTGTTCCTAGACTCGTTTTTCGCACATATTTATGTCTATTGTGTTTTCTACCAACAGATCTGGGCATTATATAACCTTTAAACCAACAGATGCGGGTTTTAATGGAATTTCAAACACAATTTCCACCAAAAGATTTGGGCTTTTTGCAAACAACGACCCATGGACTTTATCCGGTTAAATCCGCATCCGTCTATGTCTTTCGTACTATTCGCCAAACTAACAACCCGAGTACACTCATTACCACTAGAAATCGAGCTTATGAAATCAAAGTTGAACTAACTTGACCAACCCGTGGACTTTTGGGTCTCGGATTACCTCCCATGTTCTTTGTGCGGATTATTGCAATGGAAAGGAACAAAGATGCTTAGGGAAGACAAAGATAACTCAAGAGATGCTCCAAGGACCACACCGGCGGTAACAAGGAGCGAGACAAAGGGCGAAGGACGCACGGCCGCGGACAATATGCAGGCCAGGGCGGAAAGCACATGGCTCTTAGATGCGGGCATCATCATGATGGAAGCAAAGAAGGCTGCGGCCGCAAGAGCTGCTTGCACCAAACGAGGGGTTTCCCAAGTGATTGCTTCCAAAGTGGCAGTGCAACCCGGAGCCGGTCGACCCTCGGGAAGCTATAGCCAGAATCGGTGATCGAGAACCATCCCTACGGGATGCGCCGGACAATGAACAAGACAAACAACTACTGGGCGGGATCCAACGGAATAATCGAGCGGACATACCATTAATGGGGAAATCAATACCACGATCCCCGAGGGACAAGCTCAACTACGGGAAGGAATCCCCAATCAAGCGTCGAACCAAACAGTGCAAATATTGGCGCAGCTGGAGGAGCTAAAGAGGAATCAGCTAACGTACGCGGATGCGGTGGCCTTGTTAGCTCAGGAAAACCAGCAACTAAGAGAGAAGATCCTCCGAAGCTCCGAACTAGAGAATCAGCACGACGAAGCTAACTCAGCGGTACAGAACAGGGACCGAGGGACGATCTTCGAAAATATCCCTGCAACAACTAACCGAAGAAGAATACCCCAAAGAGATGCGCGGAACAGTAGAAGGTCTGACCCAGACTACCGACCAGGAAATTCCGGACTACTACGACACGGAGGAGGCCACAACGTCACAACCCACAAGAAAGACACGGTCTTCCATTCGGGACGAGACCTTTGTTTGGCAATGGAGAACCTCGCACGGAGATGCTAGCGAGAGATCAATCAACTCAAGACCAGGCAAGGAGGTGGAAGACTAGAGCAGATTATGAAGGAGGCCAACACTACCCCCTTGCACGACGGTTGGCTCGGCTACCATTCCGCGAAATGTCCGGTCCCAACCTTTGAATGTTACGACGGGTCCGCAGACCCCTCGGCTCATCTACGATATTACAACAGGGTAATGGCCAGGTGGGACTACGACGAGGCTATACTATGCAGATATTTCCCTTCAAGCCTGAAAGGATCCGTTATCTTGGTTTGATAACCTCAAGCCGGGATGCATTGATTCATATGATCGGCTCAGAAAAGTTCTTGGCCACCTACATGTATAACAAAGTTGTGAACACGGGGATGGACAAGCTCTTCTCACTTGCAATTAAGTACGAGGAGTCCGTTCGAGAATACACGGATAGATGGCACAAGGTATGTCGAGGCCATTGGACATGTGGATCCGTGGTGAGTATTAACTTTTACAAATGGGGGCTTGACGGGATGAGCCCGTTGTTTGTTGAAATCCACGGTACCTCCCCAACCACCGAGGGAGATTTGAGGATAATCATTGAAAAACATGCGAGGTTGGAAGAAATTCAAAAAGATAACCCCGAGCGCAGGCACAACGAACCCCACGGACAAATTCCGCGGAACTAGTAGACAGGCCCGACCAACACCAAAAGGATCGAAAAGACGATCACAAAAGGAGTGGCGAGAAAGTTTGAAGACCGGGTCTATACGAAACTCAATACCGGCTATCCGCGCATATTAAAGGAGATCAAGGATCGCGAAGACTTAGGTGGCCCTGGTCTAAAAGGAAACAACCACCAGCCTCGGCGAGAATCCAAAAATCTTGCGATTTCCCTGCTTCTACGGACACACAACGAGAGAAATGCAAAAATCTCAAGATAGCAGTACAAAAGGCGATAGATGCGGGGATCTTAAAAAATATGTGGAAAAAATTTGGAATGGAAGATAGAGCCAAACGCGACAAACGAGGTCCAACTACACGAGGGTAATCGCACATTGAATGCTATATCCTGCTCGAGAAAGCAAAGAGCCAACCCTAACGGCACAAATAGGGAAAGCTGAGAAAGCAATTTGAAGATTCTTTGTGAGCTTTACGGTGTAAATGGGAAGGAAGTGGAAGAGCACGAGGAGTGGATGAACGCACCTCGACTTTTGAAGTCGAGGATATTGAGGACGACATGGAAGATCACAACGACCCATTAATCCTCACATTGCCAATCGCGAGGATGCAACATAAGGAAAATCCTCATCGATGGAGGAAGCTCCGTAAATGTCTTGTTTTACGATACATTCAAACGCATGGAGCTTAACGATGAGCAACTCGACTTCACACTACACCATCTACGGGTTCAATGGCACGGCTACGAAGCCCCTGGGGATATTATCTTACAGGTGGATGCAGGCCCCATGAAAGTCGACACTCGCTTTAGTGTGGTGAACACGCCTTCGCCCTACAATGCCATTATTGGACGAAGATGGGTCCACAAGCTCAAGGGAGTCGTGACTACCTACCATCAATACCTTAGGTTTCCCACTCCCCTAGGAATAATGGAGATAAAGGGTGATCAAGCTTCCGTAAAAAGAATGCCACGCGATGCAAATACAACTCAACAACGAAGAAGATGAGAAAAGGAAAACCCGAGGCTCGGAGCAAGGCGATATCCAAAGACAAAGCCATCGACGAATATTTGGAGGGGATCTCGGGGAAAAGCTTGCCTAAAGGGAACTGTAGGAAACACGGAGGCCTCAACATCAAAGGTTAACCGGGCGTCCTCGCAAACAAAGAATACGAGACTACCAAATAGCAATTAAAGAAAATCCCCCACCCTGGGGAACCAAAGCCCACGTTCACATCCTTGGAGGCGGTGAAAGAAATCGACATAGGGACGGAGCGAGAATCCAAGAAAGATCAAGATAGGAACTCTAATGGACGGAGAACGCGAAGCTTCACTAATAAAACTACTAAAGGAATACGCGGACATCTTCGCATGGAAACTATCCGATATCAAGGGGAATAGACCCAAAGACGAGTACTGACATGAGCTGCGCATTAAACACTGGCACACCCCCGGTACGACAAAAGATACGAAAGGTGGCCACAGAGCATCACAAAGCAGTAGAAACGGAGCTACGAAAGCTATTGGAAGCCGGTTTTATAAAAGAAGTCAAATACCCCACTTGGATCTCCAACATGGTAATAGTACCAAAGAAAAATGGAGGGTCGAGAATGCATCGACTTCACCTTTGAACAAAGCATGCCCCAAGGATAGTTATCCATTACCCGACATTGACCGGCTAGTCGACGCGGTAGAAGGATATGAAGAGTTGTCGTTCATGGATGGATATTCGGATACAACCAACTATTTTTGGCGAAGAAGACCAGCAACATCTTTGCATTTTACACACCCCATGGTCTTTATTGTTACGTAAGAATGCCTTTCGGGCTCAAACGCGGGAGCAACGTACCAAAGGATGGTCGATGCTATTTTCAAGCCATGGATCGGCAGGACTTTAGAGGTCTATGTCGACGATATGCTCGTAAAAAGCAGATTAAGGAAGAACCACCACCGGGATCGAAGGACATCTTCGGAGCTATGAGAGAGCACAACATGAAGGTAAACCCGGAAAAATGCACTTTCGGGGTGACCTCGGAAAATTCCTTGGATACTGGTGACAAAAAGAGGCATTGAGGTAGATCATAAAAATCCGAGCCATAACAAACATGCCATCTCAGAAGAACCTAAAAGAGGTACAAAAGCTCAATGGATCCCTAGCGGCTACGGGAAGATTCATCTCAAGATCCTCGGATAGGTGCAAACTCTTCTTCAACATACTAAAAAAAGGGACTAAATTTGAATGGACGACAGAATGCGAAGAAGCTTTTTGGGCATTAAACAATACCTAGCAGAAATCCCCATCCTTGAAACTTAGGACCACGAGGAGGTTTTGGCACTCTACATTGCGGCAACGAGACGATGCGTAAGCATTTGTGCTCGTCGGGAACCCATACAAAGGAGGAGCAACCGATCTACTATGTCGACAAGACCACTGAATTCCATGAGAACGAAACTACACGAGAATTGAACAGCTAATCCTAGCCGTCGTATGGTCTACTTTAAAGGCGAGGACGTACTTCTTAACGCATGACATACGTATCCCATGTCGGGCACCCTTAGAGACCATCCTCAAAGGGGCGGGAAAGGTAGGACGTATAGCAAAATGGAGCACGTACCTCGACCAATTCAACATCCACTATGAGCTCCAACACTCCCGGAAATCGCGGTATTAGCGAGACTTTCTAGCGGGACTGCCTTTGGACAACGAAGAAGAAGTACGCATACAAGGATGGAAGGCTATGGGCGCCCCGAAATAGAAAAACCAGAGCCAAATAATATTCTTGAACCAGTGAACCCACGGCAATGGGAGGTCTTTGTTGATGGCTCCAAAAATAGAGAGGGCGCGGGGATAGGCATCGTCATCACCACACCCACAGGGGACGAGAATCGTGCACGCATTGATTGGAATTCGAAGGCCATACTAATAACATCGTAGAATATGAAGGAGTGATCCATGCTCTCCGCTTGATAATTGAATTAGGGATACAAGAAGTGCGGTTAACAAGCGACTCACAACCGATCATACGGCGAGATAGGCTACGAATACAATGTGTATGACGAAACAACGATGGCATACATGGCTCTAGTGCAAACATTGGCCTCCCAAGTACCAAAAATCAATTTCCGACATCTGCTTGAGAAAGGAGCTTAGACACGCGGATGCCCTGGCATATATATCGTCTATGCTTAAAAACGAGGATGTCAAAGCAATCAAGGTAACAAGAGTGTACGAACCATCCATCAAACTCCAAGAAACATGCGCGGCTAACCAACGCAAACCTAAGGAGAAAGATATCTCGATGAGGATGTCGGAGAATACATATTCGACGATTTCCAGAACGATGACATTACACGACAAGCGGAGGAAGACGACGATTATAGTCAGGAAACAGATTGGAGAGCAGAAATCCACTCTTTCCTCAAAGAAGGGAAACTCCCCCAGGACACCAAACAGGCTAGGAAAGTGCGGTCCAGAGCAGGGATGTACGAGCTAAGAGACCAAACCTTATACGAGAAAATCATTCCTCGGACCACTTCGTCGTTTGCCTATCCCGATCGAGAGGGACATATCATTCTAAAAGATATACACGAGAGGAGACGCAGGAATCACGGTGGAATGAGATCCCTAGCGAGATAAGGCAAAGACACGGGGCTATTCTTGGCCAACCATGACCGAGATGCGACGAGAATGGCGAAAAGATGCGAAGAATGTCAAAGATTTGGTAAACGAATCCACGCCCGGCTACAAAGTTGAACTCGGTTGACAGTCCGTGGCCCTTTGGGAAATGGGGTATCGACATAGTAGGCCCACTCGTATCGGGGACGGGGAAAAGAAGATTCCTAATAGTGGCAACGGATTATTTCGACAAGTGGGTAGAAGCAAAGGCCTTTGGCAAGAATTCGGGATTGAGGACGTCTTCACTTTTATTTTTCAAAATATCATCTGCGGGTTTGGCATCCCCATGAGAGATAGTCTCCGACAACGATGCTTGACTACAAGGAAAGAATATTGACTTCTTCATTTCGACACCTTCAAGATTCGAAAAAACAAATCCACCCCCATATACCCACAAAGCAATGGACAAGCGAAGCCACAAACAAAACTTTGGCACTCATTCTTAAAAAAACGGCTAGATGAGTACAAGGGAAGATGGTGTGAGCAGTGCATAACGTTCTATGGGCATATAGGACGACTCGAAGATCATTCTACGGAGAATCCCCATTTCTACTCACCTACGGAGCGAGACGGTAATCCTGCAGAAATTCTACTTCCAACTACAAAGACATAAGCATGGGAAAAGAATCTCACCACGGACATGATGTTGGAAAAGCTCGACGACCTCGAAGAAAGGAGAGAAGCGGCACTGCAAAGAATGGAAAACTACCAACGCAGGCTGGCCAGAGAATATAACAAAAAAGTGAAATTTAGGAATTTTGTAGAAGGGCAGTATGTGTTGAGGACCATTCCCCAATACCAGCGAGAAAAGAAGTGGGGAAAATTAGCACCAACTTGGGGAGGACCCTACATAATACACGACATCGCAGGAAATGGCTCTTACTATCTGCGCAATATGAAAGGGGAAATCCTCATGCATCCGTGGAATGCCAAATACCTCAAGCCATACTACCCATGACCAACCACCTGCGTGTGCATTTCAGAAGAAGAAAATGGACTTGCTAGTCCACATGTTTCTATCTCGACAAAGGAGTAACGCACCTTAACTTTTCAATCAATCCAAGTTTTCATTTTCAAGTATCATATCCCATTCATTACCCACGCACATTTCAATTTATTCAAAACCCACAACCTATATGAAACACATACCATATGAACCACATGTATATACTACTTACACAATGTACATTGAAAACCATGTCACACCTTAATAAAATATCGATGCTATTGTTACCCGTGGATGTAGGCCTTAAGGCCGAACCACGTAAATCGTTGTACAATTACTATTATTAAGAATTGACATTATACTTAGTAAGAGGGATATCATGCACAAAGCGTGGATCATACCCACTACAATATACCGGGTAATATCCCGTGCAAAGCACACACACGCAATATATCGGAGCATACACATGCAATCTCTCAGAACTCCTCCGTAAGTGTCTATAAGTGTATGACCGGGGAGGCGACTTCTTACGAGAATGAGATATCCGTGCAATATTACAAGTCGCGAACTTAATGGAGTACATCCTTGAACGTCGGCCAGACCCCCCCGTCCAGAGATCCCTCGGCCAAGGAGTTAGGCTGGACGGGGTGCAAGGTCACAAGACAATTCGGGGATACCAACCTACGGAGTTGCACGAACAATACACTTTATCAAATTCAAAGATTGATATCCGCGGGTAACAAATACTGCGGAATTTTTCATTATGTTTAATGTATAAAGATGATAGATATAAATTCAACAAAATTCAAAATCAGATTTGAACACCAAAGTTTGATCTAATACATGGCGAGTTGATTACAAGCCCAGCGGGCAAAATAACAAAAACGCAAAAAAGGATAAGCAACCGAGATCAATCCCTAGCATACTAGCTACGGTCTCGAGTAGGAGCGTTATCCATGAGTTTATCCTTCGACGATGAAGGAACGCTACCACCCGAGGAGGGTCCAGAAGAACTCGATGGGAGCACAGGCACGGGACGCCGAGTATAATTCTTGGTTAGCCCATGGTTTTTCTTGAGATCCAGCTCAATCTCACCAAGAATCTTATTAATCTCTTCGGCCAGTTGTTTACGGGCCATGAAACCTATGGCTACGCTCCTCATCTCGGCTGATTCAAGGAAGAAGAAAGCTGGTCTATCCTTTGATTAGCTTGCTTCAACATTTCCTCTGAGACGAGGCTAGACCGCGATGATAGTTAGCTTGACCCTCCGGTTGAACTACCTTAGCACGAGCTTCGGCAAACTTTTCATCCATGACTTTAAATTTGTACTTGGAGCTCTGCGGACAGTAGAAGAAGGCAGTGAGTTATAACAGATACAATACAAAGCACACTCGATGACGAAAACGTATACCTTCACAATGATCAACCGCGGAATCCCTCGCTTCTGCGGCATAATCATATTCATTTGATAACTTATCGTAATCTACCGAGAAGATTATGAGCATGCGACTTGCGCTTAGGTCATTTGAAGCATCGAGCCCGAATGACGATGTCGATTAACCTCATCATTCTTCGATTCCAACCCCTTGTTAAGACGATACATAGTCACCTCTAAGTCTCTCTCACGCTCAACCTGACGAGCCACATCAGCTCGAGACGCGGATAAAGCACTACTGAGAGCACTACATTCTGCCCTAGCATCGTCTCTTTCCTTGGCAAGACGCTGCATATAGGTCCGCACATCCGAGGGATGAGAAGACCGCGCTCGCCGCAGCTCGTCTTCCATAACATTAAGTTTAATTTCTAAGGAGGAAATCTGCCCACGGGCTTGCTCAAGATTATCCGCGTCCATAAAAGAGCCCCGTTGAACAAGTGGCGGTCATGGTTATTTCGATTTTGCAAATCTACCAAGCAATGCTTTTTCTTACGCCATTCTTCGGCCATAGCGTTATGAACATCCGCGCGGGCATTCCATTTCGCCGACTCACTCTTAAGTTTTTCAACTAACTCAGCAATGCGACCCTTTTGACGAGCCCTCTCACTCCGAAGCCACAACAATTCGGGGACTCCGCCCACTGAAGACAGTACAGCGGGAGGAGGGAAGAAAGAGAAAACTCAGAACAAATAAGGAGCGAGGAAACTATCAAAGAAGAGGAAGCGCGGACACTGAAATAGACGAGGAGTTCTTCTCAGCAACAGCTAACTTGGCATTAACCGAGCCATTTCGGAACGTAGCTGAGCCTCTTCCGTGCCCCTGCTTTGCTCCTTACGCTTAAGCAGACTCTTTAGCTCGGTTATTTCTTCATCCTTAGCAGAGACCGAAGCCTCGACACTCGTAAGCGTCTCTTCGCAATGTCGAAGCTTCCCTTCTAGCTTGAGAGATTTAGCCTTGAAGAGCCGGTAAAGATGGTGGTTACAATACTCACTTCTCATCATCTATCAGCAAAACGAGGGAAATTAGCTCACATCATAGTTGAACGAAATCAGGGATAAAAAGAACAGGACAAACCTCCAATAACCGCTCCTTGGGGTAAGCATGTGCGATACCCATCAACAATAGCCATCATGTCGGCAACGGTGGGGGAGGATCCACCACAAGGTCAAGCGCTACGAGATTCTTGCCCCACCCTCGATCTACCGCCTCCTCGGGGTTAACTCCATGTGCCTACGAGTAAAAGCATCCGAACTCTTTTCCCCTTCAATCACGGGGGCGGGATGAGGTACAACCGGCAAGTTTTTCTTTCGCAGCCACGCCAAAACAGCATCATCGCCATCCGCGGCTAAGGATCGCGAGAAATCATCTAAGGGAGAGTCCGAGGTATTCCCACCATGAGAAGCACCAACATTACTTTGCACCAAAGCCCCACCAACATGGAGGAGGTACCGACAAAACCCTCGGAAGGCACTACCAAAACCCCAAACATCGGACCCGCGGGATGGGCCACCAACGCAGACTATCCTCGAGAACACTCCAGTCATCACCGGTGGAAAGCAGAGTGAAGTCGAAACAAGCCCCATAACTGTGGCCATGTCAAGTGATTGTTCCCCAGATAAAACCTTACCAAATGAGAACTCACAACAAGCATCCCCATCCTTGTCACCACTACTAAGAACAATTCCCTTACCTTTGTCTATAACATCCCCACTGGACTTAGTAGCCCCCGGCCTGATCTCCACCACCACCAATAGACGAGTTGCCACCACCAATATCACCAGCGTCCGAATCACCTTCACCACCACCAGTGGTAGTGGCCGGGTCACCTTGACCACCACCAGTGTCCGGATCACCTTGACCACCACCAGTGGCCGGATCACCTTGACCACCACCAGTGGCCGGATCACCCTGACCACCACCAGTGGCCGGATCACCCTGACCACCACCAGTGGCCGGATCATCACCTTCACCACCACCGGTGGCCGGATCACCTTGACCGCCACCAGTGACCGGATCACCACCTCCACCACCAATGGCCTGATCACCATCACCTTCTTGAACAAGGCGGAGAAGTCTCGGTCGCTCTTCCCTATCGGAAAAGTCCTCATCACCACCCACGGGACTATTCACATCCTCGAAGTGTGAGGAACCCTCGGTGGGAGAATTCGATGATTGCTTGGGATTAATCTTCTTATTTCTACGCACCTACAACACGTAATGATAAAAGAGCCATTGGCATCACCTTTCCTTGGCATAATCAACATTATTTAAGAAAACGTAGGGGCATATATACGTAGAAAACAAACAACACACCTTAACAACGTCAGTATTCCGCGGAAGAAGGTTAGCATCAGGGATATCTTCGTCTTCTGCGTCATCAACATCGCGACTATAAGCAAAGTCCATACCGGCAAAACTCATCGCCGGGGCGTAATGAGCGTAACGAGTGGGAGAAGCTTCGCGAGGAAGACTGTCAGCAGTAGGCTGCCAACCATGGGGGCCAGGGACCCAACCATAGGCCCACGGACCAACGACTTCAAGAACAGTGGCAGACCACTCATAGTCATGATCACGTTTGATTCTTTCCTCAGCAGGAATAGGAAGACCTTCGGCACCAGGAACCCTCGCCATCTTGGAATCACTTACCTCGCTCAAAAGGCGAACTTCCCCCTTAACAGGAGCAATGTTCCGCGAGACTCACGAGACCACGGCTTACGAGTATTCCTGTTAACATAATCTCCAAAGGATTTATTGAAATTTTCCGGAGTATACCACCCTTGCTCTTTTTCTAATTTAGGAGCATAGCGCAGGTCATCATCGTTCGCCCCTTGCTACGAAGATAGCATTCTCGGAGATGGCGAAGATAGTTTCTGTCAACTGTTGCACCCGCGATTATGACTTTTCTTGGCGTATCGCGGCTAGACAAGACCCGATAGTAGAAATCATCACCGGCTTTATACAAAGGCAACATCAAACCAGCCTCGAAAGCACCCCACGGTCGTCGACAAATGAAAGGCATCATACGATAATTGTTAACCATCTCATAAGTGATATCTTTGTCGGAGGCATAAAAACGCACTTGGAAGTCTTTGAAGACCGTGTTTTAACTTGAAGGCCTCAAGATCAATGTGCTGAAAGTAAACTTCTTATTACCCAAAGGTAAAGGACGAAAAGTAAATGAATGAGAATCATCCTCAAAAGCATCTCCGTAGTATCCTCCACAGAACCCACTTTGTCTTCCTCTTAGGAGGAATTACATCCCCAGAGGATTCTATCTCCACAGCCTTTCTCTTCGAAGTAAGAGTTTTAGTTGACTTACTTGAACTAGGCACAGGTGGGTTAGTCCGCGGTGGAGGCTTAGTGCGGAGAGGCTGCACATCCAAAGGTTCATTGCGCGGATTCTGCTGCTTCTTAGGAGACCCACCTCTAGGACGATTCACGGCATATCTAGATCCCTGCGGAGGATCACCCCTTTTAAGCGAAGGCCTCTGACCAGAGGATGAGGATGTTCGTCCATCCCGTAGGATTACCCTGGGTAAGTGGAGGCGAAGTTCCACCCCTAACATTGGGATCACTCCGGGGAGATCGGTGAGGACTTGACGGGGGAGTTTGGTAAGGAACCGCGGATGATCGGACATGTCTACGAGCACAAACACGAATAGGAATTCAAATTAGAGGCAGGGAAGATCAAAAATCAAGAAAATCTCAAGAACAGCAGTACAAAAGAAGAAAACCCTAGATTTCATCTAACAGTTGCTTAAACTCTCAGACTATTATCCAAACTCAAAAGAAGAAATAAAATCAAAGCATGGCCGATGAAACACCCGACTCAGTGGCGTCAACTCTCAAATCCCAGGGTATATTTAAATTTAAACTCATCATCAACGCATCACCAGAAGATCAGAAACTCGACAGGCTTAGGCATGGTGATTAAACGGAATAAAAGATCATACCTGAACCACAAAGAATAAATCAACAGCAGCAACGAAGGTGGCAGCAACAATAGCGACCAAGTGGCGAGGCGGCGACCACGAATAGAAGCAACAACCACAACGACAACGACCACGCGTAGCGGCAACAACAATGGTGTCAGAGGAAGTTAAGGAGATGAAGACAAAAGAACAGAGAATAAAACAGAGAATGTGAATTAAAGTCACATTCTCTCACTCTTCTCTTTTTTATATATAGAACCAGAAGAAACCGTCCACTACCCAAAGGGCAGTTATGGCCGGACATGGGAAACGTGCACAATAAATGCAGGTAGCACCTTTTTAGGAGAAGTTATGAGGGAGATAAAAACGTACCGCACGGTTCTTCTTCCAACAAAGGCCAAACGCCCAGTCGCAAGAAGAGGGGCAAATTGTAAGTACACTTATTTATCTCCATTGCCACGTGTATTAGCAGAGTCCACGTGGAGGCCATTTCTCAAAGAAGGATGACACATAGGGGCATCCGTGGCACTTAGACAACGTGCCATCTGTCAAGACCAACGGTCGAGAGATGAAGGAGCACCCGAGATAGGTGATCCGCGTAACACCAAAGGATGGCTTTAACCCATCACGAGGTAAGATATGATCAACGGTCGGGGGTAGTCCAAGCCGACACGGACGTGACAAGAGGGGACTGACACCACTCGGCGCGGATTGGACCGCCCCAACCACCCGCATTTAATGCGGCTCAGAGAACACGTGTCGGACGACCAACGGAGGAAACGAGGGTTGGTCAGCGTGATGAACCGGGATACAGTAGAAGCCGCGGGGTGACATAGAAGTCCGCGGACCACGCACAGAGCACAAGAAGATAAGATCTCAACAGCTCATTGTCGGTGGACCCACCCAATTTAGCTATAAATATGTATACCCCCTCCCTTTGAGAGGGGGATCGAAAGGAGGAGAGAGAATAGTGAGAAGTAAGTGAGAGCTTCAACTTAAGTGGTCAATGAACACAAGATCTTGAGATCATCTTTGTAACTGTTTATCTTATAGTAAATCTCCTCAGATCCGTGGATGTAGGCCTTAGTGCCGAACCACGTAAACCATCGTCTCTTTTACCTTTAGTACTGATAGTTTCATTTACTTTCCGGTATCTCAGACCTATCACCTTGGGGGATGATGACGAGATCATGACAAACTAAAGGGGTTTGGAATCTATGAATCTTCATCTACCTAGGCATATTATACTCTTCTCACACCTCAATGCACGTATTCAATTCATATTAAGATTGTTTGTGATCACGCACACCATGCCCGATTTCCGTGTTCACAAATTGTTCACCCCGTAATCAGGACGTTGTTATGCTTGTTATTTATCAAAGACCCACTTCAATTCTTTTCTCTGGTCTAGGTGTGGTATGTGATCGAGGGCTCACTCTTGGTGATTTGATGGGAGTGTTGCGGGTCTTCTTTGAGAGGCTGGGTAATGCGTGGTTCTATCCAACCTCTTGTGTGTTTTTTCCCTTTCTTTTCTTAGTTTTTAATTGCCAATATTCGTAGTTAACTGACATAAATTGAGTCTCCCATTTTATCTTTTTCAGGTATGAAAAATCTTCGTTTCAAACCCATTTACAATCCCTATACTGAACCCAGTATGGAAATTTATAGGTTTCAAGCTATCCTTCTCATCATTTTTTCTGTTTTCCGTTGACATGTTTCTGTTTCGTTCATCTCTACTTCATGCCCGAAAGTAGGTTATATTTATGGATTGGAAAATGGTGTTCATTCAGTATGATATGCTTATTTAATATGGTTTTATATAATCAGCTATCACGAAGGCTTCAAGAAATGGGTGGAGGTTGGAAATTCTGGTATGTTCAGGCCCGAGATGTTACGTCCTATGGGACTCCCTGAGGATGTTACATGTATTGCATGGGGCCTTTCCCTCGAGAGGTAAATAAGTCCTACTGCCCGGAGAATTTACCAAAGAAAAGAGTACCGTGTTTTCTAGTTAAGATGAAAAATAGTAAAACAAATAAGTATCCTAATTTTAGTTTTTAGTTTTTTAGTTTTCGATAACCGTTCTCCTTCAGCATCAAGTTTGACGTTGTTTTTGGTTTTTATTTCTTGGCAGACCGACAATGATTTTGTGTGGGATTGATAACATTCGTGATCTCTTTGGACCCAAGGTACAGAACTTCGACTTGGACTCTTGCTTATAGATTATGCAAAAATAATTGGGATTCTTATAATGTTCTTCTTCTTCTTTTTTTTTTGTGAGCAAATGGGGAACTAAGGTAGATGTTGCTCTTATCAAGAGAAACCCCATTTGTCGCCTTGGAATCAACTACTCCCTCCGTCCCACATATATAGGTGGAATTTTGGTTTTTTTTTGTCCCACTAAATAGGCGGACTTTGCTTTCCAAGATGAATTTTTCCATATATATCCATATTTATTGTACATAGGTAATTGTGTTGGAGATAAGACGAAGGGTAAAACAAGAAAAAACATATAAAATTATGAATCCCATGCAATTTTCTTAATCTAAGAGAATTGTCTCTCTCCGCCTATATATGTGGGACGGAGGGAGTACTAGATTGTGTCCTTCGCCAACTCTTCCCGTGTGCACTTTTCCCTTATTTTGTTCCCCTTGAAATAGCAACACCCTTATTTTGTTCCCCTTGTGTTACTAGAAATAACCCGTCTCGTAATGGCACGCTTTGTATTCTTTATTTTTTTTATTTTTTTTTTGAAGCATGCATTTTATTTTATTTTATTTTTGATGGGAAAGCATGCATTTTATTGATAGTAGATTAGGTTACAATTTGTTGTGGGTATATGGTACCCACGGAATCATGAAATAAAATTAACACAATTGTATCCTTTACGATGGTCAATTCCAAACATCAACTGGATTAAGATTAACATGGTTGTATCCTTCTATAATATGGTGGTAATGTTCAATAAAAAGATTAAAAAAAAAGTAATCTAGTGAAAATATGTATCCTCAAAATCTAGTTAGGCTGAATTTCACACATTTTATATTAATATTTTATGATACTTTTTTAAGGATTAATTAGGATGGTTTGTCAGCCCCTATCATTCTAAAATAAAAGGTGAAAAATTAGTTCTGCACAAAAGGTATTATATTAATATAAATACGATTTTGTAGCCCAAAATATAGAGCAAACCTCAACAATATTCTAGGGAAAGGTCCGTATCTTGTTCAATTCTCTAAAACAATCTTGGTATAGGGGGGCAAGAAATGGTAGAGGAGCGGCAACCTAATAAGACAAAAAAGGTCATTACAAGGTAATTCAAGTGCCCCTTATCAAATAAAAATCTGGAAATGACTAATTAGCCCTTATTGTTAATAATTAAGATTAATAATGATAATCAAGATTAGTGTTGATAATTAATTTTCACTTATTATAACTCTAAAATCAGATTTTTAGAGTTATTAAAAAAAAGTTTAGAGGGGAAGAAAAAGAAAACTTATGTGATATTTGTGAAACCCTAGATTTTGATTCACTCAACCAAAATGAGTGATTCCAGGTGACAGTATACTTCTAAATTAGTTCCCATTAGCTTTTTCTCGCTCAAAATTATCTAAAGTACATAACAAAATCAAAACTTTTGAATTTTCGGAAGAACTTACGGTTGCAATTTTGCTCGTGACCAACAGTAACTCTTAGTTACTGATTCGAAAGTTATCGAATACCAATGAATGGTTAAATTTGGGGAAAATCAATCGTAAAACCGATTCACGGTTGGTAACTAATGCTCGATACCAACAGTAACTCGATTACGGTTGGTAATTAAATCTTTTCGATACCAATGAATCGAGTTACGATTGGTAAACTAAAATAGTTACCAACCGTAACTGAAGAAAATTCTTAAATATAAGAACATACGGTTGGTAATTGAACTATTATCAACCGTATGTTCTTCAAAATCTCCAGTTACGGTTCGTAATTGAGTTAAAATCAACCGTAACTCGCATAAATCCGGAAATTTCAATTTCAATTTTCATGCAAAACCCTAATTTTTGATACAAAATTAACTTAAATCAACACGATAAACTAAACCCTAACCGGGTTTTTCCAAATATTTTTCAAATCGTGGAGATTAATCGAAGACGATGAAATTTTCAGTTTTAATGGAGGTTACGGTTGATGGAGAAGAAGAGAAGATGAAGAAGAAGATGAAAAAAAAAAACTGATTTGATTTTTCCTGATTCATTAGGTTTTAAAAAAAATTGAGTTGATTTTGGTTGATTTAAGGTGAAAAGGGTAATCTAGTCAATCTACACCCCCTATAGGATACCCCTAACTAATAAGAGGGACATTGCTATCACACTTGCCGCCCCTCTACCATTTCTTGCCACCCCTATACCAAGATTGCTCTGAAATGTAACAACAATGTCCGAGTGCGACTCAGTCCTACGGTACCCACCCAGTGATCAGTTCCGGTTCGTACCTAATTTACCCTTCCTAGTCAGTCAGGTACAGTACTCTCTCTGGATTAGGATTCTGGACATATTTTTTGATAAAAAACCCAGTAAAGATAGGTGATGCTGCTGTTGTTAATAGAGAATAATTTTTGAAGAAGATTCGAAGTTATTTGGAGTCCTGGTTTGATTTGAAACAATGGGTTGGCAAATAATTTGATTTTTAAGCCGAGTTTCTTGATGAGAAAACATCCATGAAAGAGAGTCGTTTGATGGTGTATGATGAGTTCTATGACTGAAGGGGCTTAGTGATCGAAATTAATTGGAATCGATGGGTTGTCTATTAGTTTAAGGTTGCAGGGAAGGAGAACTGCAGTTGTAGGCTATGGATACCACTGTCATCTCATTTTTCCATCAACAACAAGACACCCATATGTTGTTCGATAAAATGCCCCAAAGAAGAGACGCAGGCTTAATTAAATGCATACTAAAAGGGACTTGATCAATTGTTGTTTTCATTTTGATTAATTCTCATGGATATGCCAGTGGTATTGGTAAGTGTGAATTTGTCATTGTTGTCTTTAACATGGAAATGAATCATTTTGCTAAAACTTATGCTTACTTAGGCTACAATATTATGCAATGAACCACTCTCCGATGATAAAAAGCAATTCATGAGGTCTTCTGGAGAGTATAATAGTTATAAAATACTATATAGGCCGGAGGATGAATAAATGTACTGAAAACAAGCTGCGAAGCCTTTTGGATTCTGTAGGATATTAGCACCTGAAATATCTCAAAGACAATCAGAGAATGAAGACAATAAAAGATGAGACAACAATTTGAAGAATAAGAATCGTATTCACTTAAACTTCAGATTTTCAGTACTAAAAAAACAAAGACAAACTTCTCCTATTTATAGGAGCTAAACTAGTCAGTAACTAGCCAGTAAAGAATGAAACGAAATCTCTTAAATCTCCTAATTTAATGGCACTTCCTATTCAATAGGAACTAATCTGAGACTCAATCGACAGACTTATTCAAAACAGAAATAAAAATATGTTTGAGTTTAAAATTCAAACTCCAACAGCCTCCCTTGAACTCTAACACATAACTACTCACAACTGTAAACACCTAACAACTGCTTGAGCTTGTAAAAAACAATTGCCTTCAATGGTTTAGTGAATATATCTGCAAGTTGCTCCTCTGACTTGCAATACTCCAGAATAACTTCATCATGCTTGACAAGATCACGAATTTTATGAAACCTGATATCAATATGCTTAGCTCTTCCATGAAACACTGGATTTTTGGTTAAAGCAATTGCAGACTTATTGTCGCAATAAATCTTAGTTGCAGAAACTTGATTGCCATTCAAAGCTTCCAACAAACGACGTAACCAAACAGCCTGACATGCAGTAGCACTTGCTGCTATGTATTCTGCTTCAGCAGTGGACAGAGCTACCACTTGTTGCTTCTTTGATGACCAGGAAATTATACTAGAACCTATAAGAAAAACGTAACCAGAAGTACTCTTACGATCCATATGATCACAAGCCCAATCGCTATCCGTATAACCACCAAGTTCAGAGTTACTAGACGAAGCATAAAAAATACCATCAGCTAGTGTACCTTTTATGTACCGAAGGATCCTTTTTGCAGCTTGTAGATGAGCTTGACTAGGTGCCTCCATGAATCGACTAATCAAACCAACTCCGAATGTAATATCAGGCCTGGTTGCTGTTAGGTAGCGTAAACTTCCAATTAACTGACGATAATGAGTTTGATTCACCAACTCATCATTACCAATCTGATCCCAATGCAATCTAGCTTCCCTTAGGTGTCTTGATAGGAGTGCAAGAATCCATCTTAAACCTCTTCGATATATCAGCAACATACTTCTTTTGGGAAATAAATATGCTCTTATCTCTCTGCACAACTTCAAGTCCAAGAAAATAAGACATGAGACCCATGTCAGTCATCTCAAAGTTACTAATCATAGCCTTCCTGAATTCAGATATCATACTTGAATTAGAACCAGTAAAGATTAAATCATCCACATATAGACAAACAATAAGAATATCTCAATTTGTAGTTATCTTCATATATAAAGTGGGTTCATGTGGGCAATTCTGAAAACCTTGTTCTTGAAAGTAAGAGTCGATACGAGTGTACCATGCTCGTGGTGCCTGCTTAAGCCCGTACAGAGCTTTCTTAAGTCGCAGAACCTTATCTTCCTCCCCTTTCTTTGTATAACCTACAGGTTGATCCACAAATACTTCTTCTTCAAGTACGCCATTAAGAAATGCTGGTTTAACATCCATTTGGTGAATTTGCCATTTCTTTTGAGCAGCCAAAGAAATAACTAGACGTATCGTCTCAAGTCGAGCCACGGGAGCAAACACTTCATAGTAATCAACTCCAGCCTTTTGCTTATAGCCTTTCACAACTAATCGCGCTTTCAGTTTGTCCACACTTCCATCAGACTTGTACTTCGTCTTATACACCCACTTGACTCCAATTGATTTCTTTCCTGGAGAAAGTAGTCAGCTCCCAAGTGTCATTCTTTTTGATGGATTGAATTTCTTCATTCATTGCACAAACCCATCCACCATTGCTTGTTGCTTCTTCGTAGGTTATGGGATCAAAATCTGCAAATAATGCAAAACTAACAAGTTCTTCGTCAGATTCATCATTATCATTAGTTACAATGTAATCCTGAAAACGAGCAGGAACATAACGAGTTCGTGTAGAGACACGAGTGACTGGCACTTGTTCTGGAGACGAATCATGTTCAGAAGTATTCTCTTCAGTTGTTGTAGGACTATGCAGTACTATAGGAATTCTTTGGTTCGAGTTGTGGTTCTTCATTCTCGATGACATCTAACTCCATTCCCATATGAACCTTTTCTGCACTTGTCCACTGCCAGGCTTCTTCTTCAGAGAACTCAACATCTCTACTAATAATGACAGCACCTATGGTAGGATTGAATAGATTGTACCCATTAGTCACTTCACTGTAACCAAGAAAGATACATTTCTCACCCTTTTTATCAAGCTTTTGACGCTTTTCAGCTGGTACATGAGCGTATGCAACACATCCAAACACACGAAGAGCTGCAACATCTGGTTTATAACCACTCCATGCTTCTTCCGGAGTCATGTCAAGAACACTTGTGGTGGGACAATGGTTTAGAATGTAACCAACACATGCAACTGCCTCCGCCCAGAATAATTTCGGTAAATTTTTGTAATGCAACATACTGCGAGCCATCTCAACGATAGTTCTATTCTTCCTCTGCAACACCGTTTTGCTGTGGAGTATAGCTGGATGTGAGTTGATGCCTAATTCCGTGCATTCTACAAAAATCACCAAAAGCAGTGGAGTTTTACTCTCCTCCTCTATCAGTGCGAAGTATCTTCAAACTGCTACCACTTTGCTTCTCAACATAAACTTTGAAATTCTTAAAAGTTTCAAAAGCTTCTGACTTGTTCTTTAGAAAGTAAATCCAAGTCTTTCTACTGTAATCATCAATGAAAGTAAGAAAACAACGATTACCTCCATGTGATACGATGCATTGGACCACAAAGGTGCGAATGCACAATCTCCAACTGCCTTGTTGCTCTTCGTGACTTTCCTACTGGAAACGGGTGCCTGTGTTGCTTGCCAATGATACAACCTTCACAAACTCGATGAGCTTCTTCCAATAGTGGCATCCCTGTGACCATATCTTTCTTTGCCAAAGAAGGAATCCCATTGAAGGTAAGATGACCAAATGGAAAATGCCACAACCAATTGTCATCTAAAACAATATTGTTGAATGCACATACAGTTTCAGTTTTTATAGGTAAAGGAAATAAACGGGTTTTAGTCATTTTCACCGTAGCAACCAGCTCCTTGTTACGGTTCTCAATAGTACAAACACCATCATCAATGATAAAACGAAGCCCGTTCACATATAATTGTCCCATACTAAACAAATTTCAGTGCAAACTAGGTACGTAAAGAACATCACGAATGCAATGATGGGAATTATCAGCTAAGACAATGATCACTTTACCTTTACCCAAAATAGGAACCTTGGCTTTGTTTCCAAAATTCACTACTCCACGAACAAATTCATCTAGGTGAGAAAACAAATCCTAGCTACCGCACATATGATTCTTTGCAACCGAGTCCAAAACCAAGTGTCGTTCTTTGTCATGATCTTCTCGTGATACTGCGCAAGCAAAGAACAACTTTTACGGTTCCTCAATCTCAACATAATTAGAATGTTCGAGAATTCTTCTTTGGCGTCTTAACCTTGCATTCGGGTTACGTAATGCCCCCAATTCTTACACCGATTACACTTTGAACATTGGATTTGTATTTCTTCTTACGTGGAGAGTCACATTTGCACGGAGTTGATGTTGTTCCTTTGCTGGAGCTTCCCTTCTCAGTAATGACAACTTTACTTTGAAGAGCATGTTCCAAGGAACCGGTCTTCCTTAGTTTCATTCTGTATTCATAAGCACACAGTGAACCTTCCAGTCCCTCAATGGTTAGAGTAGACAACTATTTACCCTTTCTACGGCAGCAACAACGTAATCAAAAGATTCTGTTAGAGACCTCATAATCTTTTCTATAACACGTAAATCTGATATATTTTCCCCGTTAATTCTTAACTTGTTAACAACAGTTTGCACTCTAGAAAAATATGCAGAAATAGATTCAGATTCAGTCATAAATAAAGTTTCGAATTCACCTCGTAAGGTTTGCAACCTTACACTCTTAACCTTGTCGTCACCTTTATAATCCTTCTGTAATATCTCCCACATCTGCTTAGATGTTTTAGCACCTGCAATCTTTTCAAAGATTGCATCATCCAGAGCTTGATGTATGAAGTTCAAGGCTTTCTTGTCTTTATTTCTGTTCTCTCTCAAATCATCCATCTGAGCTTGAGGAAGAGCCGCACCAACAACTGGATCATCCACATCAAAGAATCCAGACTCAACAATCTCTGTAAGCTCCTGAAAACCAAACAAGACTTTCATCTGGATGCTCCATCGATCATAATTCTTCCCATTTGAACTATGGAACACGAGGCTGAACTGAATCTTTCATTGGAACCTTTAATCAAACACCTAAACTGCACTGCGTGACCAGCGGAAACACCAAGGATCGAGCACAAGCTCTCGATGCCAATTGTAGGATATTAGCACCTGCAATATCTCAAAGACAATCAGAGAATGAAGACAATAAAAGATGAGACAACAATTTGAAGAATAAGAATCGTATTCACTTAAACTTCAGATTTTCAGTACTAGAAAAACAAAGAAGAACTTCTCCTATTTATAAGAGCTAAACTAGTCAATAACTAGCCAGTAAAGAATGAAACGAAATCTCTAATTTAATGGCACTTCTATTCAATAGGAACTAATCGAGACTCAATCTACATACTTATTCAAAATAGAAATAAAAATATATTTGAGTTTAAAATTCAAACTCCATGATTGAGAATCTAAGGCGAAGAAATTTTTTCAGGCAATCTCCACGGAGATGGATGAAAACGAGAATGCTGCAGAGAATTCACGGGATGAGGCAGTCAAAGAAAATAACTCTCTTGTCAACTGGTGTTCCTTAATTTTTGGGTATTAGATGAAAAGATTACTTTTCTCTCTAAGTTTTGTTTTAAATATTGCAACTCTTAGCTCTGGTGCATAGGTATGCTTGCCAAATCCAGGCAATAAGTGGGTTCTTGTACTGCATAACGTGATGTCATCTTTTTCCTTTTCACTGCAACTTCAGGAATAAAGACCCTTATGTACATACATATAATTGATCTAGGAAATTGTATTACAAACACAATTCCATCACCTTCTAAGTCTATCAAGTTGGAACATATGATATATTCCAAAGCACAAACTTAAATTGGAACTTAAAACTATTTACCCAATTTTTTTTATGCTACAGACTGGTTTGGGTACCTAGTTAAATTTATACTACCCTCATAGTGAGTTACCCATCATAATTTTATAGTACCTTAAAAACCTAGCGAGATTGGGGTATACCCAAACTAATTGGGGTATACCCAATAAGACAAAATCTGGTCATTATGAAGTAAAACCAAGCCACCCCTTAACCTTGTATTTTCTAAATGGCTAATATGCCCTTGTATAATTAACACTAAAAAATCTGATTAGCTTAATTCATTGAGTTTAGATTAAAAATTTTGAAATCATGAATTTAAGTTATGAAATTTTGTTTTTGATTGAACTCATTTGGGAAGATTTTTGATGAAATTTTTTTCTTTTCGGGGAATATTTTTTTCAACGGAAATGAAAGCATAACACTTCTAAAAAGAGGATTGCAAAGATGGGTATGAAATCATACTCAAAATTAAAGAAGAATTCAACACTTTCAGTTTTGAAACTATCAAAAGTCGGCAGGGTTGAAGAATGAAGAACATCTTGAGCTAACTTTGGTAGGGAAGGGTGCGGATGAAGAACATCCGACAACTTATGGCCGGCAAGGTCGATGAATGAAGAAGATGCCAACTTTATTATTTTTGACACACATGAGACTGTTGTAAATGCTTCACTAGTCGGCATCTTGTTGATTTCTTACCTTGCCGGCTATCTTATAGTCGGCAAGGTCGATAAAAAAATACCCTGCCGACTATAATTTTTTTGACATACAGATAAAAATGATTAGTCGTCAAGGTATTAATTTCATAACCTGCTGACTAATCTATAGTCGGCAAGGTATAAGGATGAATATCGTGCCGACTAACATATAGTCGGCAGGGTATAAGGTTGAATACCGTGCCGACCCTGTAACTACTGATTTCATAAATGAAAAGTCGGCACGGTATTCAACCTTATAACCTGCCGACGGCAAGGTCGACAAAAAATACCTTGCCGAACGTGTGTGACAATTTATCTGGTTGTGATAATTTTTTGGGACTTATCTACACACCAAGAGACCGTAACAAGACTGCGGATAAATTGGCAAAAGAGGCCTTCAAATCATCTCTTCATCAGAGTTGGATTTTAATCATGCCAAATTTTCTTTCTGCAATTTTAATTTTAGATAAGATAAATTGTAGGTCTATTGCTTTGTCAAGTTCAGTTTTAGAAAATTTTGTTTTTTTCAAGGAAGAATACATGTCGGCAGATTGCAACATTAAGGCGTCAACCACCTTGATGGGGACAATCTTCAATACTTATTTTTTTTCCATTTCTCGGGGTTAGTCTGTTCATTCTATGTGTTTTGTTATTCCTTTCATCAATATATAAAAAATTCACAGAAAAAAAAAAACAACAAAAAAAAAACATGTGTGACACAAACAATAACAAAATGGGACCCTTTGTTTCTCCAGAGGTGCGACCCCATTATTTATGTGACTACGCGGTTTTAGAGTATATTTCATAAGGACAGTTCATCCATAACCATTCCTAAGTAAATAACTTGTTATCTCATTTTGAAAGGAAAAACAAACAGATTATGACTAAATAATAGTCCATGAACAACTCCTGATCAATTGTGATTACTCTCTGTTATAGAAACATGATTTTTTTTTTTTTTTGCAGTATAATAATAGAAAAAGGTAAAGAGGCAGAGAATTTCTTATTGATAAGAGTAGCCATATTACATGGCTACAGTATCCTTTATTTACATTTAAAGGGAAACCTTAAGTATCCAGTTATGCCGCACATCCATGGGTCGTAGGCCCAGTAATACTCCCCCTTGTGCGGTCCAATAGAAATTCTTATGCATTGCTTTACATGTAGTTCATCACATGTATTACGATCTTCAAAGACCACCGAGTTTAAGTTATTGCATCATTAAAATCTCGTTAGGAAAACCCAGAAGGGAAAAACCTGAACTACGGAAAAGGAGCAATATTTATTAAACTCATAACATAGTTGGATTCATATATGTTGCCTCATTAAAACCTTGACAAAGAAAAACCTAGTGGAACAAAATCATGACCAAGGGAAAAGAGAACAAGATGATAATCCAAGTAAAATTTCTAAGTTGAAGTTGACTTGTTGCTTCATAACTCCTAAGACGGAAAATCCCCGTGGGAAAAGAACATCCTTAACTAGGAAATTTTATTCCTCATATTTGTTGTTATCTCATTAAAAACATTGTCAAGTAACAAAAACATATAGGAAAAACAACCTCGGTGACGAAAAATTTCAACATATCATTAAATGTGAAAAGATGAGGGTACCCAAATACACCACAATCTTTTATTTCAACCTATAAGTCCTCTACTGAATGTGATCGTCTGTGGACAAAGTCGAGAGAATACGAAAATTAGTATCACACTTTGTGTGATTGTCTATGGATACTAGATCGAGACAATGCGACAAAAAAGTGTATTAATTGATAATAGGTTCGGTAATAACCAAACTCTATAGGATCATTATTAAGTATTACGGAGTTAACGTACTTGTCTATTTTACTTAATTATAATAACAATTATAATGCGTAAATCAAAGTAAAAGACACAGCAAGATTTTGTTAACGAGGAAACTGCAAATGCAGAAAAACCCCGGGACCTAGTCCAGTTTTGAATACTCTCAAAATTAAGTCGCTATACAAAATTTAATACCAACTTTGTATAGTTGAGACCAAGCAAACTACCCCTAGCTACTTAGTTCCCTCAGTATCCGTGCGCCTTCGATTTCTAGAGTCACACACGTGAATAGCAAGTCCTTTGGATCATATTCCAAACAGCAAAGGAAGAATCTGTTTGGTAACCACTCTAATCAATCTTGCTACAAGATATAGATGAGTCATTGACAAAGGCTCTTCCGTTTAATCTAATAAAATCATTTTTCTGGTTAGATCAATCTAACTATAACTACCGAAATAGTCAAGTATAGATTCACACTCGATCAATATAGATCTCAAAGAGAAATACAGAGAATGCCGACCTCACGCAACTAATCAATCCGATATATCAAAGAAATCGATTCTAGTTGGATCCCAGCCGACCAAGGTTTGTGCACTAAATCCACAAGATACAAAAACTAATAAGAATTCTTTTTCGTCTTCAAATCTTATTTTATCTTCAAAACCTGCACAACACCACTTAATCTCTTGTGATCAATCACGCACAGAACGGAGTCTGTCAACAATGAATTATCACAAGATGTATATAGATCTAACAATAGTTCTAAAGATCCCGTTGGCACTTTGATCTAGTCTGAGTGAATCTTATATCAGATGAGAAGATTCTCAAGAATAAACAAACTAGGTGCAATCAAATTTCAACAACCGTTATTCAATCAAATCAAATAAAAAACTAATAACACTACAACTATCTAGTTTCCCACCAACGGTACTCGTAGATCTTCTTGATCCCACATAAGTATTTAAACGAGAGGTCGTAAGAGATTTCACCTAATTAGGATACTTTCCTCTCCAAGTAGACTGCTCCACCAGAAACAACAAGAAATAAAGTTTGTCTGGCTCTTAGGATAGTTTGCTAGAAATGAAAAATTAGGTATTTATAGACTGAGGATGTTTGGACACCAAGGAATTTCCAAAAGTAGGAAATACCAATAGGTCCTAGAAATAATATATTAGGATGAGTTTGGTCCAATTGACTCAGTCAACTGTCTCTTTGGTTTTTTTTGGAAAAATAAATTATAGTTTGGTCCTAACAATTATAGTTTGGTCCTAAGGTGACATCATGGATGATGTAATTGTCATGTGTGGTGACAGAAATATCCTTTTGGGATCACATATATAAAAAAAATCCTTAAAAATATCTTATTTTTATTTTTACTTTCTCTCTCTTCCTGTTTTTCAGATCTAGAATCTCTTTGCTCTGGAATTTTCTTTTCCCTACTGCTGTTGAAGATGAACCTTGCTTTTCTTGATCTGCTACCGCGGTTGAAAATAATGAATCTTTATAAAAACGACGATGAACTCGTGATGATTTTTTTTTTTTTGCTGTTAAAAGATGAACTCGTGATGATGTTTGAAGACGAACTCGTGATGTTGTTTTGCTGTTTGAAGATGAACTTGTGATGATGTTTTGAAGATGAACTCGTGATGATGTTTTAGGGTTTGTTTGCTGATGTTGTTGAAGACGACGAAGATGATGAAGATGATGCTTGTGTTGAAGATGAAGATGAAGATGAAGATGATGAAGACGATGATATTGATGTTTGTTGTGAAGGATGAACTAATATCAGATCTGAAAAAGAATGAACTCGTTTCTTGTTGCTCGTGTTGAAAATGAAGATGACGATCTTGTCTTGTTGCTGGTGTTGAAGATCTTGATTTTTAGATCTTTGTCTTGTTGTTGCTGTTGTTGAAGACGATGAAGATGATGAAGAAGATGAAGATTTATGTGTTTTTTCGTCGTTTTTTTAGGTTTTTATATGGAGTCCATTGGGTTTTTATATGTAGTTCATTTCTGGAATGATCTCTATTTTTTTAAGGTTTTTATATGGAGTTCAATTCTGGAATAAACTTTGTTTTTTTAGGTTTTTATATGGAGTTCATTCATGGATTGAACTCTGTTTTTTTAGGTTTTTATATGGAGTTCGTTTCTGGAATGAACTCCTGTTTTTTAGGTTTTTATATGGAGTTCATTTCTGGGATGAACTCTGGTATTTTTAGGTTTTTATATGGAGTTCATTTTTGGAATGAACTCTGGGTTTTTTAGGTGATTTCTGAAAAAATAAGTAGAAATTAACAGGAGTTCATTTTGAAGAATGAACTGCTACAAAAAAATAAGTAGAAATTTACACGGAAGGGTACTTTTGTCCATTTAATATTTTTAAATAATTATGGACCAAAAAGTAAAGGCGTTTTCCCAAAGGACCAAACTGACTTGGGACCACCTAAAAAAGGACCAAACGATATTTTTCCCTTTCCAAAACCGAAAATATTCTCAAGATATGCAATGAATGGCAAAATTCGATTTCCATAATTCCGATAAATGTTGGTCAATATTTGCGAAATCTCTCAATAGAAAACCTCCAATTAGTAAATACACATTACTAATTTTTATTCTCTAGAGCTATGCATTAATTGCTGGTAATTAAAGCATATAAAATCAAAAACTTTAATTAAAAAATTCTTAATTTATTTCGGCACAAGATCACCTTGAGTACCAAGGAATATTCTTTGAACAATAAATGATAAGAGTTACCGCTCGTGTTCAAATAGTGTTGATATCTTTTCACTGTGAATCCTTATTTCATATTTGCATGGATTTGCTTCTTGGAATCGGTTATACCACACTTGCAAACAAGTTTAGATTTGGTTTGCCAATATTCCAAGACTACTATCTGATTTTTTATACCAAATCACAATGGTTAGTTGTGATCGGTCCTTCCAAATCACATACATGGGTTCGAACCGGTTATACCTAAATTTGGTATCTGCTTGTGATCGGTCACACTAGTCACTAGGATTGGTTACACCAATTACAAGGATCGGCACATAACACTTATGGTCACACCAATGTAAAGGATCGATCATACCATCTCATGGTTATTACTTAGGATCGGTTACACCAATTACCAAGACCTGTCATACTAAATCATAAGTCTAGGCATTGTGATCGATTATACCAAGATACATAACCTGAGTTAAGATCGGTTCTACCAACTCACACATATCGGTCATCCAAATATATACAATGAATAGCAAGACCAATAATCCTATTGATTTACCTTTCGATTCATAAAACAAGTTCATGAATGTTATTCCTTTAAACAAATGTAAAACATTGTTTCCTAGGATGAAATCTTCACCATAACCCATTCACATAATCATAACACTATATACATGATTATGTTGATGTCATATCTACGAAGTTCAAAAGATAAGTGTTATACTTCGTAGTCTAATTCCTTAATACCATGATCGTACTATTATGATCATGTCACATCACTAGAGTATAATATACAATATATACAGTATATATAGCTTCGCAGTTCTGTTTTCAATGTAGCACGACTTGAAAGATACGTTAGGAATGAAACAAGTTCAAGTCAATATTACTAACCTCAAGTGGAAGGATGATGTCGTCATTATAGTTCGTTACGCATTCACATTCTTCAGGTCTTCGGAGTAATACTTGTGTGTCTCAACATTCCTAGACTTTCTGGTCTAACCTAAATGAAGTTGAATCTAGTATTTAATCAAGCGACTCTAGATGAGTTTTGTTACTAAAATATGATAACCAAACTTGACATACCAACGCTTGGTGAGTTCAACCGAGCTATTCTCTAACAAGATGCTCCCGCTGATGTCAGAGAATTTCATTAGTTCGATGCAGTCATAGGAGTTCATCACATCATTATGAACTCCCTTTTATGTCAGAAAATTTCTTCAGTCTATCCAGTTATAGGAGTTCAGATAATTTCTTTAGTTATATAATGTAATCGAAGGATTTCAAACAATTTATTTAGTCTTATATTTGTCACGCGATTTCTAGACGGGCAACGACTTAGTATATAAGTCTGACACATTTTTATCACACTTTACTTTGGCGACTTGAATGTTCATAAGACATAAATTGTTGATTATGGAAGTTACGCATTTAACATACTTTGTCAAGTTTTATTTTTCGATTTAGATATTTTATGTAATATCAACGCGATCTTTACGTTTTCAGCATTCAACATACCTGATGTTGTAGTATTGTCTCGTTAAAAACCTTGTTGAGTAACAAAAACCCTATGAGAATCTCGAACAAAGGGAAAAAGAGTACAACACAACTTCAAATATCAAAGTAAAAGATGTCGACACCATATCCTTGGATCCCCCTCCCCTGATGTCGACATCATTTGATGGAGTTTCTAGAAAATTACTTTAGTCATGTGAATCTTAGAGTCATATATGAATCAGATTCTAAATAATCTCAATAGAAGATAATATATGTCATAGATCTAAAGCTTTTATCACCAATAATTTTTGTATAAATAGATCCTCAATTCCTTTTCTCTAATCCTCTTATTGATGCCTCATAAATCATCTTCCGAACCTTACAAAAGTATCTTCAGATAAATCTTAGAATACACTAAACAATAATCAACTAGTAACCTCAGTCCTCTGTTAGTAATAATTAATAGCCTTTGAGAGTTCTAGCAACTACATCCACTATCAATTCGATATCAAAACACATATATAGTTATACTTAGGAAATTCAATTACATACATAAACACATATTAAACCAACGGGAAGTTGAAAGAGTGCAAACCACAAATTACTATATTCACCCACACAACAAACGAGAACATATAAAACAGAGAGTCATTAGACATGAATCTAAACATGCAATTTTACCCACTAACTTCACCTTCAGTGCTTCATAAGAATGCTTTTGTTGTTTCATAAGAAACCATCCCCACTTGTTGCTTCTATTCTTCAGCGTAGTGCCATTTCTCACAATTCTGTAGATACTTGGCTTCATTAGGTATAATCCATTCCAGGAGGAAATTGATTATAGAAGATAACTGCTTAAACGGATCTGGTTGTCTCCATCTTAACTCGTATCTCCCAAGTAACTTCCTTGCCTAGATTACCTTTCTTCTCATCGCTTAAGTTACACACTGCCAACATATGTGCATTCTCAGGATGCATAAAACGTTCGGTATAACAGTTAGAACACATAAGATACTTTATTCTATGCAACTGACCTTCTCGACATTGTATTTCTCTAGTAGATGAAACATGACCATTAATGGGAACCCTTGAATGATCACAAGCCATTCTTTTCACTATTTCTTTTTCCTAACGTTCTCTTGCTTAAAACTTTAGATTCTTCTCTCTTAATAATAATCAGGTGCATATATACAATTTATGATAGTAATCAAGAAAGTCTCTTCGTCCCATACTTTGTTGATTCTGTAAGTTTTATACTTGTGAGGTGAATAATAATCTAGGCTGCAATTCGGGTTGCATAAGTCCGGATTTTGAGGATAGCCAAACTTTTGTCTAAGTTGATATCGATTTCCATCACCCGGATCTATCGTATGTTGAAACTTAAAAAGTTCTTTGGAAAGATGGATTTGGATGTGAAAGGTTCTAAAAGTGATCTCTTTCATGATAATCCAAAAGTGAAACGGAATAAGCCAAAAACTATAGATGGTGAAAAATCCATAGTTGCGGAAAAGTCTATTTCAGTCATTTGTGGTGAACAAGACATTATTCACCTCAACACAACTTGATTGTGTTGTAAGTGCATCCTCACCAAGGAATGCCCTGGTATGTATACGGTGAGGAAAGCACGAGAATTTGGGCGCACATATTGTGTTAGGTATGATTTTGAATCTTTGGTAAGGCCGTACAATTCGATTGGATTCCTCTAAAAAAGTATGTCTATAAACTTGAGAAAGATTTATGTTTTTTATTTTTTGCTTAAAGTACTTATAATGATCCATGTACCTTGTGTATCTTTCATGTCTACCTAACTTGATCTATGTTTAAGGTTATTAAATGTTTAGGCTTGAAAATAGTAGTTCGGGATGTTTGGCCTTCATGGTATACATACACATACCAGGTATGCATACCATCATTTAAAATTAAAATCTAGGGACTTCAGTTCGCATACCAGTTTGCAAACTGCTTCGGTTCACGAAATTCTGTTTGCAAACTTTTTTGTCTTCGGTATTCGATAAAAAGCTTGTATTGGTTGTAACTTCTTCGTCCGAACTCGGAATATCCTCATTCTTTTTGCATTATTTTTGTAATTGAATTCTCTTCAATATAGTGATGAGAAATATTGAGTTTGAATGATTTAATTTCGGTCTTTGGCTCATCTCTTGATTTTTGAGTGTTTTGCTCTGTTTAGTCGCACTTGTTCCACTTCTCTTGGACTTAGGCACTTGGATTCTTGGAGTAATTATCTTCTAAGATCATTTGTAGTTTTTAAGAATGTTCTTGGTGATTCTACCTTCTAAGGGCAAATCATCTTGTATGTTCTTTACGAGTTTGTTTCTTACAAGACCGTCTCTTCGTTTTTGTTGTCTAGGAAACTTCTTATGAGAATGTATTCTTGTGTTTTTAAGAAGGATAACTAGGGTTTGGAATAGCAATTATTGTGATTACACATAGCTATTTCCAACAATTTTCATCTTGCAATGTTTTAGATTTATTTATTTAAATTCTAAGTTATTTGGAAGATGATTTTGCAGTATTAATCTTTATTGGTTTCATATATTGCTAATACTATTATGGGATATGTGTGTTTACGTCCGTGAACTATGATTGTCCCATATATGTCAAAAGTTAAGTCTATTATGTCATTATGCAAATATTGATGGAAAATAGAATGAACTTTTGATGTTTATGTCAAAGATTAAGTCTATGGTATCATTATGCAAATTTTGATGAAAAATAGAATGAATCTTTTGAATATTCCGCAGTATTGATCTTTCCCTGATCCACTTCTATGTGAAAGTACTGTATGGCTCTGTAAGTTTTCTTATGTTGAGCATTTCCAATTAAATTAATCATTAAGGTTCCTTTGTGGTTAATTTAATTGAGTTTTATGGATACAAATTCATGTTTCATGTGATTTGTTAATGTCCAAAGAAATCCTTATTTTTTTTGTAAAAGTAAGGTCGCTCTTGTTGTTCTTTCGGGAATGACATTTTATGAGGGAGATCTATTAATTGAACTTGTTCTTAATTGCCAAATCTTTGTGGGGAGTGCGGCTGTGGAATATTATAGAAGTTATCTTGTATCTTTATAAACTCCTTGATGAATACACTAAGTTTCGACTATGTGAAATCATCGAAACAAAGTTGATATGTTCTCTTTTAGTCATGAAGTATCTCTTTGAGAATTTCATTATGATCCCGCTAGTTTTCGTACCTTTGCCAATTTATATTGACAAAAAGGGGGAGAATTATTTTGTAGTTCACACTACATATACATATGGTTTACGAATCATTATGTAAGGGGGAGTGGTTTTCATTGTGAGATGAAGTATTGACTAAGGGGGAGTGATACATATCACCATAATATTATTGTCAAAGTTGTGATACAATTGAACTTTGATGATGTGTAATAATACTATGACACTGTATAACAATAAGAAAACAATCTTGTGAAATTATTGTTATGGCTACGGATCTTCAACAACTATGATGCTGAGTTGAACACATTCAGAATCACCGGAGTACTTGGAGTGACGAAGAATTCAAGGAATGTTGAAGAACCAAGGAAATCAAGCATTTGGATGAGAAGCTACAAAGTTTATTTATTTTGTAATCTATGTGTATTGATAGTTTTGTCACTAAAATTGACAAAGGGGGAGATTGTTAGAGCACTGCTCGGTCGAACTCGCAAGTGTTGCTATCTCAAGCTTGTTTGTCAAGTTTAGTTGTCAAAACTATAAGTCTTGATTTCTAGTCTACTTATAGCTATGTCTCGGATTAGGATAGAATGTGTAATTGAGCTTTAGACATCACGGCGTTCATCGATTGAAGACGAAGAACTACTAAGGGGAGCTTGTGGAACTTCATCAACAAAAGGTATGTGGAGACTTGAACTCATCTATTACTCAAAAGTGCATTCTATTTTATCTCATGTTGAGACAAAAGTCGTATAGCTATATAGACTTTACATTATACACATTTTATATTTCGAGCTGAGTTTAACTCGCTTATATCTTTCTCGAAATATGTGTTGGAAAGCTTTTTGCTTCAACCACGTTCATCATTATTCTTGACGAAAGTCAAAAGATGATCATGTGAAAATCGTCGGGTAACATCTTACATGATTTGTGTGAGACAGTCATTTGATGTAGACTCAGAATGTTTCGTATTGATCATTCGATCACTTGAAAATTTCTTATAAGCTAATAGTTTGTGTGAGACAGCTATTGTCGTCTTCTAAGAATGTTTCAATGATTGAAATGGGAGTTAAGAGCTAAAACCCATATATGGATACATTACGGGTTGTGTACTTAATGTACAAATTGTCTTGTTGGAATTCAGGACCGGAAATTAAGTTTGCATACCCGTTCGCAAACTTATTCAACTGTTTAAGTCAGGGTACTTAAGTTTGGATACCCGTTCGCAAACTGATTTAACTGTTGAAGTTCGGGAACCAAGTTTGCGTACCCGTTCGCAAATGGTTTCAACTGAGTTCGGTCCGGAGCTAACGTTTGTGTACCCGTTTGCAAACTTAATTGGTTAAAGTTCTTAAATAGGTTAAGTATGATTTCATACTCATGAACAAATATACATTTATATATTAAGGAATGAAATCTTTGCAAACCGTGGCTAAATTGTTCATGAACTGATTATTTTGAATCAATCCGATATTGCTTCAATTGTGTCTTGTATACTTCTATGAGAATATAAACAATTGAACAACTCTATAACACAATTAGATTCATTTTATTATCAATTGATCTAGAAGTGTTAAGATGAACATGGTTAAGACAAAAGTGTTCATATGGCTAACTTCGGTTAACTATTATTGAGCCAACTCAATATACACGTTTAAGTACGGTTACCCATATCTAAATGAAGGTATATTTTATTTGTGTGTAATAAGCTAAAGACCATCTAACTGTTGAAAGATATTAGCTTGAATCTTAAATCAGGTTTCATCTAACGGTGAATGTTGATTGCTTTGTTCCAAAGTTACCAAACCTTGATTTGAAGACTATATAAGGGAGAACTCTAGCAACTGGGAAACCTAATCCCCGCACCTCCTGTGTGATACTAGTTGCGACTAAAGTCGATTCTCCTTTAACCTATGTTTTTCCTAAAACCATTATAGGTTAACGACTTAAAGACTTCATTGGGATTCTGAAGCCAGAACCAACTATTTTCTCTGTAGTTGTGTGCTCTGATCTTACTTTGTTCTATCGTATTGAGTACTATCTTCTTTAAGATTTGCTCGAGATTTATCTCCGATAGGTAAGATATAAAAAGTAATCACAAAGTTGTTCGTCTCATTCTTTGTGATTCCGCAATAACTTGTCCTACTACCATATAGTTAAGTTATTGTGAGGTGATTGATATTTCTAGGCTTTTCTTTGGGAATATAAGACCGGATTATCAATTGGTTCATGTTCATCACCTTGATTTATCAAAAGACGAAACAAAAACTTCGTAGGTATTTCTGTGGGAGACAGATTTATCTATTCAAATAGACTTTTCTGTGGGAGAAAGATTTTCTTATCAAGTCTTCGATTTTGGGTCGTAGCAACTCTTAGTTGTGGGTGAGATCAGCTAAGGGAATCAAGTGCGTAGAGTCCTGCTAGGATTCAGAGGCGTAAGGAATGCGACTGTACCTTAATCGGTGTGAGATTGGTTAGGGATCAACTACATTCTAGTCCGAAGTTAACTTGTAGTAGGCTAGTGTCTATTGCGGCTTAATACAGTGTGGTGTTCAAATCTGGACTAGGTCCCGGGGTTTTTCTGCGTTTGCGGTTTCCTCGTTACCAAAACTTCTGGTGTCTGTATTATTTCTTTTCCGTATAATATTTTCTATATAATTGAAATATCCCAGGTTGTGTGTAGTTCAATCGATTGATAAATCCAACCTTTAGTTGTTGATTAAAATTGATTGACACTTGAACATTGGTCTTTGGTACCGTTCAAGTTGTTTCTCATAATAATCAGGCTCGCGGATTTTTTTCTATTTGATTTGATGATTACATTGAGAACCAGAGAATAACTCTTGGATATATGTTCCTTGATTGAGTCTGACTGTCTAGTTGATTCTCTTGGAATTATGTTGGAGTTAGTGCATACAGATTGCACATGAATATGGGTGTGGTTGTTAGACCCCCACTTTTTCACATACTCCTATTAAACAAAAAAAGTTGGTGGTGCACTTGGTACCCTCTATTTTTTAGTAATCATCAACCCGTGTTGCATCTGGATATTTGGCATAACATTTTTGCAATGTTCGCAGATGAAACGGGGAACCCGAGAATGCATGATGCTCAAGGATTTGTCGAGTCACTTTCGGATGATTAATTATAAAGTCACACAATTTCTAAGTCAGGTAATGCACACTAACCGTAGTAGATTGAACGGTGAAACTGCTGATGAAGTGGTGCAAAGAACTATAGCGATACGGCAACTATCTAACAGCAAACATTTCGTTTACGAAGCTTGTTTCAACCTCCTTAAAGAGCTTCACAAATTCAACCCCTTTTGCGTCCTAGATGCTGCTCCATCAGCCGGCCGCTGAATCAGGACTTTAATTAACGAATTTTATAATTTAGTTTTAATTGATAATTAACCCAATATGGTTTTTTTTTAATCTAATGTAGTTTGGTTTAAAATAAGAAAGTTCAAATTAGTTCTGATAATACACTGATTGTGCAAATACAAAGACCTTTTCATTGATTAAACATAGATAAAACACAAAACGACGGGTGAATTAGTTCATACACTTAATCGGTCCACTCTATCATAAAACACATAAGACATTTCCAGAAGTGTTTTTCATATTGTCTTCTTCCGTAGAAATGTGCATGTAGACGTTTCAACTAGGTTTTGGGCATCCAAAAGTTATATGTGGACAATGCTTTTTTTGGTGATCTTCTTCTCCAGAATGGTCACACTGTAAGTTCTTCGACTTGGCTTGCAAGTTTTTACAATATTGCTACCTTTTCATCTTCTTTATCCCAGATCACATCATCTAGCATCCGTGGTTCTTCGGACAATTAGGATCTTAATATTGTAAATACCTGATCTTCTACGGTTGCGATTCGATGACCATTCTAATGTCTGGATAACCTACTTGTGGACACTTAGAATCCGTCTTAGGGTATTGCATCAGATTATGGTCATCCATGAAACATAATGGACAAACCTCTTTTGCTTGTGTACATGATATTTGTTTCTCTTTGTTTTCAAAAAACATGATTGATGGTGTTGGTTGAGAATGGTTTCTGTAGGTTGGGTTTAGAATAAAATCTTTTATGTATCGTTTTTTATAAGAAAAAATATAGTCCTTACTATATAGCCATCAATTTTCAAAATATAGTCGTTATAAAGATAGCGTTAATTTTCAAAATATAAGCGTTGAGACGATTCTCAGCTGGTCATTTTAATCTTCTTCGATCGATTTATTCTGTACGACAAACTATTTTCCCACTATCGAAAAACTGGGTTTTCCCATCACGTGGCTTATCAAATGCGTTGATTTGCCATCTCCACCCGACTTGCTCTCACCACCTAGGCTTTAAATCCGTCAATTATCGTATTGTATTATTGGAAGCACCATGCACGATGGTGTGCATGAGAATGTTACGAATTGTGTAATGATTTTGCTCTATCGAATGAGCTTTGAACGTGCATTTTCACTTGATTAGAAATACAATCCTATTTTAGCAAAATAATTTTTGGTTCAAAGTTTTTCTAGTCTAAGGAGAATTTAAAATTTTCCAATGTTTGTGGTAACACAATAATGTTTCTGTTAGACTAATTTCAAAATTTAAAAAACAATGTCATGAAGATAAGTGGTTGTTTAGTAACAATCTGAGTAAGTTAATGACTTGCAAATTAGAGATAGTAGAGAGATAATGGTGTTTCTAATAATTACAAAATTATTATTCTGTGCTTCATATCTTCTTGGGAAGGTTCATGTGTCCCAAACCCTAAACTCCTTCATGGTGAGGAGGAAGCAATCCTGTTTTCTGCAATGTTATCTCTCGATTATATTATTATTCCTTTTTTAACGAACATTATGACTACCAAGAACTGTTAAAAAAAATTAAGCTAGCACACAAGGTCGTGACTGAGTGAACATTATATTTTTCTTAAGCTATTGTGGATGCTGACCTGTAATGCTTAACATAAAAAAACGATCTAAAATCTTTGAAAAACATTTAAAGTACATTTTCAAGATGGATCTTTACAATGATGAAATCGTTAAGTAAAAAGTGAAAAAAGCTTAGATTTAAACTATATTAACACTAAGCATGATGTATTAATAGGAAGAGTTTTGTTATTTTGTGCACCCATGCACAGTATAAGCGCCAATCATTGGCCTTAGAAATGATAAAAAACAATAAAAAATTATGAGAGATAATGTATTTTACATTGGAAAAAGCAAATGTTCATAGATTTTTTTAATAAATGCAAACTTTACATTCTCCAATGCAAAATACATTATCTCTCATAATTTTTTATTATTTTTTATCATTTCCAAAGCCTAATGATTATCTTCTTATCTTGTGCATTGAACGCTGAGATAACAAAACCCTAATAGGAAATGAAATACTTCTACGTAAGACTAGTAGTAGACTAGTACTTGTAGGCCAAGTTCCAAGAGAGAAGCCGCATGTGAGGGAACTAAGAATGTCTGGAAGTGAGGAATCTCAAGAGTGTCTGTCCAGAGTACGGAAACACTTTGAGAAAATACATAAATTAAAAAATTCCGACATTATAACCATACACTCTCTAAAATGCATTGTCTTCCTTTCCCACTTTCCCCAACTCAAGAAAAACATAAACACAAACATAGAGAGAAATATTGAACATAACAATGAGGTTCAAACACATTGCAAACTTTCCCCAGGTTAATTTGCAAGTTTCAATTTTGCACTTTCTATGACGCAATAACTTTCCAGAGCTTGTGCTCCATTTCGTAGTAGAAGTCAGTCACGTGGTGTTAAAATTGCATTTTATTTTATTTTTTTAATTATGTTGATTTTTTGGGCTTATATTTGCGGTAAGAGCTGGTAAACAGGGTTCATCCAACAATGTATATTAAAAACTGATAGTGGAATAAACTTTGGTATCAGAATAATCCGAGAATGTACGTGATTTCAGGGTCTGAGTTCCAAATCTTCCCCCTTTAATGAGAACAAGCTTCCCGTGAAAACATTACCAATTTTTTGGTGTACCGCCGTACTTTTCGTGTACCGCAGTACTTTTCGTACACCAACCGTATTTTTCAGCAAACACGGTCGTTACACAGCCGTGGATGGTTTTCATCTCCATACACAGCCGTCAAACTACGAATGCAGAAACAATTCGTTTCTATTCTTCTTTGTCTTCCATCCACTTTTTACAGACGAAAGTGTTAATGATTAATTCAACTTGATTTTGATTTCAACTTTTCCCCAAATCGAGTTTCGAACAACCAAAGTGGTATAATTTTGATTAGGGTTCATTTATTTCATTTCCTCCCCCAAACTTATTCTAGGGCAGCACCAAATCAATTGATGATTCTGATGACCACCCAAGTCGAGTTCCAATTTCAGTTCATTAATCCATCACCATTATTATCAGGTTGGTGTTCGATTTGAAAAGTTAAATGCTTCATTATTTTTTATGTCGACATAATGGAGAATGGTTGTGTGACAATTTTTTGCACGAACCCTGTTTGATAAAATCTTTCTGAAAGACTTCTTTGTTTTAATGCCTAGGTTAGTATACTTAGATAATGACTTTGTTAATTCATATAGAGTGATGTAATCATGTAAAGTGATTTTGTTAGAAAGAATTCACGTTTACTTATTCTTTCATAAATGAAGGAGATAGTGCAATCATCAGTTTAGCAGAACAAGAGATTTTGTTAATTATGTATACAAAATTTAGATGATTGGGATTGATGCTTTACTTCCCATTTGCATGATATCATTTTTGGAGAAACATTTGATTCTAAGAACAAACCCATATTATTGAAGAACAGTGGTATGAATTGAGCGATTCTGTGTTGTCATTATTATTTTGATATTTGCATTTGGATTGATTTGCACCCTGTTGTATAGGGTGAACCCGAAACAGACATGGATACATCCCAAAGTGGTTTTTCTACTCGAAGAAACATGATGACCGAAAAACAACAAACTACAGAAAGAGAAAGATGTCGTGTTGGCAAAAGAAATCGTCGATAACATGACGGATGAGGTGAAGTTGCTACAAAGGCGAAATCATGAAAGACTAAGATGAGCAAGTTCCAGCTTCAATGTACCTATCTGGGTTTTGGTTGCCTTCATAAATTATATCACTTCTCTTTCTTTGGTACTGATTTGTAGGCCTAGGCACTAACTCTTCCATGGAAGTGTTCGATGATTATACAATCTGAATTTCTTAATTATCATGTAGATTTAGAGAAAGTATAAAAAGTGTACACCAACGCATGTGCATTCTCATAAATCTACAGCTCTCAAAGTGTCATACTTCCAAGATTATAATTATGACAAGAATGCGGATGCTAACCTTGAGTTTTGCGGTGATCTCTATCAGTCTGTCTCACCACAACTGACCTTATTCATGGGACACTCGAGACACTTAGGGTTGCTGAGCCTCTGATGTTAAGCATGTGTGTCTATACAACAACTCTTAGTAATTCTTACTGCATGGTTCTACAAGAATGATATTTATTGTAGGTCAATTGGAGAAAGCTCAATCTAATCACAGATAGCAGAAGAAGAAGAAATTGAACATGATGAACACCATTGCCTAACAGGGGGATTCATCAATCTTCAAGGAACTTTGTGACTTAAAGAGTTGAAGGTTTGACGGTATTGCGGTGTGTCATACTTTTGCGAAAATAGAAAATACGTACTAAAAAAGCTATAGCGTTTACCGACGTGCAACGCACGTGCACCCACTTGTTTCCTATAATGGTACATTTGAATGTCTTCTAAGATATGGAAAGGATTCTCTTGGAGGAAATCCAAGTAGCATGATCTGAAATTACTCCAGCACCACCAGCAGGCACCATATTATACTATTTAACTAACAAGTTAGGTAGTCAATATATATTCTCATAGAATCCAAGGCTAAAACTAATTGGAGACAGAAAACACAGAATATTCTTTAATTATTGAGTTAACTAGCTATATATATTATTTAAAATGGGACTTTGGATTCCATTCTCTCTTGCTCTTGCATGTGTAATCCAGGCCAGGGTGTGGATTAATTATCCAAATTGTATTTATCCTCTTAGTATTAAGTTTTGTTTGCATAACATTTTTAGAGAAAGCATAAGTCCACATTAAACTGACTTTAAACATGTGCATCACATGGATACTATAGAGACAGTAGATAAGAAGAAGAAGATGATGAAGAGATTGTTTTCATGGATAAAGCTGGTCACATGGGGGCAGCAGCAAGCAATGAGAAGATAATGGCATGATGAGAGTGAGAGAGCCTGATAGGACTTACTTGCCATCATGGTTGGGCTGTTCTTTTGTCTTTACTAGGCTACTATCCCCTCACAAAGTCTGTTTTGTTTTTCTTTTTGGTTTTTTTTAGTTTGTATATCCGGATTTGAGTCTCTCAAAAACCATGATAGCAATAAGAAAATAAAACTCTCTTTGGCAGACTTTGTAACAAAATCAGAGCAGAGGAATCATTTCATCTTTTCAACTGAAAGTCCATACCCGTAGTCCTATTCCTCCTCCTCATTCATATCTCTGGTGTCTAGAAATGAGTTCGTTTTGGATATAAGAGACAACGATATTTATCTTAGGTTGTTACTACGGAGCTGCTAAGACACGTGAAACCCATCTGATTGTTGTAAGAAATACTGCAACATGATGTATGCAATGCCATGACACTTACTAGGATACCTTTGCCATGTTAATCTCTGTAATCATGTATAATGTTGGTATTCTCTGACGCTTCTACAGGTTAATGATAACTTCCTCAAAAGCCCATACATTCACAAATCCGAAACTCTTTTGATACTTCTTTTTGGGCACAGGATACTTTTCTTTTTATCTTCTTTTTTCTTTTTACCGAAAATTAAAAGATGTTAGTTAACACTTAATGGTGACAAGCCATTGGTAATAACTGCATTACGCAACATTTATGGCAAATGTAAAATCAACTTTTATTCTAGAAGTGTAACCATGTGTCATAGGAATGCAGATGCCAATGCAGTTTGCCAGTTATAGAAGACCTGCAGTAGATGGACCTATCGAAAAGGGAACTGGAACCCCAAAAAATACAAAAACCACAGTGCATAAGAACATGGAGTGATGGAGATATCATCCCTCAGCAAGCATACATACTTAGTCCGGGACCATTCTGCTTCAAGACATTTAACCATACCACACCACCAGAAAGTTGATTTAAAATGTCAGAAATTTTCTACCGGCTTCTGACTGGGCAAACAGTCCTTCGTGGAATGCCAAAAGTGATATGAAGGATAAACATGAGAAGGGGTTAAGAAGTACACGACCTTCAGCAAGGACTTGAACATACAAGTAAAGCCATAGAACTTCTTTTTATTATAACGATGCTCCAAAAATCTAGAGCTGAGGCTGTCCCAATGAATACACATTTGAGGAATCTTATCCCAGCAAAAACCATAAAATACATACATAAAAAGATAAGAGAAAAGCCAGAGAAAAAGAAAAAGAAACAACAAATACTAGGCAAAAGAAAAAATCCTCAACTAATGGATATTGGTTCAGTAACTATAAATAATAATAGTTACAACATGTAAATTGCAAAGGCTTGCTATAGAACGTACAACTTCCGAGACCTATGTAGGTTGTTGACAGATAGATGATGAACCAATTCAAGACATTGACCAACAACACACTCGAGGAAGAGCTCTGGTAATTCACAAAGGCAGAACCGCAACCTGTTTCTGGAGATGCTAAAAGTAGAGTATCAGCACATTATAGCAAATCAAGAAGGGGTGGCTGCTCAGACGATGATGGTTTAGGCTTACTAGACCGTGATCCTTGAGTCCCCCTCCCTCTTCCTCTTCCCACAGCTGTTAATGGAGGTGGAGCAAGTCTTAATCCAGTATTTTCCGTCTTGTTAGAGGAAAATATGGATCCAATATCCGTTGCAGTTTTTTCAGTATATGAACCTGCCCCATAAGCACTAGGGTTACTGATTCCTGGTGCCGAACTCCCCTGATTCTGCCTCATGAACCCAAGAGAGCTTTGGTTGTTCAGTCCCCCACTATTTAGAATGTTTGTGTTCGACAGTGAATTACCCTGATTCTGTCTCGAGAACCCTGCAGAACTGTGTGTCGTGTTCTGATTATTTGTACTAAAGAAAGAGTTCCCATTATGCTGGCTGCTCATTCCCATGGCACTATTTGAGGAGGCAAAGCCCGAACTAGTTACTGAGTTACTAGATCTTGGGGGCCAATTGGCGAAGGGATCTATTTCGTCAAAACTGGGGCTTGACAATTCAGTGTTTGGTTTCGGTTTCTCAGTGTCGCCCAAGTGAGATGAAACACCTGAAGTCGATCGAGGAGGCCACTCTAAGTCGACTGAGGGACATGATGTAGGAATCTGTTGATTTGATGAAGGAGATACCACAGAAGGCAGGGGAGTGGTATTAACTGGCTGTGAAACCCGAGTTTTCTGCACGGAAGGTAAGCTAGTATCAGATGACTGGCGGAATTGAGGTCCTTTTGTTATGGGACCCCAATCTTCATCCCATGCTGGTCTGCTATTTGCCGCAGAAGAAACGGGTTGACTTGTTTTTACAGATGGTTGAGACGGTGTCCCATTTAGTACAGGTGTTACCCTAATTTCTGGAGTTCCAGAATCAGTCACAGAAACACCTCGTTTTTCTTCTATTTTCCTGCGAAATTGAAGGGTGGAAGAAAGCAGACATTTTCTCCAGCTCAGATGCGTTGGCCATATTGAATAAAGTGAGAGAGAAACCCAGACAGGAAAAGGAAAGAGATACTAAGTAATGTCTTAGCTGAATCACCTGAGTATATCTTTCACAAAGAGCATGTATTTAGCGAACTGCTGAACATTCAATTGTTGCGCAATGAGAAGTGGCATAAGTAGTGGAAGAACGTGCTCAGCAACAAATTCAATGCCATGCTGAACAAGACAAATTGATCAGAAAAAGAAAAAAAGTCGCGACTCAAAAGCATGACTTTCCTCAAACTTTACTAGATTTATTTATTTTTTACTTTCTTCAACTTTTTAACAAGAATGAGCATTTTAAAGATCTGCAAAGGAGAACGAGGAATTCCTTGCATTTAACGAAAGCATAAAAGTGGAGATGAGAGAGAGTACCTGCTTGAGAATCGAGTTTGCAACTACCAAAAGTACACATGAGTGTGGGAGCTGAATGATCAACAGCGGTACACCGTTGGATAGTCTGCAAAATCTCCAACGTGGCATGTTTGTCCATGGTGCTCACCAATTCTCCCAGGCACAATAAAGCATTCACTCTTACCTGACAATGATTAAATATCATCAATATCTTTTTTATTAAGTAATTGATGCCGTATGGTCTGTCCATGATTCTTTCAAAATAGATGTCATTCACAAAACCAGCTCCCTTGAGATTATTTTCAGCGTGCATCTACACAAACTAACTACATCTATAAACGCATTGCATTTTTAATATCTTTCTTTCAGGCTTGCCAAGAACAGATTATTCTTCTTATGATGTGCCAAAATGTAACACGACGCTAAATGGTATCTGTATGCTAGTTGCTACAAGGTAAGCCTGCAGCAGTTAATGAACAACAGCATAAACAAGATTAACAAATACATACGTACCGCAGCCACTGTTGTCTTAAGTGCTAACCCGTGAACACAAGGCAAAACTGCCTGTTTCACCAACTGCACAATATTTTGCCAGCCAAAGAAAAAGAAGAACGAAAAATTAGTTGAATGTTCGAGACTGATAACAAAGGGAAAGTGACTGGAGATTTATGAAACAGAATTGAAAATACTGTTCACTATAATGGAAAAGCATCAAGCATCTCTGGAGTGACAAATTTAGGACAACACCAGTGAGGAAATGAACCAGAACTCCATAGATCCAATACCAGAATTTTAAATTAAAAAAAAAAATAGTGACAGCAAAGTGCACCTGAACGTCAAGCTGCTTCGTGAGGGCTGCAGTTCTTCGTAAAACTTCTTCTTGTATGCGGGCATCATTATCGTCATAAGCACGCACGAGCAAAGGGAGCACATGGGATATTAAGTGCTCCTGACTGGTCTAGAAATATTGCAGAGAAGGACAGGATTAATATTAATATGACGTAGCATAATCCAGTGCTTCTGTAACCAAAAGTCCACAACATAACACTATCAAATTTACTAAAAATCGAGTGTGGCAGTTAATGTTTTTTCGTAATAACTTAATTTTAAGTACTTATTTTGTACCCTCGCGGTCTAAAAAAAAGTAACAATCTACTGTTCTGGAATACTGAAATAGCTTTAACATGATTGTGATTTTATATCAAACCAAGCAGTATAAACACCAACTAGTTAACTGTTTTCTTGAACCCCAATTGCACTGGATAACAGAGGACAAGATAGAAAGAAAATGCAAGCAGGGTGCAAGTTATTTTTAATCAGAAAATGTTACATTAAGTACCACCTACGATGAAAAGCATTAAGATGATCAAGACTACTCATTTCAGCTTAATTACGACATCAACACAATTGTGATAACTGAGGCTGCACGAACATGTTCCATAATACCATTCTTCTGTGCGTCATATGTGCACGCAGAAAAATTATATTCACCCTAGAATGGGGACTACCAAAATTGTTATCAATATATGTTCTGTATTCTCTACAACTGGATTCTGAAAAAATAGGTTGACTTTTCACAACTTTGCACTAAGAATACTAAAAACTCATCTTCAAAATATTTAATGGATATTTATTGATGTCAATGTTACACCTTTTTCTCGTGGAAAAACAACAAGTGTCATTTAACTGGAGAAACTTAAGGACTCTATCAAGATTTACATTAACATTATATTCTTATTACCTTGTTTATTATGAGTTCTGCATGCTTAACAATTAGCAACAACGTTTCACCTGCTGCTGTACTCAAGACAGGAAATAGTGCCGGCAGTGTTGATACTTCAAAAATCATTTTTGTCCTGCATCAAAAAAATACCTGTTAGTAACAACTTCAGTCATAATGACAATTCAAGCACCAGCATCCATAAGCATAAGAGGTAGACCAAGATTTGTAATGAAGACTCATATCCAACCTAGCAAAGGCATGATTATTCAGCCAATGTTTGATGAGATTTCTATAATTCATAATCTAACATTGAATGACGAGGTCTCAACGAATAATTTAAAAATAACACCTCAGAAATTGGTAATTTTTCCCTATTCGTTAGAGCAAACAGAAAAAGTGAAAAACAAATTTTAATACAGGTAAAAATATTTAAGTGGGACGTAAGCATGCCAACTACAGCCTATTATGCACCTTGAACTAGAATACTGGACCAAAATATAGTACCTGAGACTCCGCTATCGTGAGAACCATGGGTAAGATCATTGGCTGTAAAACCATATTTCGAAGTTCCGCGCAAAGAGGTGGGAGTACCTGCATTGAATCATATCGTGAATTTCTCAAATATTTATTGGTCAGCTATCAAAGCCCTACTCTCTAACGTAATGAATGAAGCAAGCAGATGCTTTTGAGTAAAATAATTGAATGAAACACTCAAAGGGCACAATTTGCATTATGATTTAAAAGCAGTCATAAATATAACTGGAAAATGCATGGTATATGACCTACATGCTAAGTAGGCCAAGAATTTGGCCTTGACACCATCTAAGCATGCCTTTTGTAGGCCAAAACTGTTATTGAACGCTTTCCCTTTTTACTTTTCTATGGTTCTAACGAAAAGAAAATCAATTCACAAACTGTTGACATCATAAAAAGTGTTTTGAACAATTGCCAGCAATACTCAGGGATGAAAGTTCAGTACATAAATAAATTCATTAAAGGGCATAGTAACTGGTACAAGCTATAGTTCAAACCTTATACCGCAGTACACGAGAATCAAAATCTTTCCACATATCAGATAACGCTTTTAGAAACTCAGACTTCTGCATGTTATCCCTTTCCTGCAGGAAGAGGAGACCCATTGTTAATGCAATACCCGGATATGCCTATGTATGCAGGAGGGCAACTCTATGTAATTTTAATTTAATTAATAAAGCTCCTTTCTTATCAAAAAATTAATAAAAATTGTTAAAGAAGTCTGTCAAATTCTCAATTGAAGTGCTCCAGAATATCTCTATTTCAAATGCATCAGACAAGTTACTTAATACGTACAAGCATGTGGTCCAGGAAGCGAAGAGCACGCAATCTAGTGTCGTCGCGGAAAAATGGAGAACCTGAAACATCACATTAGCAAATAAGTTACCTAGAACATTGAAAAGTTAGAAGAACCTTGTGGAATAAGCAAGCCATGAGAGCTAGTACCTAGTAAGATGCCCAAGAATATGAAATCAGAGATTACGAAATTCACAGTATTCTATGATACTGGAGTTCAGTTGTAAGTTCATAGTATGACACTTATTACAACCTAAAGGATGTTACTGACACTGCACATCTGAGAATAAGTATCCAAGAGGTAACAATTTTATACAGGTGAACTAAAAATTTGAAAGTGAAAAAAATTTGGTGGTACAAGGGATTTGTAGGAAGGTAAACCATCAGTTAGATAAAATAGAGGGTGATCAAGTCTCAGAAGTGTATATCTTAATCCTTCCTGATGGAGGAAAAAACAAAACATCGAGAATTCTTTAAGCAGTGATAGTTGGCTTTTTGGGTGCAAAACTCCATGTATCCCAACCTTGCATATTGTGCTGGTGGGCTGGTGGCTAGCTATTAAATACACTGTCTGGCCGACAGTCCATCTGATGGTTATCTCAGATGTATTCTTTCCTAACCATTAGCTCTTGGGGTACTAAAATCTTGAAATTTGTATTGAATGCGCTAACCAGCTCAAGTTCTTCCTATACTGGCCTTATCTTCTATGTACCCTCTTGGAATAGCTTTTAAACAATATTAGTCCCAGTGCACCCATCACCAAGTGCCAATGATAGATCAAATGAAAGAGGCCTTTAGCTAGCACACTAGATATGTAAAGACTGAAAACAGGTTCTCTGATTATGTATATCATTCACTTAGTTAAACTAATAATTCAGAATTTTAAAGAGACTAACAGCTTTAGAAGAAAATAGAAAAAAAAAATACTTTCCCCCTTTTTCTGAGATTTGCTATACATTTCAAAGCTGAAAACCTGCAGTCATTACCTGTAAAATCCAACGCACTTGGTCTAGAAGCCTCATTCATAGAGAGCATCCTTTGTAAATCATTAACTACATCTGCCGGCATGCTTGAAAAAGACTCATGTTGCAAGTATGACAAGGTGTTCATGTACTGCATGAAAAATAAGACACGGCTACTTTTAACTGAAGAATAACAGTTAAGCACAACAAAAGAATTTTTTTATGAAACTCAAATACTCCACAGTTTCTAAGCATTCTTCAATGGAACAAGGGTGTATAGTCCCTCGTGTTTGGTTGCACAGAGATGACTTATCAAAATCCTATGTATTGGTCAAGCAAGATTTTCATAATTACCTTCTTTCAGGTTTGTAGAACTTGATAACATACTGATTCAAGGAGAAAGTAAAAAGAAAATGTAGAACTTCCTCTTAGTCTTACTTGACTTTTTTCCAGTTCCAGATTCATGTTTCATATGAAATTCTTGTAGCGGCATGAGTACAAGATAAATCAACTTTTGAAGAAGTCTATTAGAAGTTTACCATCTTTACGTTGTTGTGGCAATCCAAGAGAGGCTTATGAGCAATCAAGTGGTAGGCAAGGCATCCGAAGCTGAACATATCAGTAGACCATCCAGCTTTGGGTGCTTTACTCCTAACCAGTTCAGGAGCAGTATAATTCAGTGATGGTTGAAGGGGCAGAAGAGAATCATCAACGTCATACTCCTGCTCAGATTACAAAGAATCGGTAAGCATTAGGTTGAGATGATCCACTGATGGTTGCAGTGGGGTTTAGCTGCAGTACAGGTGAATTACTTAATGACATAATCCCAGTCGCAATCCAGAGCAAGTGTAGTTGATTCACAAAATATACATATATAGTCATCTAAGTTAAAGCTACCATTTTCCTTTAATCCATGTAACAAGTAGAGTTATTTTCAACAATTATATCTTCTAGTCCTGCATATTTAATTGTCAGACACTTGCAATGTCTGATAATTAGGCAACAGCATAGCATCAACCTAAGTATCCATTCATTCTTGTATATTTAATATGGAAGAAAAAAGTTCGAATCAAGAATTTCAAAATCTGATCCAAAATTACACCATTCCCATGCATTATGATTAGAAATAGGCTTATTATGCCAGACTCTTCTTACCCACGTAAGCTAATTCATACTTGTTTCCTGACAAAATCATTACTACACACCATAAACTGAACAAAAGATCACATACTAAAACTATACTCGAAGTTTCAAAAAGATGTTGGTCAAAAAAAACAACAAGAGAAGAGGATTAGAAAAACAATTACATCATGGAGTCAGCATGAAAATTAAAACAACTTCAACCAACTGACATGAAGCCAAAAACAAGGGAACCCCAAGCTCCATCAACCAACCTGTACTTCATCGCAAATTTCGATAGCAAAAGCAAAATTTTACATGCTTATACATAGAAATAAGCATGGCGCAAGAATAAAGAAACACTAAGGATCAAAACAATGGCTAAGAGATGCCCAATAACTTCTTGCTGCTTTTGACAAGAGTTAATGAAAGTACAGACAGGAAAATATAAAGGTGTCATACTAATCTATCTATTAGTTTCACTTACTGAATAATGGAAGGGTTGCGCGCTAGAAAGTTCTCCAGAGTTTTGATCTGCAGGAATAGCGAAACCAAACCCTCCAAGCTTCCAAGCTCCACTGGAAGTAATAAATATAGTCTGTAACAGCAACATCTTATCAAAATATGCACACAGTATATAGCAGAAATCCATCCAAAATATCAGTTGTGGCTTTTAGATGAGAAAAAAATATTGCTAGTGTTTAATATTGTTGTACATATGATTCATTATTAACTAAGTTCTACAAATCAAGAGTGCAGTAAGGTCTTCCCCTTTACATAACCCAGATTCGTATAATCCCTGCATTATCAATACTTCAACTATTTGTCCTAACTAGAGTTAAGCGATCCAAATTTCAGATAAATATCAATCTATCCAGCAAGTAATTTTGAATTTTCCATATTTCTTAAAAATAGAGAAATGGCACACGTAAGATGAAGAAGAGTAAAACCTCAGGTGATATAGCCGGATGAATAAGATGTGCATTGTTATGGAGAAAATCCAAGGATTCAGCAATCTGGAGCAAACCATGTTTTACCTCCAACAACCCCATTTCCTGAAGAAAGCATTAATAACTTCAGATAATCGATAATCGTACGAATAAGTAAGCAGGAAAGCTACTGAAGTATAAAATCTCATCTCGACTGAATATACCGGTAAGTTTAACACCTTTAAATGTTTCAACAATTATTCTAGCTAATACATGGATAATACCAAAATGTTTCATGACATGAGAAGGCACATCCACACCAGAATGAAGATCTGCTATCCTACTATATAAAAGTCAATTTGGAGTATAATAGCAACCACACCAGAATGGTCTCTAGCCATAAGTATACTGCTCTTCATCAATTTAAGCGCACAATTATAAGAAACAATAATCTGAGTAGGCAAGATGTGTTCATGATACTATTAACTGAAACTTGTAAACAAGGCAGATCTTGTCTTGGCAATTATTTACAAATGATACTTTCATTCCCATGTTGGTACAACTGGGAGGGCTATTGGTTATGATCCAGTCATCATAATTTATTTATTTTTGAGAGATGAAAAGAACTCACTTCAATGATCGCAAGAAGAGGAACAAATTGTTCATAACTTTGTTGTCACGGCTCTCACTACGAAGTGGGTTTAAATTCTACTAGCACTTCTACGTGGTGAAACACTGAAACTCATCAACAGCATTCCCTACTTGACAAGGCACTAATCATGCTACCCTAAAGAAAACTCTGAGTCGTGCCCTCCCCCATTATCTCCTAACATAAAAACTGAAATTTTCTAGATTCTTTCTTTTCTAACATTAAACTATCCAACAGTATCTAGCTATCCCACCCTTTCTCAAAACCTGAATGTTGCTTTGCTTAGTTTAAACTAGATCAGATCTTACAGTAACAGCTCCCACATTCCTCTACGTTCTTAACTTAGTATCCAAATTCTACAATATATCGAACCCTAACTAACAAAATTCCCAATTGCATGCTCCATGCAAGTTAGCAATCAATAATCAATACTAATCACAACAAACAAACACAAAATTACACCAAATTCATAATCTAAAAAACTAAGAAAATAAATCAAGATGATGATAAATGACAAAATTTAAACTACTCACCATTCCTTTAAGCTCCTTAGGCACTTTCCCAATATTCTCAACATTCCCAAGCGTATTAGCCACAGAAGCAAAAAGTGGTTCAGTAACCATAGCCATAAAATTCTTATTCTCATCTAACCCTTGTACAACATGAACAACACCAGGATGTCTAATCCTCACCAAACGTGATGCATCAGCACGAATTATATCATAAAATGCATCTTCTGTTGTTTTAGACAATCCAGCTTTAGAACGTGCTTCAGTAATTGCCTTTTTATCAAGTACCCAAACACAAACGATTGGATATTGCGAAAGTGTAGATCCACTACGTGCTTTAGCTGAGTATAATTTCCATACGAGACCAGGACCACCAGATCCAATTTGATCCAAAAGTTCATAATCTTGTAATGCTTTTGGTCCTGTTACTTCTTGAACTGTTGTCTGTACATGTTTTTCTATCACTGCTGCTGTCTTTGCAAATGCTTGGGTTAGGGTTTTCATGTTCAGAGATGTTACCACACCAATACTTTACCTGCTTTCCTAATTTATCTTTTACCGTAATTACTTGATAGTTTCCCTGTTTTGATAGACTTCTTTTATTAGTTTGGTTTCCTAGTTTTGCATTACTTGGTTTGCACGATCCATGAGTTATAAATACTCAACTGAATCGATTGTAAAGCTATCTATCTATTAAAACTCAGTTTAATTAATCATTTGCTTTCATTATTGGTTGCTCACCCCAAAGAAAAAGGGTTTTATCTAGTTCTTTTGCTTGTTCTTGCTTATCATCCATTGTTAAAGGTCTAGTACCCTAACATCTGGATCAGAGCCACTTTCGATCAAAAATACCAAAAAATACACCAATTTTTTTTTTTTTTTTCAAAGATGACATATACAGAGGATTTATCAGCCTTACAGGAGAGTATTACTGGTGTTGCTGACAAGTTGGATATTCTTACTGAAACTATCACCAACTTCTATGTTCTTGATGAAGATGCGCAGAATAAGAAGGCAGCCGAAAAGCTTTTGCAAAAAGAACAAGAAGGCACCGCTCTTGCTGACAGGCTTACCACATCCTTACGTACTCTATTTACAGAATTTTTTCCTCCAAATCGCCAAAATAATGGCGCTACACCACCACCACCACCACCACCGCCACCTCCGGGTAATAATGGTGTTCAACAACTGAGACCTAACTCGGTTAATATCAAGTTCCCTACTTTCAATGGTGAGGATCCTGATGGTTGGATTTTCAATGCTGACCAGTACTTTAGTGTATATCACAACTCTGACGCTCTCAAAATCATTGTTGCCTGTGCACATCTAAAAGGAGAGGCAAATATTTGGTATAGATGGAAGAGAACCAGAGTTGTTGTGACAACATGGCTAGAATTCTGCAATTTAATTCGTGCTCGATTTAACCCTGAAAAGTTTGTTGATGCTCGCCTAGCCATTAGCACCATGGAGCAAAAAGGTACAGTTCATCAACATATCTCAGAGTTTGAAAAATTACTGAACTTTGTTGAATTTCCAGAAGATTACTTGATAAGCTGTTTTATTCGTTCCCTTAAACCACATATTGGGTCTGTGGTAAAACTACTTGCACCCCAAACTTTGGATGAGGCCTATACTAAGGCAATACATCAGGAAGAAGCTTATGCAGCTACCAAGTTTATCCCTAAACCTCCATATCGTCCACCTGCATTCCGAAGTCCGATTACTCCTCAACTGGCCCAACAACCTCAGCCAACTTTTCCTCCGAGTTATAGAAGATTGTCACCAGAAGAACAAAGAGAAAGAAGAGCTAAGGGTATGTGCTTCAAGTGTGATCAACCATACAGACCAAATCATGTATGTGTTAATCCTCAATTAACTATCTTGGATATTGGGGAACCTACAACAGAACTTACTATACAAGCTGCGGATTCTAATTCTGCGACTGATATTGATAACTCAGTAGAGGATGATTGTACGGTTGAGGCTGCTCCTACTATTTCTCTGAATTCACTCATGGGCTCTCCTTTTCCTACGACAATGCGTATTACAGGTTCCTCTAAAGCTCAACCCTTTACCGTTCTAGTAGACTCTGGTTCTACTCACAATTTTCTCAGCCCATCATTCGCTAAACGATGTGGTTATCACATTCAATCCAAGGATACTGCTCTTCGTGTTACAGTGGGTGATGGTGGCCATATACACACTCAAGGAACCTGCTTGAACATACCAGTTCAACTGCAAGATCACGTGTTTCAAATTGATTTTCATGTTCTAGCTGTTAGTGGTTGCGATGCTGTTCTAGGGGTTCAGTGGTTGCGTACTTTAGGACCTATTGAATGGGATTTTGAGAAACTCTTAATGAAGTTTAAATGGAATGGTGCACACATTCAATTAGTTGGTAATAATTCTGCAGCCTTATTGGTTTTGGATATTGCTCCCATGCAGAAGTTGTTGCGCAAAGAAATTTATGGTGTATGTTTTCAGTTGGTAGCAGTAAATACTTCAGAGTTAACTACTTCATCAGTTATGGCACCTGAGATTAAAGATTTGTTATCTACATTTATGGATGTCTTTAATACTCCAACTTCTCTGCCTCCGGCTCGATTACATGACCATCGTATCCCATTGGTACCTGACTCAACTCCTGTCAATGTACGTCCTTATAGATACCCTCACTTCCAGAAAGATGAAATCGAGAAGATCATCTCTGAACTCAAACAGGCAGGGTTTATACGACCAAGTTCTAGTCCATTTTCTTCACCCATTTTAATGGTTAGAAAGAAAGACGGATCATGGAGGATGTGCGTTGATTACAGGGCTCTCAACAAGTTAACAATCAAAGATCGATTCCCTATACCTATGGTGGATGAACTATTAGATGAGTTACATGGTGCCATTGTCTTCACAAAGCTTGATTTACGTTCAGGCTATTACCAAATTCGTGTATATGGCCCAGATATTTCCAAGACAGCATTTCGAACTCATGATGGTCACTATGAGTTCCTTGTAATGCCTTTTGGGCTGTCTAATGCACCAGCTACTTTCCAAGGGTTGATGAACCACTTATTTAGGCCATACTTGCGGAAATTCGTCTTAGTTTTCTTTGACGATATACTAATTCTGACAAGTGCATGTCTGATCACATTCATCACTTATCTATAGTATTTGAATTGTTACGACAACATCAGCTGTACGTCAAAGAGTCAAAGTGCACTTTTGCTCAGCCTTCAGTCAGTTATCTTGGCCATGTTATATCTTCTAATGGGGTTGCAGTTGAGCAGGATAAAATCATCAGTGTTCTCTCTTGGCCTATACCTACCACAGTTAAGAGTCTAAGGGGATTTTTAGGATTGGCCGGCTATTATCGGAAGTTTGTGAAGAACTTTGGTAAAATTTGTGCACCTTTAACACAACTGCTCAAAAAGGATGCTTTTTCATGGAGTGAAGAATCCACCATTGCCTTTCGTGCTTTACAACAGGCATTGACAACTACACCAGTTCTCATACTTCCTGATTTTACAAAGGATTTTTATTTGGAGTGCGATGCATCTGGGAATGGACTTGGTGCTGTTCTTATGCAGTCTGGACGGCCGATTGCTTATTACAGCAAAGCATTGTCAGGTAAAAACTTAAATCTTTCAATTTATGATAAGGAAATGCTTGCAATAGTTTCTGCTGTGCAAAAATGGAGACCATACTTGCTTGGGAAGCATTTTAAGATTTACACAGATCATCATAGTTTGAAGTACTTCCATGATCAACGCATATCTTCAATTGAGCAACAGAAATGGGTTTCTAAACTGTTGGGTTACGATTATGAGATCGTGTTTCGTAAAGGAAAGGAGAATGTAGCTCAGGAGTAGATGAAATCATTCAAGAAAGTAGAACTGCTCCAGAATTTAGTGCTCTCATTGATCACTTACAGCGTGACCCTGGTTATCATGCACATTATTCTTATACTGATAAGATTCTACGCTACAAAGGCAGAATTGTAGTAGCTTCTTCTTCACAGTGGTGTTCCATACTTCTTCAAGAATTTCATTCCGGCCAGGTTGGTGGACACTCGGGGTTCCTTCGCACTTATAAGCGTGTTCAGCAGAATTTTTCTTGGAAAGGGATGAAACAAGCGATCAAACAATTCATCTCACATTTCGATGTTTGTCAACGAAGTAAATCGAAACAATTTCACCCCTGGATTATTACGCCCGTTGCCATGCCAACAGATATCTGGTTAGATATATCAATGGACTTTATAGACGGTTTTCCACCATCTCAACGAAAAACTTCTATTTTAGTCGTGGTAGATAGATTGTCCAAATACGCACATTTTATTGCATTGGTGCATCCTTATTCAAAGATCTCGCCATTGCAGCTATTTTTGTGCAAGAGGTTGTTCGACTGCATGGTATGCCAAGAACCATTACTAGTGATCGAGATCCGATATTTATGAGTAACTTTTGGGAGGAATATTTCAAGCTCCAAAAAACACAATTATGTCGCAGTTCTGCTTACCATCCACAATCTGATGGTCAAACGGAGGTCACTAATAGAACTCTAGAGTGTTATCTTAGATGTTTTGCAAGTATGAAACAGAATGATTGGTTTCATTGGCTGCCATGGGCTGAATGGTGGTATAACACCAGTCACCACTCAGCCATTAATATGTCTCCATACCAAGCAGTTTATAGCAGATTACCACCATCAATTTCAAGTTACCTTCCCGGTTCTACTACGGTTCATGATGTTGATATCAAGTTAAGGGCTAGGGACCACACAATGAAGGTTTTGAAACATCATCTTGAAGCTGCTCAATCTAGAATGAAGACATTTGCAGATGCACATCGATCTGAAAGAAGTTTTGTTGTGAATGATTTGGTGTTTTTACGACTTCAACCATATCGTCAGTCCTCGGTTACTCAGCAATCTTTTTCAAAGCTCTCTCCCAAATTTTATGGCCCTTTTCGCATCATTGAGAAGATTGGAGAGGTTGCTTACAAATTGCAGCTCCCTTTTTGAAAGTCGCATTCATCCGGTTTTCCATGTATCGCAACTTAAGCTCAAACTAGGATCTTCTGTTCCAGTTAATACAGTTTTGCCTACTGTTGTGGATTACGATAAATGGGAACCAGATATTGTCTTGGACAGACAAATATACAAGAAAGGACATCGCGCAGGCACTAAGTGGTTAGTGCAATGGAAGGATCATAGAGACATCGTCGATTTTAATTTCCGGAGGTTTGAATTCCGATTTGATTTGAAGAGGAAGATGAAGAGGTGGTACTTCGATTTATTTTGGTTTTTCCACCCACCTCTCTCTTTCTCTGAAAGACTTTTTTTTGTTACAGGAAGGAGTTTTCCGTGGGAAATTAATTTCTGAGTTGGAAATTCATGTTTCAAAAAGAATCTCATCAATGAAATTTGTTTTGTTTTTTTACAGATTGTTGAATGAAATGACGGTACTACCCCTGACCGACGAAGTGCATTACACGCAAAACGTCGTTAAATCGGGAAGAATCGGAATCATGAGTTAACAAAGTTTAGATCCTCCCCTATGCAAGTTGATCAGACAATAATAGTTGGAACGTTGATACTGTAAATGTTCTAGTATTCGACAGTGATATAGGTAAAGATACTTGTAAGGTAAGAATTTCCTTAAGTGGGAAAAGTAGGCTTATGGATTCATGCTTATAATGATATGTTTTATGTGAAAAGTGCCTATACAGTGGTTAATGTTGTATGTTTATTGAGGGTATTTCTAATGGATCACTAAATTTTCTTGGAGTCATTCATGGAAGTTGGGTTCATCACCAAAACTTCTTCATTTTTCTATGGAAATTCTTTCATATCCTCCAATTGACCAAGAGGATATGAGTAGGGTGAGCATTTTATCCGTAATCCGCGGATTTAACCGGACCAACCGTATTTGTGCGGATGGATGCCCGGACCGTTCGCTAATGGGTTGGACGCGGATGGGATTTTTAAAATCTAACGGATTACGGATTGGACCCGGATACAACCTTGAAAATCCGTTGGACATCCATACCCGTTAGATTAAGGGCATTTATATAGTTTCTAGAAAATATATGGATAGTTTTGGAATTTTTAAGGTGTTTGCTTAGAGTGTTGTCCATGACACTTCTATATTTATATAGATATATAAAATGTGTAGGTTTTATAAGAAGTCATCTATATTGGCTTTACTTTTTCATAATAAATTTTAACTAACACAAATCCATTGGATTATCCGCACCCAATCCGTTCATCCGTGCATCCATTGAATGCAAATCCGTTGGATGTTGGATTGGATGCGGATGCTAAATTTGAAATCCGTAGTGTATTGGATTGGATGCGGATGAGGTGAAAACCGGTCCATACCGACCCATGCTCACCCTATTATGACTAGTGGATCCACATCTATAACAGATCATTGGGAGGTATCGTATGCAAACTGAACCCATGTTGGGCCTGCAATATCAAGGAGAACTCCAAACTGAACCCATGTTGGGCCTGCAATATCAAGGAGAACTCCTGGTGAAAAAGGATTTTTCAGGTTCATTTCCATCTTAAATCTTGGGAGATTTGAGACAATATCCACCTCCAGTAGGGGTGTGCAACCGACGGACGGTTGCGGATAAGGGTCACCCGCAACCAAATCGTCAAAGTTGCGGATTTGGAAAATTGAACCGTGACCGGCCCAATCACCCGCGGATTTTACATCCGCGGATCAACGGATAATGCGGATTAACCGCGAATTTTGTCAAGAAAAAAAAAAGTCTAAAAAAAAGAATAGGAAAACAAACAAAAGTTCTAAGTTCAAAAACTAAAATTTTAACACAAAAGATAGTTAATAGTTACACAAAAGAGTATTTTGTCTTTTTTTTCTACGGAAACAAAAAAGTACTGATTCTTGCAACAACGGAAGGTAAACTATCAAATGTAACAATAAGTCTGGTGCCAAGCCAATAAAACTTCTGTTTCGTCCTTGGATTTGAGTACTAGTTCATTCAATCCATAATAAGCTTTGTAGGATTAATCTTTGGCAGAAACTTACTAAACATGTCGATGAATGAACTTGTTTGCTTTGAACAAAAACTTAACGACACCACAAAATTAAAATCTGTATTTGAATCCTACAAATAAACTTGCCATTTTGATATGGTTTATCATCGATTTAGGAATCATGGAAGAGAGACAGAAGGGTTCATCATCGATTCAGGAATCATGGAAGAGAGACTGAAGGGTTATCATCGATTTAGGTTTTTGAGTTTCTCTAGGATAAAAATCTTTGTATATACAACTCAAACTTGCAATATAATCCTAAATAATTATATTAAATACCCTTACTACCCTACGGTGCGGTTTTATCCGCGGTTTTACAAAACCAACCGCAACCAAACCGCTAAACCTTGTGGATTTGAAAACTCAACCGTAACCGGCCATAGACTCTTACGGATTGGTTTTCACCCGCAATTTCGCAATTTTGCGTACGGTTGCGGGTGAAAACCGCGGTTTCGGTTTTTCTGCACACCCCTAATCTCCAGCACTGTATCGTCTCTTTTAGCAGTTGTTCAGTGGATAGTTAAAAGAAAAAGAAAAAAAACCCGTTAGAAATCACTCGTTACGGATAGATATATATTTGTTACAGTCTTCAAACAAAACCATATATACGAGATAATCCAAGATGGTGAGCAAGGATAGTGTCATTGTCACTTTCATGGTACATGATTAGTTTGAACGAAACGGAGTTTGGGATTGTCTCGAGATGTTTGTAGGAGAGTGGGCGCTAGTGTTTTATTATAGCATGATCAAGATCAAAAGTAAACTTCCTTGATAGCACCATGACTGCAAGGCAATGATTCTGATGAACTTGCACGAGGTCCTTCATTATTTCAGCCAATTGAAAAAAGATGGTATCTTTATGTTGGAATTGCAACAATGAAATACTGAAAAATGATGTAAAAATTAAATTTCTGAAAATAAAATAAACTACTCGAATATTTAACCGCATACTGAGGACAAAGTCACTTGATCATCAAGCTGTCCTTAACACGATAGTTCACCGGTACGCCTCAAAAATGAGTGATGCCTATACCCTGTGGTGAAATCGTATCCAGGATAAAACTGCCCATTACAAGTACTATAACCACTACAGTACTTTCCCACTCTTACGAACTCAACAACAATGGCAGATAATTGAAAACCATACAGAGGGAGAAAGACGAATAAAAGAAAAAAAGTAGCTTCTTCTGGACACGTAAATGAATTTTTCATAACATCCCTCATAAACCATTTAAGAAATTAAATTTGTCTTGATTTTAATAGCATAGTTTAATGAATCAAAACCTTGTTTTACGTATCCGTTCAGGAATTAAAAGCTTGTTTAAATAATCTCTTTAGAAATTAAAGCTTGTTTTTATTTTAATCTTGGTTAACTCATGCATGTGTGTACATGCTTTAGGCATGGAAAATTTCCCATGACTATCCATATTCGCATTTCATTCACTCATAGAAAATGAGTAAGCATCCTTTAGACCTTTAGGTCATTAGATCAATGTAACCAAAACCAAAAAACTAAAACATATTAAAAAGGCTTATTTTCTCCAACAATCCCCCACGTGAATGAAATACCGATAAAAAAATCAGAAATCGGAAAGCGAGAAATATCACTATAGGCAAGAGGTGTCCATGAGGTCTTGAACCTTTGCTTAGTGAGAAATTGCTGGAACTACTTGATGGACAGTGAACGCGATGTATTGAACTGCCATCGTTTGGTGTAATCCGCGGTAATAACCACACGTGATATCTCTCTAGGTGTTGTCAAGTTCGTGTCGTTGTGTCTTTTTTATCCATGGACAAATCTTGTTTCTCATAATGCTCTAGAGAATCAACTTTATTCTCATAGGAAGCGACCCACTTACACATTCAGATAGGTAAGTTCCATCAAGAGTGTTTACTGCTACACCCCACTTCAATCTTAAATTGAAACTATGGAACTCACTAAGACTTAGTTAAAAGTTATCCTTCACATGCAGTCACACTATCACATCCACACCATACGGAAGGGACAGAAATTGTGTTTACCTTGAACCACCACAAATTATTGTCTCATTCAAAACCTTGATCTTGGGATCTCCAGTCAGCAAGGTTGAGTATCCTTTATGGAAAGTTTATTTAATGAGCCTAAGCCCCATCCCCCTCGATGCATTACTGATTATCTCCTTGGACAAACCTTTCGGCAAAGGGTCCGCGATATTCTCCTTGGACTTTAATGGAAATAACGCCTTTTGAGATTAATTTTTTCAGGGTATCGTGTCTTCTACAAATATGTATAGACTTCCCATTATAGTAGTTTTTTTTAACTTTAGATATAGCATTTTGATTATCACAATGTATAGATATAGCTGGCACATGCCTATGCCAGAGAGGAATGTCTTCTAAAAAGCATCTTAGCCAAACGACTTCCTCTCATGCTTTATCTAACGCAATAAACTCGGATTCGATAGTGGATCGAGCTATGCAAGTCTGTTTGGAACTCTTCCAAGAAACAGCCCCACCTGCTAGAGTGAAAACATATCCACTCGCATACTTAGACTCCCCTGAGTCTGATATCCAGTTTGCATCACAAAATCCCTTAATGACGGAAGGGTACCTTTCATAATTCAAACAAAAGGTCAAAGTGTATTTCAAATACCTCAACACTCTAAAAAGTGCATTCTAGTGTTCTTGCCCTGGATTACAAGTATACCTACTTAACCTACTCACACTATAGGCAATGTCTGGACTCTTACAGTTCTCTAAATTCATCAGACTTTATATAATTCTTGAGTATTAAAGTTATGATACTACATTACCCTTATTCTTCTTGAGTCTACAAGAAGAATCAGACGGAGTACAAGCAGGCTTATAATCAAATTGATTGTATCTCTTAAGAACAAATTCAAAATAATGAGAATAACTAAGACTATAACCATTAGAATATCTTCTAATACTCATCCCTAAGATCACATCAACATGGACTAAGTCTTTTATGTCAGCGTTCTCATTTAGTACATGGTATTAGTGGAATTAATCACAGCTATGTTTGTATCAAGTATAAGCATATCATGAACATACAAGAATACAATCACATAGACATCCTTAACAAGTTTAGCGTAAATACACTTGTCGGATTCATTAACTTAAATCCACTACTCATAATTACATGATCATATTTTTCATGTCACTGCTTATGTGCTTATTTCAAACCATACAAAAATTTGTTCACTTTACAAACTTTGTATTCACGACCTTTCACCACAAATTCCTCAGATTGGTCTAGGTAAATTTCCTTATCTAATTCAAGATTTAGAAAAGATGTCTTAACATCCATATGATGTATCTCTAAGTTATGTATGACAACAATAGCAATTAGCATCCTGACAGAAGTAGTTCTCGTCAAAGGTGAATAAAAATCAAGGAACTCTATAGCTTCTTTTAGTTTATATCCTTTAGCTGTCGACCCAGCCTTATACTCTCCTACGGTTCCATGTACCTCACGTTTCCTCTTAAAGACTCATTTACATCCTATAGTCTTACTCCCGGGAGGTAAACTAGCAAGCTCTCAAGTTTGGTTCCGACGCACTGAGTCCATTTCACTAAATGAAGCTTCTTACCATAATGGGGTTTCAGTAGATGTTATGGATTATTTACAAGTCCGTAGCTCAGACAAAGCTAGGCATGTCATGAAGTCAAGTTGATAAGAAGTCTCAGTTCTAATCATGTTACTTTTCCTAGGCTCAGTCTCTACTTCATCTTCCTTTGAAGCTAATTTATGACTAGTGAAAAATACATCTAGGGGATGAATAACACATCTCTAATGAGGGACATGTTTCAAAATAAACATGTTCAATATCCCTAGACTCCATAAAAGTATTCATACCAAATTCTGAATAATCATAAATCACAACCAAAAATCTATATGCAGTAGTATACCCAAGGTACCCTATGAAGACACAATCAACAACTTTAGGTCATATTTTAGTTCTCTTAGGAGGAGGAATGAAAATCTTATCCAAACACCCCCACAATTTGACGTATGCATAATAAGGTTGTTTACCTTTTCATAACTTATATGGAGTTTTCTTTGATCATTTAAAGGGTACTCTATTCATGATATAACAGTAGAGGACGACCTCCCCCACAAGTTGGCGGTTAATCCTGACTAATCAACATGGCATGTATTACCTCCTTAATAATTATACCCTGATGTTTAATTATATCATTATAGTATGGTGAATAAGGAGGTGCGATCTCAAGAATAATGCCACTTAACAAGTAAAATTCTCCGGTAGGAATTTCATCCTCGCCACCACGTTCAGACCTAAATATTTTAATGGTAACATCTAATTGGCTTTCAACTTCAAGTTTAAACATCTTAAGGCTTCTAAGGCATCATCCTTACCCTTAAGTAACTACGTGTGACAATACCTCGTACAATCATTTATATATGATAGTTAGAAACCGAATCTTACCATCTCCAGTTAGGTTGATTTCAGGTCAACTAGGTTGGAACAAATTAATTCCAAGGGATTTTAGAACTTCTCTAAACATTTTTGCTAAAAAAATTTCTTGCATATTTTGATTCTACACAGATTTCACAATTGTGTTCATTATCCAAATTAATTTTTGGTACGTAGCCTACGCTAATTAGTTTTTTGCATTGACCTATAACTTACATGTTCAAGTTTATCATGCCAAATATTCAATGACACCCAAAAGAAATTATAAGAATTAACTATATTCACATACAGACCCTAAGTCTTATAACCCTTGCCCAAAAAATCACTACCCTTATTTGCAACGAGTTTTCCAGATCTAAGTACTATCTTAATTAAATCTTTTACCATCTATAACAGAATAAGATACAAGATTCTTGCATAGGTCCGGAACATGAAGAACTTCATTCAACGTGAGAGTCTTTTACTGATATGAGCTTCTACTAGACCTTTCCCTTTCATACAACCTCTATTGCAAATAAGCTACCCATATAGAGTTTCTAGACATCCCTTATCCTCTAATAGGAGGTGAACAAGTCTTTGTTTCTACATACATTTTAGGTGGCTCCAAAGTCATCCCGCTGGTCTCTCACATTGGTTATTAAAATAACTTCCGACACCATTGCAGAAAACTTGTCCTAGTTTGTTCAACTAAATTAGCATCAACTTTAAGATTTTTATGTTCTTTGCAATTTAATGCCAAAAGGCCAGGAATTTTGCAAACATAACAATCACCCTTAATTAAAGTATTGGTATATTCATGTTTAAGAAAAATACCTTTATTGTGAGGACCTCACTCAGAGTTGAGTTTGATATTCTCACCTTTGTCAGCTTTAGAAAAATTTTGTTCATCCACATGCGCCCTGTTAGCCATGTCACTTGCAGACAACATATCTTTGTCCTCGGTGCAAAACAATTATTCCACTTGAATCATGGATCTTACTCGTTTCAACCACACTGACCTCACCAGTTTCATGTTACAATCTCCATCTATACTTTGACTAGGAAGATGGTGATTTATCCATCACCTAAACGCTTGAAACTCTGACCAGCAACCCACAAATCATAAGAAGTAAGTTCTTCTTGCATTGTATGATTACAATGTATCCTCCAAACAATTCAATATATGATTTATAGCCATATAATTCAGCCTAACCGAATCATCCAATTGTTTCCGTACAAATTCATCTAGATTATGTTAACCCAGAAACATATCTTAAAGTCCTTCCCCTCTAAATTTTTCTGGTATTTCAACATCATTTTCAATTGTTACATAAAAATCTATCGTGTTAAGATTGTTGGAACTGCAACAATGAAATACTGAAAAATGATGTCAAAATTAAATTTCTGAAAATGAATAAAGCACTCAAATATTTAACTGCACACTGAGGACAGAGCCACTTGATCATCAAGCTTCACCGGTACGCCTCAAAAATGAGTGATGCCTATACCATGTGGTGAAGTCGTATCCAGGATGAAACTTCCCGCTACAAGTACAATAAGCACTACAGTACTTGCCCACTCTTACGAACTCAACAACAATGACACGTAATTAAAAACCATACGGAGGGAGAAAGACGAATAGAAGAAGGATAATAGCTTCTTTTGGACACACTTTGAAATGAAGAAATCTATTTGTTTTTATAGGAAATGGAAATTAATTTTACATAAAATGAATTTTTCATAACTTCCCTCATAAACCATTTAAGAAATTAAATTTGTCTTAATTTTAATAAAATAGTTTAATGAATCAAAACCTTGTTTTACGTATTCCATTCAGGAATTAAGAACTTGTTTAAATAATCTCTTTAGAAATTAAAAAAATTGTTGTTTAGAAATTAAAGCTTGTTTTAATTTTAATCTTGGTTAACTCATGCACGTGTGTACATGCATTAGGCATGGAAAATTTCCCATGACTACCTATATTCGCATTTCATTCACTCATAGAAAATGAGTAAGCACCTTTAGACTTTTAGGTCATTAGATCAATTATAACCAAGACCAAAAAACTAAAACATATTACAAGTGCTCATTTTCTCCAACACTTTATGCTTTTATTGATGGTTATTGTGTAAAGTTGAAGATGATGAGATTTCGGTACTCTGTTGTTGCAAAGTTATTTTATCACCGTTTTTAAGATTATGTTGTGCATGGATTTTATGATTGGGATCTTTTTGTAAAGGTGATATGGAGGTGAAAAGGTAAGATGAAGGATAAGATGAAGACAATGAGTTTGAGAGTTGTTTGGGTTTCAAAGGAGGATACGGAAGGTCTGTAAGGAAAATAAAAAGTGTGTGATTGTTTATTCTCGTGAGAAAAGAGGATTGTTTGGTTGCTTTTCAGGCGTGGTTGAGATAGATAGCAGAGGCGATGATTCCTTTAGGTGTGGTGGTGGTAATGGTTATGTGGTTGGGTTGTGCGATGGTTGATTCTACATTGATTGTTGAATAAAAAAATTCAGAAAATAAAACTTAGTAGATAAGGATGTAGAGAGAGTGATGCTTGGATGAAACAAAATCTCAGAAACTCAAGTTCAAATATTTTCCTTGCAAGAATAACTAAACTGACAAATAAATAATTCCACTTACTTGAAGATGAAAAATTAATTCCCTGAATGTGGTTTGGTATTGAGGAAGAAAAAAAACATTTGAGTGATATTCGAATTTTGAGTATCTTGACTTTCATTCAACAAGCACAGCCAAACTAGACCGCTCAACATGAATTGAGCGCCTAAATTGCTTTTGACTGGCTAGAAACTCTTATTACAAAGAAACTTTTTAATATTATCACCTCCGGAAGAAAAAAAATTGATACCAAAATTATAATAGCAGCTTCACAACCGTTGGATTTTAAAGATGTGGCATCATCAAACTTTAAAGTTAACTACAGTTACATCCCCATTATTTTTAACATAGAGTGAGTCCTCGCACTAATACTTGTTATTTTTCTCCGTATCCTATCCAACTATGTCTTCCTTTTAATCTCGAAACCAAACTTCCAATAAGTTAAAGTAAGCCCAAACTGTCAGTCGAAAGCTATATCTCCAACCCCTTTTAATCTATAAATTTTTTCAGTAAAAAAACTAGGCAGTGAGAAAACAACTTCCTATCTACGGTTGCAATAAAAACTATATATCACCATCAAAGACTGGTTTTTAGTGCATGTGGCATACAATTCATGTTCCAATGCACGAGCAACAATCATATTTATGGAAGTTTAAAATTGAAGCCAAGTATCAAGACCAAAACTTATTAAATAATTAGGTAGTGATAATGATGATCATGAATGAGTGAAGGTTGATTCCTCTCTATCAAAGCACTGCTCGGTTGAACTCGCAAACGTTGTTATCTCAATCTTGTTTGTCAAGTTTAGTTAATCAAAACGATACTTGATTTCTATTCTACTTATAACTATGTCTCGGATTAGGATAGAAGGTGTAGTCGAGCTTTAGACTTCATGGCGTTCACCAATTGAAGACGAAGCTCTACTGAGGAGAGCTTGGAGGAACTTCATGAACAAAAGGTATGTGGAAACTAAAACTTATCTATCACTCATAAGTTTATTTTATTTTATCTTCTAATGAGACTAAGTCGGATAACTATATAGACTTTTATATTATACACATTTGATATTTCGAGCCGAGCTATCCCGCTTATTTATTTCTCAAAATATGTGTTGGAAACTTTTCTTGACGAGTTTAGTTGGAGAAAATTTATTTGTTGGAAACTAAATATTAATTCAAAAGATGATCATGTGGAAATTCCCTTGAAACATCTTACATGATTTGTGTGAGACAATCATTTGATGTCGACTTTGAAAGTTTCGTATTGATTATTCAATCACTTGAAAATTACTTGAAGCTAATGGTTTGTGTAAGACAACCATTATCGTCTTTGTTTGCAAAGTAGGAATCAATAATAAATACTAATCACAACAAACAAACACAAGACTACACCAACTTCATAATCCAAAAATAAATAAAAAATCAAGATGATAACAAATCATAAAATTACCCATTCACCATTCCTTTAAGCTCATTGGGCACTTTCCCAATATTCTCAACATTCCCAAGCATATTTGCCACATAAGAAAAAAGTGGTTCAGTAACCATAGTCATAAATTTTTTATTCTCATCTAACCCTTGTGCAACATGAACAACACCAGGATGTCTAATCCTCACCAAACGTGCAACATCAGCATGAATTATATCATAAAATGCATCTTCTGTTGTTTTAGATAAATCAGCTTTCGGACGCGCTTCAATAATTTCCTTTTTATCAAGTACCCAAACACGAACGATTGGATATTGTGAAATTGTAGATCCAATACGTGCTTTAGCTTAGTATAATTTCCATACGAGACCAGGACCACCAAATCCAATTTGATCTAAAAGTTCATAATCTTGTAATGCTTTTGGTCCTGTTAATTCTTGAACTGTTGTTTGTACATGTTTTTCTATTATTGTTGTTGTCTTTGCAAATGCTTGTGTTAAGGTTTTCATGTTCAGAGACATCGTCATCGTCGTTATTTTAATTTGCCGGAGGTTTGAATTCAGATTTGATTTGATGAGGAAGATGAAGAGGTGGTACTTCGATCTATTTGGTCATGTTACTTCTTGAACGATTGGATATTGTGAAAGCAACATGGGGCCCACCTCATTCTAAATGCGTGTGCCGCATTTAGAGCGACCTGATTGGTCGATGGAAAGGGGGCCGGCTAGCAAGGTCTTAGACACACTTCCAGTGTGTCGTGGAAGATTTAAAGCGACCTAATTGATCCATGGGAAATATGCCGGGCAAGTATGGGCGCAACCACAATTCATTTGCGTGTGGCGGGTTTAAGACGACCTGATTGGTGGACGGGAAATAGGGGTCGGTTGAGCAGCATGGGTGTGGACACTTGCAAGTGGCGCCGGATGGCCTATGGTATGGCCACACCTCCTTTGTTGTTGCTCCCATTCCGCGGCTCCTTTTATTCCTTGTTTTATGATTTTGGTAGGATTTTGCACCTACTAATCCATGGCAGATTAATTACCTAATTCTCCTAGGCTTAATTTCGACAGACAAGGTCTAATATACTGCGCAGGGCGCCAAACCATAATTTTTGCAAATTATTCAGGGTAATATCATCTTGTGAATTATCACAAAATTGATTAAATTCTATGTGTTGACACAAAGTTCTTTAAGTTCATTGCCAGAGAGCAGTATGCTTTCCGATTAAATACTTTATACAAGGACCTTATCCTTGATACTTGGAAATTCGTGCTACTTTGCTGCGAGTGAACACAAATTGTCATGCCATATCAACATTAAGGGTTCATCCGGGGAACATAGTACAGAAAATATTCAAAGAAACTTATATTAATTGAATAATATAGGCAGGGTGCCGAAATTTACAGAATATATGGGATTGTTACTACATGTACCATTCTGGATAAATTTCATGAGAAAATATTGAGTTGCTCAATAAATGCGACAGTGGAGAGGTTGAACACTCATCAATTTTACATGGCTCCGTTTCTTTGCAGAGTGACGACATATCAAATGCGAGGGTTTTACAATTTTAACCATGAACTAAAAACCACCATCAACACCAAGCATCTTTAAACCGAGTGCACGTAGTCACGTGGTGCTGAAGATATGGGGTAATGGCATGGATGATAGCATTTAACCCGTCAAAATTTTTCTTTGCAGCGAGAATCTCCGTAGGTTCATATAAATGCACCAATATCCTTTGGAAAAGTTGCATCGCCTTCTGCAACAACCGGAGGATTATAGCCATTAACAACATAAACCTATGATTGAAAATCACGTGCTTGAAGAAAGGCATGCATAACAATTTTCCACCATAAGTAATTTGAGCCATCGAAGACCGGTGGTACGTTTATAGAGATAACATTTTTGTTTATATTTAGATCGCTACAAACACAGACTTATAAAGCCTTTAACATGTTTACCTACTCTGATACCAATTGAAAAAGCTGAGGTACAACAACCACACTTAATATTTTGTTTGGAAATCTGCATAGACAAACTCCAATATACTTTCAAGAGAATCAACTAGACAGTCAGACTCAATTTAGAGAAAAGTATATCAAAGAGTTTTGTATCTCTATTTCACAATTTCGCAATCGAAATAGGAATTTGCGAGCCCGATTGGATATAAGAGAAGTAACTTGAACCGTACCAAAGTCCAATGTTCAAGGATCAATAAATTTCAATCAACAACCAAAGGTTGAATTTACCAATTGTTCGATTCAACGCACAACCTATGATATTTCAAGTATATAACAAAATATAATGCAAAAAAGAAATAACACAGATACCAGAACTTTGTTGATGAGGAAAATCGCAAATGTAGAAACACCCCATGACCTAGTCCGATTTGAACACCACACTGTATTAAGCCGCCACACTGTTTTGATTTTCAAGATCAAAACTACCTCATCTCTAAAATGAAGAATATGTAATTTAAAATTCTCGCACACTGTAAAAGTATTCCGAACAAGTTGAGTACAGTTTTGGCTATGGTCATATCTAACATAGAAACGTACTAACATTTACCAAAACCAACCTACTTAGATTCACAAGCTACAAGACATAAAAAATTACTTAACGGCAGAGTCAGAATAATAAGAAACTAGCCTTACGAGGCCAGTGTTTCAGCAGGTGTTGCAGTTGCTATTGTCGTTGTTAGGTTCATTATTTATTCACCATTGCACTAGTCTTCAATAGTGAGGGATGGCACTTCTCCAAATATTCATACCCTTCAGACTTCATATATAACCTCTACAGTGAAACGTTTGATGGGTTAGAATATATTTGTTTTACTAAAACTGAACATGCACACTTGGTGCTCATAAAATTTATGAAAATAGCTAGCTACTCTATCAGAACTCTAAATACAACATTTACCTCCTAAATTTTCAGGTTTAGCGGCAAAGTCTAGGCATACAATTTTCAATTCCGCAAAATTATGTAGATCTGCAAGCTCCAATGTATCCGCCACAGTATTTGCGATTATTTTTTTTTACTCAAGAAGGGCTAAGTATATTAAAAAGGGGATCAAAATTACCACAAAGAAGTGGAAACCATGACTTGGTGAACCAAAGTTACAGAGCAACTAAGAACACAACCAAAAAGAAAAAAGCCTTAAGCTAAAAACAAAGGACATTAACAAATGATTGCCGAAATGTAAATTATGAAATGCCCAACACTCCATTCCAGTTGTATAACAAATCGTTTATGGAGATGTTCTCAAATATCTTTGCGATTATATAGGATTTGCGATTATATCTTCACATAATTTTGCCTCACTCATGATTTTCAATCTAGCAAGTCTATAGGATCTGCTACAACTAACAAATGTTGTGTCATTGTTGTAGAAGTGCAAAGAGAATCTGAATCAACAAAGTTCGTGTGCTTCGGGGAATTCATTTGAGTATACAAATAGAGTATACAAATAGCAACGTGCCATGCAACACATCGTAGGGTTACAAGGATACATAGTGGCACTGGTAAAGTTGTACATAGAGATAAAACATAGATGCGGCTATAATTTTGAATTAATATCATGACAATAAAATAATGAATTGCCAAAAGCCTTACCTTAAAAGTAAAAGGATCAAACTCTTCAATAAGTATTATTTATGTATATGGATTGCACACTAGTCCAAAAAGATAGCTCGAATACGGGAGATCGAGCCGCAAGAATCAACTTATGGGCTGAAAAATTCATTGCCAACCAGGAAAATAATAACATATACCAATTTTGGATTCCAAGAGGCCCTTACAACTCGAGGCATATCTCGATGGAGGTACATGAATAACATAATGATTTCCTTTCAAAGACGAGTTTGCACTACTCGATTTGTACAACGAATGCTAATACAATCATCTTTTAGATAATCCGAGGTTTCCACCTGAGAATTTTTCATATACTTTGTATAACCCCTGAAATTAATTAGTACGGAAATGACACTAATGCACTAGGCCGACAACAAAAAAAAGAGTTTTTTTTCCGAATATGTATCAACGGAATGGTGAGTAAAATAAATTAAAAAAATAAAGCTGGGGATGCAACATATCTGATTGGTTATCCATTTGGAACATCTCCGCCACTAATTCAGGTAGAAGGATTTGAATTATTTTGGTACAATGATGTATACTCAACTTAGGAAGAAACCATACTGAGCAAGGTACTGTAATGCTAATTGATTTGTTTGTTTTTATTAATATTTAACTAAGCGGCCGGTGTCACTGTAGTACAATGATAAAGTCATTGGGTGATGACACTAGTGACCTGAGATCGAAACTCGCTAGCACCAAATTCTTTACTAATCAAAAGAGAAAAATTGTATGGTTGGAGGCAGAAGATCTTATTTGACACTCGATGCTTGTGTATAATTAGAGTGTTTTTTTTTTTTTTTTGCTAAGAAAATAATTTTATTACTAAGAGAAACAATTAATTGAGCAATTAAGGAGCTCTAGGACATTTTCCCACCATTCCCCTAAGGTTCTATACCTCTTGATAAACTTGCCTGCTTGATCAGCTAGAACAATGTGATTTCGTTTAAAGAAATCAAACTGTGCAAATTGAAAACTAGAAATAAAAATTTTACAGTCATCTATGACTGATTTATTATACCAATATAACTGGTTTGAATTGAAGTTCAAAGACTCAACCACTAATTTAGCATCACTAATAAAGCAAACTTTCTACAATCTTTTTTCGTTTGCCCACTGAACTATTTCCATAGAGCCAAACATTCTGCTTCTTCAGCATTCCTTACTGAATCTGCTTTTAAGTTTGCATCCAATGAAGTTACCTGAAATATTAGTCAAGATCAAACCAATTCCAGAGATTTTAGTATCCTTAGCAAAAGTTGCATCACTAAATACAATAACACAATCCTCTGGTAAAGAAACGGTAACAAAGGATAAATTTTTTTCTTTAACAGATTCATGTATATTGGCTGTATGAGTAATATCATTTCTTAAGTAAGTCTAAGTGTATGACTAGTTTAAGAGTTGATCTAGCAGTAGAATGATGATTCAGGGATTTCCCCTAAAAAATATGGCAACATCTATCTTTCCATATGCTCCAGGCAATTGTAAAAACAGTTGCTGCACTATCTTTCAAAGTGTTATCAGTAGCCCACTTGGAGACCCAATCTTGAATACTAATGGAAGAATCACTATCCTGCTCAATTAAATCTGCATAAGGGGTTAGAGGCCAGACTAACCTAGCAAACAAACAATGAAGAACAATATGCTCAAAGGTTTCTATCTACCTAGAACTACACATGCTGCAGCAAAAGTCGGGAATATTATTGTACCTAGAGAACATATTTGGCAAGATAGATGTTTTCATGACGCTCCCGCATAAATAATTGAACTTTTGGAAGAATAAAAATTTTCCAGAGAGCCTTATAGAAAGGGTTAGTGCTTTGATTGTTACTCATATAATTAATCTCACCAAAAATAACTTTATAAGCAGACTTAACAAAAAATTGACCATTTTTTTAATGTGGCTAGGTGAGTTTATCATCCCAGAAAAGGGTATCCTTTTTGTATAATTAGAGTATGCAAAGAGGCTTTGTATGAAATTTAAATGCCAAAAGCACTCACGAAACTACTGTTGCTAATACAGCTTCATTACCTGAGTCACGCATAAATAAAACAGCTAAAGATTGGACATAATTCAAAACTATAGGAATAGGAGATCAAGTACGTAACATTGTGAGTATGAGCTTCCGGATTTGAACGTATGTGGAGATCTAGAAGACCTGCTAGGAACACCGTGTATACTTTTTCCTGTTTGGCCTAGTAGTTTGATGCCCTAACTTCTCCGGGGCTTACCAGCCTCCTGAGCTCGAGTATTAAACCCGTCTGGATAAAAATGCATAACCCAATCATAACTAGCAACTGTAAATCTTCCACTGGCCACGCTCATAAATCGTCTGCGATGACGAAATCACGTGTTTAGTATTTTTTTTTTATTTTTTTTTGAGAAGACGTGTTTAGTATTTGAAACTCTAGGCCTTTTTTGGAGGCTCACGGGGTGAATGAAAGCGTGAAACAAAGGATAGTAAAACTAGGGGATTCCGATCCTCTTAGAGCAACTGCAGTGGTGCGATCATAAACCAAAGAGCAAAGAGCAAAAAAAAAAACCAAATTTTGGGTTTAGTCCGTGTTGTAACGCAGTGGAGGGAGACTAAAATTTGGTCAGGCGCAACTTTGAGTTACGCCCCAATCAGGCGCAACTCCAAAATGCGTCCCTTTTTTTTTTTTTTTTTTGTTGGGCGTAACTCAAAATGCGTCAACCAAAATGCGTCCCATTTTTTTTTTTTTTTAGTTCGGGGCGCAACTTTAATCTACGCCCGACCAAAACTAAACCAAAGACCAAATATGGTCTGGTTTTTGGTTATAGTCTGATATTTGATCGATAGTCCTCTCCGCTGCGTTTGTGTTTTCGACCAAATTTTTAGTTTTGGTCCATGACTGTGGATGCTCTTAGAGAACATGTACGTCAAGCTAACGATAATTATTGGTAATAAATTATTAGGGTAATAAAAGTACACCACTATTTGGAACAGCAGTCCAACTCAATTTTGTTCACACTCCTGCCCTCCACAATTTGGCATCATCCAGTATGAATTAAGATTGCATGGTCAATTGTCAACATCATCATGTTTAGACTTAGAGTGCATGCCATAAAAATTAAGATCGAGCATCAAGATCCAAATATTATACATTATCACATTTTTATATATAGACTTGGAGCATCATCCAAAAGTGATGGTCATTGGCTTCAAAGTCAAATCTGAAAGATAATATATACATTAATTTTTTTTTTTTAGGAGAAAGGTTGAATTTATTAGAAGAAGCAACAATCTTTTCTATCTCCAAAAAAAAAGTAACAAGGCCATTAATTTTTTTTTTTTAGGAGAAAGATTGAATTTATTAGAAGAAAAAAAAAAGTAACAAGGCAAATTGCCCCCATTTTGAGACAATTTAAACGATTACATTCTATCTATCATAACCTTCCAATGAGTAATCAGATCTCTAAACATATAGTTTCCAAACCAATTCTGATTTGAGCCCCAAATGAAGATTAGAAACTTAACTTCATTGATGACTTCACCTGATGTTTTTGGTCTTTTATGTGCCATGACTCTCCTGTTCCTCTCATTCCAAATAGCCCAAACAATTGCAAAAGGTATAGGATACCATATTTTTCTGCCCCTGTGTCTTCCCCTTCTTAGCTTCCATGCATCTAAGAGTCCAATAATGGAACCTGGCTGAGCCCATCTGACATTGTAACCCCAAATGAAATAAGACCATATTGTATGAGTAAACTCACAATGCAACATGAGATGGTTTACTGATTCCTGTTGCTGGTTGCAAAAGAACAGATGGGATTTTGAGAAGTGCAACCTCTATAATGGAGGTTATCTGCCGTTGCAATAGCGTTCTGAGCAGCTGACCACATTAGCATCTGCACTTTAGGTGGAACAAACTTTCTCCAAATGCAATTAACTGGAATTGCCACTGGATCTGCTGGGAGTTGTTGTATCAGACTGTTGTAGCAAGTTTTGACCTTGAAGCCATCTACCAAGGTGCAGAGAACCTCATCTTCTGCATTTTCATCAAGAGTAGGGGGACTTCCAATATCTGCAAGCAGATCTAACATTTCAGGCAGCTCTACTTGATTCAGATTTCTTTTGAATTTTAGGTTCCAAGCATTATTTGCAGTCACTTCCAATACAGCTGCATTCTTCTGAGTAGAGAGTTTGTAGATGTTGGGGAATTTGTTGTTCAGTGTTACACTTCCTAGCCATTTGTCCCACCAAAACTATATACATTAATTTCAGATGTCTTTTCTCGATACAAAAATAACAATCCCATCACGTATATGATCTCCATCCAATTCTGCACTTCTATCTTTAGGCTTACAAGGTAGACATGTTATAAGTAATTTCCTCCATCCATTACCACATACAATATTATTGTTAACCATAGTAAGAAATCAAATTTCAATTAAATAAAAGACATGTAATTCATTGTTATGTTACACATTCTACATAGACACGTAGAGTAGTCTGTCTTTCTCTCTGTACGTAGTAGCATAATTAAGGAACACAAAACCATGAAACAAAAACATAAATCCTATTATGCGAGGAGAAATTAATTAGTAATAGTTTAATACTTGCACACTTTAAAAGAAAAAGAGAAAGATGAAAAAAAACAGTGTAATAAATTTTTTGAGATGGACCTGAAAAGACAAAAACTACAAAAGCCTACATATATGCAACAGTACGTACTACTAGAAAAGATGTTGTTATACACCTGCACTGTAACTTGCAAATTTTCGGAAAAAAAGAAACAAAACAAAAGCTCTTTTTGTACCACTTTGTGTTTGAAAGGACATGTACATGTGAAAGTCTTTACTTATTAAATCAAGATAATTCAGATGCAACAAGATTGTTGTTCGGCTAAAGCAACTGTATACTGGAGAGAGCAGTGTATATATATGAGATCAAATTTTTTGGTCAAAGTTTGTTCTTTTAGTAGATATGTAGCCAGAGAGAAAAGACTCCTATGCTACACATGACTTAACATCATAACATAGATGGGTTTCATACCATGTGAGCACGAGCTTCCGGATTTGAACGTACGTGGAGATCTAGAAACACCGTGTATACTTTTTCCTGGTTAGCCAAATAGTTTGATGCCCTAACTTCTCCGGGGCTTACCAGCCTAATAAAAGTCCAACTACTTATACACCACCGATCAACACTCGCAATCGGTTAAGGGCACCCTAGATTTAACCAAACAGTGGTCCAATTCAATTATAGGATCAAAATGACTACTTCCAACTTGGAACAACAATATGAGACTAGTCTACACGCCATAGACTCATGACAGCATTTATATAGCTTTTTTCACAGCCTTTTTCCCGTAGGAGAAAACACAACTTGTGTCAACAATACATCATCATGATTAGACTTGGAGAACATGCACTGATGCATGCCATATACAAATTAAAGATCGAGCAGCAATCTTTTCAATCTCACCACGTGAATTCGTTGCAGAGTGTGTCCACAAAAATCTATAACCTATCACATTTCGGATATATACTTGGTAATTGGTATGTGCGGATTAACCAAAAATGGGATGCTCAAAAAAGAAAAAAGAAATCATTTCCCAACTCTGCACTGGTCCATCTCTTTAGGCTTAATATACAAGGTAGGCAGGTAATAAGTAATTTCTGTCTATTACCACATAAAATTATTGTTAATCATACTTACAAAATCAAATTGTTATCCGATCTGTTACATGGAGTAGTCTGTCTTTCGCTGTGCCAGAAGGAACACAAATTCATGAAACAAAAGCATAAATCCCAATCTGTGTGGAGATATTAACTACTGGCTAGTCTAGTTTAATTTAATAATACTGCTTCAAAATTTCACCATCAGCTTTCCCTGTAATCATGGTCACGGAGTGGTAGACTTTAACAGAAAAAGAGAGGAAGAAACAGTGTAATGAATTGTTTGAGATGACCTGAAAAGACAAAAACTACAAAAGCCTACATATACGCACAGTACGTACTAGAAAAGATGTTAGCATAGCTATACACCTACACCTACACTGTGTTTTGGTAGTTGTTAACTTGCATGCAATTAGCAAATTTTTGAAAGAAGAAACAAAACAAAAGCCCTTTCTGTAGCATTTTCTCTTAAAATATACTAGTAGAGTAGTAGTATATGTTTGAAAGGGCACTCTCTAGACATATACATGTGAAAGTATTTCCTTATCAAATCTAGACAATTCATGTACAACAGGACTGTTGCTCGGATAAAGCAACTGTTTTTTAGAGAGAGATAGATAAGCAGAATTGGCAGTGATATATATAAGATTCAAATTTTATGGTCAAAGTTTGTGTTTTCAGTAATACTAGTGGATATGTAGTGGAAAGACACATGACTTAACATCCAAACACAGATGGGTAACATCCCTAGAAAAAACAACATATATGGAAAGAGAGCAAAATGGTTCATTAAGCACATAATAAGAGGTTATATCGATCAAGGATTAATTGGGGGCCTCAAATAATAATTGGGGGCCTCACAAAATTTATACCCACACCAAAAATTTTAGGGGCTTTCAAAATAAGGTTGAAAGTATCATTTTACCCTTCCCTTAAAATTAATAGGGTCGTTTGTTTATTAATAGGGTCGTTAATATAAATAGCTAAGGTAAGAGTCGTTAGCTAAGGTAAGGTAAGAGTCGTTAGTTTACTAATAGGTTAATGGGTGAATTTGTGGTCGTTAGCTATTGATATTGTGAATTTGTGGTCGTTGGTTTATGGGTGAATTTGTGGTCGTTGGTTTACTAATAGGTTAATGGGTGAATTTGTGGTAAAGTTTAAACGACTCTAAGTTAAGAGTCGTTAGCTAAGGTAAGGTAAGAGTCGTTAGTTTACTAATAGGTTAGTTAACGACCACAAATAGGTAAGGTAAGAGTCGTTAGTATAAATAGCTAAAATGTAACCGATCCTAATTTGAAAAAAATAATTATAACGACCCTAGATGACCTACAAAAAGGAGTCGTCAATATTTTCAAAATTGATTGACGATTTTTCATAACTGCACATTAGAGTCGTCCATTTATTCAAAACTGAATGACGATTTTTCATACTCCAGATTAGAGTCGTTTATTTTTGTGACAAATAACTAACGACTCTTAAGGGTCGTCAGTTTAATAAACTCCCGACCTAACGACTCTAACACTGAACTGCTGCATAGTGACCATGAATCGACAACTTGGAGCACCATTCATGCGATTTGAAGAGTATAGGAAGTTTACTTGATTGTTTAGAGCTTTGGGTTCTTCATTTTAAGTATTGGTTCCATCATTTTGAGCAAAAGGATCTTCATTTGCAACCATTTTAACCTAAATTTTCCCCAAAAACTCACTTTCTTCCTCTCTATCCAACACAAAAACACAATTTTTCTATTATCTAAACTAATTAACAATAATCTAACTTAACTAATCAACTTAATTAACACTAATGATTTGGGGTAGTTTAGCCATTTCGAAAAATTCGGATAAGGGGTAGCCCCAAAATGCTATTGGGAGACCAACTGGTGAGACCCCAATTATTATTTGAGGCCCCCAATTAATCCTTGATATCGATAAGACCAGTCAATATCACTTTGATCAGTCTGGTTGATATTTGATTTATCTATTGGTAAAACTAATTAGACAATACATAATGTTTAACTAATAGTAACTAAGATCAACATTAAATTTTCTAGAGTCTAGACATGATTGAGAGAGACACTGCTTGCTAAACATTGGAAGGACGTGGAAATTAATTTCCGACTTGGAAATTCATGTTTCAAAAGAATCTCATCAATGAAATTTGTTTTGTTTTTTTATAGTTTGTCACTGAAGTGCAATATACGCAAAACGTCCTTAAATCGCGAGGAATCAGAATCATCAGTTAACAGATGGGTCCTCGTAGAAATCAGATTCTCTCGTCTAGGTTTAGATCCTCCGATGTGCAAACTTTTGATCATCTCATGCATCCTGATAATAATAGTTGGAATCATGATACTCTAACTCCTCTCTTTGATAGTGATATACTTAGAGATGCTTGTAAGATAAGAAATACTAGGAAAAATAGGCTTATATGGATTCATGCGTATAAGGACATGCTTTCTATGAAAAATACTTGTAGAGTTTGTAACTGCAAAATATCTGCCGTTTAAATTATGTACCCTTACCGTTAATATAAAAACCTAAAATCAGTGTTAGAAAAATCAAAATCAGTTTACAAACCCTTCTTCTTCCTCTCCTCTTGCCGAACCTTTCTTCTTCCTCTTCGAAGATTTTTATTTTTCATCAACGTGATTAATTGTCGATTCATTAAAATTTGATCACCGACTAAACTCAACTATATAATGGTTCGTACAAAGGAAAAAGAAAAAAATAGGCGTTCAAAGACATCTTCTAATCCATCAATTGAAGAAGAAGAACCAAATGAAGATGAAGGTGTAAAAACTGAAATTAAACCACAAAATCAACCAATTGAAGCACCAACTCCGAAAATGAGGATGTGCAAGTAAGTTTTACAAGCCCAATCTCTAATTTGTTGTTTTTCATCGATTCAATAAAGTTAGTTCTAAAAAAATTAGGGTTTTTGACGGTTACAGAGAAGGGTCGGCGCAAAATTAAGTTGTGTTTTGAGCCGAACTGTCTTCATAATTTCACCCTGAAAGTGTAGATGAACAGTTCAACTTGAAATATCATACGCAATTTACGCCGAACCTAGTCACATATAGGAGTTACATTTGTTGTTCGACTTGTTCGATAATACTGAATTTGAGACAAACCATGTTCGTCTAGTTTATAGTGTATATCCACCAGGTTTAGGTTCGGCAGGTTATGATATTTCCATTATAACTCGAACTATTGTCTGTAACTGATAGTCAAATGAGAGTTAATGGGTTTGACTCATATTGGGTATTTCGGGGTCGCCTGTAACACCCAACCCTAATAATTGTAGGTTAGATTATATTCTGTAGGTATGTGTGTCAAGAGTATAAGCCAATATAGTATGTTTTTGACTAGTTAGGTTCCCCTTAGTAAAAAATTATAGTCTGGGGGTTATAAGATGCTAAAATAGGTTTTTCAAGAAAAGGGTATATACCTAGTTTTCAAATACATCTCAGGCTGATTAGAAATTGAGAAAAGAGAACATCAGGGTGAAAGAGAACTAGGGTTGCGGCGAACTTGATTTTGATTGCTCTTTGATAATTTATTCTCGATTGGTTTGCTTGTGGTTTCATTCTCTTGGTGAAGGCAAGTTTGTTCTTGCTCTATCAGCTTAATTCTGGTTATTTGAGCTTTTCAATTATCATGTTTCTTCAAATCTGATCTCTATGAAAATTTTAAAGGACAATCATCATAACAGATACCATACGCATACAAAATCTAAGCAAAATCCAATGGTTGGATAATTCATACAAGAGTTCAATTCATGAGTTCAATTCATACCAGTGTCCGATCATTCTCAAAATTTAACTGAACATACAAGAGATACTCAAGCACAACATATCCAAAATTCAGCCTTAACCAACAGTTAGAAATCTAATTACAATCTAATCGGTTTTACGAAATATAAAAACAATCAATTAAGAATGTATATTGATAGGGTGAGTCTTACTATCTATTGTTTATGCTTTCTTTGCTATTTTTCTTGTAAATCATTCTCAAAATTTAACTGAACATACAAGAGATACTCAAGCACAACATATCCAAAATTCAGCCTTAACCAACGGTTAGAAATCTAATTACAATCTAATTTATTCCTTCATTCATTCCAATCATTTGAGAAGCGAGAGTTGAGGGAGCCGATGATTTTCATGGTTATGAGGCTAGGATGAGTTGCAAAGAGAGAGAGAAGAAATCGTCTTTGAAGCGAGTTGGGATTGGTCTTGTTTGAGAAGACATTGGTTGTAGCAAGTGAATAAATATAAGGTATCAAGGCATGAGGTTTTCTTAATACATGATTTACAATTGTATCCTAAGAACTAATAGGAATGTTTATTCATTCATGATTCATGATTGATGAAGAAACATGATAATTGAAAAGCTTTACAAATAACCTTGCGGAGGGATTCCGTGGAGCAATTGTGTGTGAAAACAATTAAGTAGACCTTGATAGAGCTAATAAGAACAAACTTTCCTTCACCAAGAGAATGAAACCACAAGCAAACCAATCGAGAAGAAATTATCTTTTAAACGCTTTTTACAGCAATCAAAATCAAGTTCACCATCGATATGAAGAAACATGATAATTGAAAAGCTCCCTAGTTCTCCTTCACCAAGAGAATCAAGCAAACCAATCGAGAAGATGTTCTCTTTTCTCAATTTCTAATCAGCCTGAGATGTATTCGAAAACTAGGTATATAGCCTTTTCTTCAAAAAACCTATTTTAGCATATTATAACCCCAGACTATAATTTTTTACTAAGGGGAACCTAAGTAGTAAAAAACTGACTATATTGGCTTATACTCTTGACACACATACCTACAAAATATAATCTAACCTACAATTATTGGGGCTGGGTTTTACATTCTCCCCGACTAAAATAATGAGTTCTTCCTCGAACTTTAACGCACCTCAGAGTCAAATAAATATGGATATTTGGATTGCACTTCATCTTCTCGGTCCCAAGTAGATTCGACCTCACTGTGGTGATTCCATTGCACTTTGACTAGGGATATACTCTTCTTCCTCAGCTCATGAACCTTCCTATCAATGATTCGATGAGGCATTTCTGTATAAGTGGCATCCTGATGTACCTCAAGGTCCCCAAAGTCTATCAACGGAGCTCGATCTTCGTCTCTCAAGTGCTTCCTCAACATTGATACGTGAAACACATCATGAACCAACAACAACTGCTCCAACATACCTTGGAGCCAACTTCCCTTTTTTCCCAAAACACATCACTCCCTTCATGAGTGAGACTTTTAACATAACTTGATCTCCAACAAAAAATTCCACATGCCTTCTCTTTTGGTTAGCGTAACACTTCTGGCGACTTTGAGATGTTTGGAGTCGTTGACGAATTAAGGCAACTTTTTCCGTGGTCTCTTGAACGATTTTAGGTCCATACAAACTACTGTCACACACCTCAGCCCAGCACACCGGTGATGACAACGTCTTCCATATAGGGCTTCAAAAGGTGCCATGCCTATACTTGAGTGGTAATTGTTGTTGTAAGAAAACTCAATGAGTATAATATTATCTTCCCAGCTACCCTTAAAATCCAGAGCACATGCTCTCAACATATCCTCTAAAACTTGATTCACTCTCTCGGTCTGACCATCCATTTGCGGGTGGAAAGCAGTACTTAGTCTGATTTCTGACCCGAGCGCCTTTTGAAAACTACTCCAAAATCTTGAAGTAAAGTGTGAATCTCTATCCGACACAGTCACACAATGGATGAAGGTACCCCATGCAGTGCGACGATGTTGTCAATGTACAAGTGTGCCAGCTTGTCTGTAGTATATGTAGTCTTTATTGGAATGAAATGAGCAGACTTCGTCAAGCGATCTACAACCACCCATATTGAATCATGGCCTACCTTCGTTCTTGGTAATCCAACTATGAAATCCATAGATATCCTGTCCCACTTCCAGGTTAGAATAGGCAAAGGCTGTAGCATGCCACCTGGCTTTTGATGTTCAATCTTCACTTACTGACAAGTTAAACACTTGGAGACATGAGTAGCAATGTCAAGCTTCATTCCCGACCACCAGAAATGGTGTTTCAAGTCACGGTACATTTTTGAACTCCCAGGATGTCACGCCGTAATTCTGCATCTACAGGTACACATAATCTCCCTATAAATCTCAAGCCACCATCAGAATCTACCACCATCTCAGGGATAGCACCGGAGTCCAACTCCTCAAGTTTCTATAGGCACCACGAGTCCTTTGCTTGAGCAGTAATAATCCTCTCAATCAAATTTGGTTGTACCAATAGTCGACCCACAAATGATGGCTTAGAGTTTCCTGGAGACAGAACAAAGTCAACATGTGCAACTTCTTGTAACAAACTCCATTCACGAGCCATTAAGAAAGCGACCATCCCACGTGGTTTTCTACTCAAAGCATCTGCCACTACATTTGCCTTTCTTGGGTGATAATGCAGTGCGAACTGGTAGTCATTCATCAAATCCATCCACCTACGCTGTCTCATATTGAGTTTCTTTTGCGTGAATAAGTACTTAAGACTCTTATGATCAGAGAATATGTCAAACTTTTCTCCCAAAAGATAGTGCCTCCAAATCTTCAAGGCAAAAATGATTGTTGCCAACTCCAAGTCATGAGTTGGGTAATTCTTCTCGTGCAATCGCAGCTGTCGAGATGCATATGCCACCACTTTTACATCTTGCATAAGTACACAACCTAACCCCTGATGAGAAGCGTCCGTATAAATTTTTAGACCACCACCGTCAGTTCGAGGGAGCGTTAAAACAGGTGCTGAAGTCAGTTTGTCCTTTAATGTACGAAAAGCTTGCTCACATTTTTCCTTCCATACAAAAGGAACTCCTTTCTTAGTCAAATTAGTCAATGGACCAGCTATGCTTGAGAACCCTTGAATAAATCGACGATAATAACCAACCAATCCCAAAAAGCTCCTCACTTCTGTTACAGATGTTGGTTGTTTCCATTCGAGCACAGCAGCAACCTTGTGAGGATCCAAAACAACCCCTTCCTTTGATACAACATGTCCAAGGAATTGGACTTCTTGCTGCCAAAATTCACATTTGGATAATTTAGCAAATAATTGATGTTTACGAAGAGTTTTCAGCACCATCCGTAAGTGTTTAGCGTGCTCTTCCTGGCTAGACGAATAAACTAGTATGTCATCTATAAATACAATGACAAACTTATCTATAAATTCTCTAAACACTCTATTAATCAAATCCATAAACATCGCTGGAGCGTTAGTAAGTCCAAAGAGCATAACCAAGAACTCATAAGATCCATATCTCGACAAGAAGGCAGTTTTAGAGACGTCACTTTCTCTAACTAAAAACTGATGATAACCGGACCTTAGGTCGATCTTACTAAACCATCATTTCCCACGTAATTGATCAAATAAGTCATCAATCCGTGGTAATGGGTATTTATTTCAAATAGTGGCTTTGTTCAGTTCTCGGTAATCAATGCATAAGCGAAGTGAACCATCCTTTTTCTTAACGAATAATACCGGCGCTCCCCAAGGAGATGTACTACGACGGATAAATCCCTGTTCCAACAATTATTGGATATGTTCCTTCAGTTCTCGCATTTCTACAGGAGCTATACGGTAAGGTGCCTTGGCAATCGGTGAAGTACCTGGTAATAACTCAATACAAAACTCAATCTCCCTACACGGAGGTAACCCTAGAATCTCCTCAAATACATCTCCAAATTCTTCCACCACCGGAATTGAATCAGGATTACTACCCACGTCAATACGGTCATCTTCTCGCAAACCACAAAAATAATCTTTTGGGGCAGCCTCTTTTGTAGTCGTTAGAACAAAGAATTTTTGTTCGTCGGGTATTGAGAACACAACATACTTGTTGTGACAATCCAAAAATGCATTATATGCAGACAACCAATCTATCCCCAAAATGACATCATAACCAACCATATCAAGAGATCAGATTTCATTTGGTACCCTAAAACCCTTGCTAGACCAAACTGTGCCACAAGAGAACTATGTGTGAAATTAGCTTACTGAATACTTTGTACAGAACTTTCTAGCCGTTAGAACCTGCTGAAAACTTAACATGCTGTAAAATAGGTTCTTAAGAGCTTCCAGTTTAAATTTCATAAAGATCGGGGTAAGTGTAGAGTCACCTTTTACCCTACAATGTCAGATGTTGCAGTTATGGTTGCTTGTTAGCTTCTTTGTCATGTACCTTGTATTGTGTATTCTGTTTGACTAGCTTGTCGATTTGGGTGATTTTGCATTGCTGAGATCAGGGACACTTTTCATTATTTTCTAAATGGAAGGTGTATCGTGGTGGGCAATGGGTTCATGAACGTACTGTTTTGTTATTAGACGAGATCCGGGCCACGTCTAGGTATAATAAATAGATTGTTGGTACCGGTAGGCAGTGGTTGTAGGTATGTTAAAGATATCTTTCGCCGAGATTAGGGCTGCAGTTGTGAATTAAACAACTTGTGTGTACCGGTGGGCAATGAGTTACATTGTTTGTGTTGGTTCTTGTGTTTGTCTCACACACATGGTCACATAGAAACTCTTGTGGTGATGAAAGGTTTGTGTATTACTGAAATTGATGTATGGTATTTGTTTTCGTCGCTGGTTAGATTCACGTGATACTTGTAAGGCTTTTTATACTTCATAGTTGAACTGATGGTTTAAGAGAAAACTTGCATATTTGCAAGGATCTGACCTTGTGTTGATTTCCCTTTCAGGTGACAAGCTGAATAAGTGATTTAGTCAGGAGTATCTCCAGTAGTCGTTGCAGCCATTTGAGGAAGTAGGATTCCTTCTTCGTAGCTGTTTTCTTTTTGTTAGGTTTTTTTATTTATTTACCTTATTTGTGTAATAAGGAGTGCACAGAGAGACACCCGGTACTTGATGCCGAATTGAGATTTCATTCTTTTTAGAATCATTTGAGATATTCTTTCTTTTCCAAAGTATTGAATTTTTAGTGGGGTGCATTTGAACTCTGTACCCATTTTTTAATAAAAATAACAGCTTGGTTTTAACAATCTGTTGGTCTATAATCTTTTGATGTCCGTATGGATTGCGTATCCACTTAGTGAAACACTAGATTGGCTATAGTAGGACCGACCGGACTATTATTGTTAATCCAGGGTCATCACATCGCCGAACCCTATTCTATGTATATAGGTTTTTAGGTTCGGCTTGTTAGGATATTTCTATTAGAAGCCGAACATATCACGTGATTCAAAGTCCACTGATATTTATTGGGTTTGTCTCATAATATGTATTACGGGGTAGCCGGACCCTGTAATTGGCTATCTCGTTGCAGAGAGGTTCTTGAACAGTTGGTCCAGAAAACAGTATGTGAGTTTATGGTCGCAAGTTCGAATTCGCCTGCGAGCATAGTTTTCTTCTTCACTTAAAAAAAAAATGGCTATCTCGTACAGTCCTAGACTTGAGTTAATTCACTAAATTTCAATATATTAATCAGGTTTTATATTTGTTTTAGGAATACCGAAGTTAAAAATAGGAAGAAGATGGAGGTTCCGCCTTCTAATTCTAAAACTCTCGATCCTCAAGGAGGAGGTCACACAAAATTGGGAGCCGGAGGCAGAAGAAGTGACAAAGATACTCCGTTACAAATTCGTGAATCACTACCATAGATACAAAAAGAAAAATGAGGAGGAAGAGAGGGTGATGGTGGTCATGTTAATGAAGAACCTTAACCTCAACCAAAACCTCTGAAAGAGAAGAAGCCTGCTGAACCCTGACTCGATAAGATGATTTTCTCCATGGTCTTCCGGAAGATAGAGGAAAGGTGTTGATCATTTACGCCAAATCTTGGGCAAAAAAATAAATGAGATTCCTGATAACAACGATGCGGTACGAGTATTGAGATAACAAATGGCAGCAGAATGGAAATTGTCTAAAAAGGTTCATTCTAGGTGATTGCTTACATACAATTATCTGCTTTATGATCTGTGATTGAATGGGTCCAAGAGCATAGCTCAGTGGTGTCCCATCAACTCCAGTAAAGAGGAAGTCATGGGTTCAATCCTCGTCGCCGTAAATGTTTGTAATAGTTTAGTTGTATAGTGGGTTGAGCGGTGTTGGGTCTGGCAGTGGGGCCAGTCCAACTGGCTGGGTTCGGGTAGGGGCATGGGTCCAACTTTTGCTTATCAAAAAAAAAAAGGACCTGTGATTGAATATGAACATAAGAAATGTGACAGAGTGACTATCTCCGCCTTCTCCGAGCGAATTTTTCCAGAGACTTATACGTTTCAGTTACCCGTTGGGGATATGACAATCACTCCCAATGACGCGAACAAGATTACAAGGCTTAAAGTGAGGGGTAGAAGCATGGCAGCTGACTATTATGATATGACTTGGGATGAGCTATATAAGTTTGTTAGAGCATAGCTCGGTTGAACCCACCAAGCGTTGGTATGTCAAGTTTGGTTGTCATATTTTAGTGAATCAAAACTCAATTTAAGAGTCGCTTGATTGTGTATTAGTGACAACTTCGTATAGGTTAGGATAGAAAGATTGGGATAATGAGACATAAAAGTATTACTCGAAGACTTGAAGAATGTGAAGAAGTAACAAGCTATATCGACGACATCATCCTTCCTCTTGAGGTTAGTAATAATTTGACTTGAATTGTTCTTGATGGTGGTTTTTAGCTTAGGGTTAAAATCGTAAAACCTTGCATCTGACGTCACTATGCAAGAAACAGTGTCGTGAGTGCTAAACTCTTCACTTGCATATTTATTGAGCCATTCAATATATTTACGTGAAATTTATCCAGACTGGCGAATGTGGCAACCATCCCAAACACTCTGTAAATTTTGGCACCTCCCTAATACAAGACTCACTGAGTAATTTCCTGTGCTAAGTTCCCCGGCATAACCCTTAATATCGGTATGGCATGACGGATTTATGTTCACTCGCAACGGAGTAGCATGAACCTCCAAGTACCAAAGTTAAGGCCATCACACGAAATGCTCAAACGGAAAGCACACTGCATTCTGTAGATAAGGATTTTTATGGCAGCATACGAAATCCAACCAATTATTGTGATAACTCACAAAAAACTCATAAACCCGATTATTTTACAAAATTAGGGTTTCGCACCCCGCGCAGTACACTAGACCCCGTTGGTCGAAAAACTATGCTTAGCCAAACTAGGCGATTAAATCCGCCACAACGCACTGGAAGTGTGGCCACACCCTAGCTTGCCGGACCCACTTCCCATCGACCAATCAGGTCGCTTTAAATCCGCCATATTCACACAGAAGTGTAGCCATGCCCATGCCTGGCCGGCCCTCTTACATTAACCAATAAGGTTACTTTAAACTCGCCACAGTGTTGAAAAGAAGGAAACCGCGCCAGTGGCCGCAAAGCCAAATGGCTTCCCAGAAACGCACCAACATGCCAAGCAGCATGCCAAACATGCCAAACGCACATACCATGCACACATTTCAGATGCACATGCCAAATGCGCCAAACATGACCACTCACCCCATGCGACGTGCCATATAGGCTAATTAGGGTTTCGACAAGCCAAACCCTAATCTAGGCAAGATTTCCACACCAACGTGCCAAAATTTCAGTAGCTATGGCTACGCGCGCAACCATGCTAAAGGCATGCACGAGCTATGCCAACCATGCCATCCATGCCGCAATACCGCTAGCGCAAGTTAAAGGCGCCACTGCCAATTAAAGGTATCCATAATCAACGGCTACCTTTCCTCCTGAGATGCAATCTCAGCCATCCAAGTTCGCCACCAAACTAACAGGCTTGTGGAAACTTTTGAGCTATCATGCCGCCAAACACTAAACTTAGGCCACGGCATCAAATCCCAGTTTGGCCACGGTGCCTAATTTTGACCACGCCACGCCACCAAGCCCTAGCCTTGGCCATGCCGCAAAACCCTAGCCTTGGCCATGCCGCCAAGCCTTAACTTTAGTCACGAAGCCAAATCTTAACTTTGACCATGCTAAAACACTACAGGCGTGGCCATGCCACAGCCATTGGCATGCAACCATGCCACAACTACTAGCCTGTCTCTATGCTACCATGCCACAACTACTAGCATGTCGTTATGCCACGGCCAGTGACATGCTGAAAAAGCGGGGGTCTAACAACACCACCCAATATTTCACTTAGCAATCTATATGGACTAACTCCGAAATACTGTCTAGAGAATCAACTAGACAGTCAGACTCAATCTAGGTAAAAGTATCTCAAGGAGTCAATATCTCTCTCTTGTTTTGATTTACTCAAGCTAATAGAAATCAACGAGTCTTAATCAAACACAAGGAATAACTTGGACGGTACGAAAGACCAATGTCCAAGTGTCAATCAATTTAAATCAACAACCAGAGAAGGTCGGATATTCAAATTGATTGAACTAATAAATAACCTGTATTATTTCAATTATATAAACAAATATAATGCGGAAAATAAATAACACAGACACCAGAAGTTTTGTTAACGAGGAAACCGCAAATGCAAAAAAAAAAAAAACGGGACCTAGTTCAGATAGAATACACACTGTATTAAGCTGCTACAGACACTAGCCTACTCCAAGCTAACTTCGGACTGGACTGTAGTTGAACCCCAATCAGTCTCCCACTGATCCAAGGTACAGTTGCACTCCCCATGCCTATGATCCCAGCAGGATACCGCACACTTGATTCCCTTAGATGATCTTACCCGCAACTAAGAGTTGCTCCGACCAAAAATCGCAGGCTTTGACAATAAACAAATTTGTCTCACACAGACATGTCTATCAAAGGATAAATCTGTCTCCCACAGAAAACCCCTAAAAGAGCTTTGTTCCATTTTTTGATAATAATCTAGGTGAACAGGAACCAATTGATAATCCGGTCTTATATTCCCAAAGAACAACCTAGATTAATCAATTACCTCACAACAATCTTAATCGTATGGTAGAGAAACTATACGTCCTGGAATCACAAACAATGAGACGAAGGTGTTTGTGATTACTTTTTATATCTTTCCTATCGGAGAACTCTCACGATCTTAAGACAATCAATATGATTGTACTCGTACGATAGAAGATGCAAGATCAGATCACACAACTACGATAAAAGTAGTATCGGTCTGGCTTCACAATCCCAATGAAGTCTTTAAGTCGTTAACCTAGTTTTAGAAGAAGAAAACCAAAGGTTAAAGGAGAATCGACTCTAGCACGCAAACTAGTATCACACGTAAAGTGTGGGGTTTAGTTTTGCAGAGTTTCTAGATGTCCCCTTATATAGCCTTTCAAATCAGGGTTTTTCCTTAGTAACAAAGCGATCAATATTCACTGTTAGATGAAAACCCGATTTAGATTCAAGCTAATATTTCTCAACCGTTAGACCGAAAAGTTAGCTTGTCATACACACATGAACTGCATGCTTCTAGGTTTGGTTAACCGTATCCAAACGTGTGCATTGTTGGTTCAATAATAGTCAACCAGAAGGTTAGCCATTTGAGCATTTCAAATGACTCAAATGAACTAGTTAGAGAGTTGTTCAATTGCTATGAGATCTTATGTAACTACACAAGACACAATTGAAGCAAAGATGATTTGATTCACTCGAATCGGTTCATGGACTTTTATAGCCACGATTTGCAAGAGCATTCCTTAGTCTTTTAAGATTAAGTTCAGAAATCATCCTTAGATATATAACCTTATCAAGTTCGCACACTAGGTTCGCGGACTTAAGCAACCAGGCAGAGTTTACAAACTTCAGCAGAAAATCTCGGCAAAGACTTTCCGCCGGTTCGCGGACTGGCATTCACGCAACTAGTTTGTCAACTCCAGGTGAATTTCTCGGGATGAGAAGTTCAGCAGTTCGCGGACTTAGCAATAAGCCATTCTTCCGGTTTATCTTGATCAACAAAGTTGGAAAAACTTCGGTTCAAGGAATACATGGTTATGTAATCTAAACTCTCATTCCAATCATTGAAACATTCTCAGAGGACGTCATATAGCCGTTATTCACAGACCAGTTTCCGTCAGAGAAATTTTCAAAGTGATTGAAACTTATCATGACTTTCGTCACTAGGTAAAGATAAACATGGTCAAAGCGAAACGCTTACCAACACATATTTCGAGATATAGATAGGCGAGGTATACTCGGCTCGAAATATCAAACGTGTATGATCTAGTCTAAATATATAGCACACGACTTTTGTCTTAAACAGTAGGAGATAGAATAAATAGACTTTTGAGTGATAGATAAGTTCAAGTCTCCACATACCTTTTTGTCGAGAAGTTCCACCGGTTCCTTGAGTAATTCTTATACTTGTTGAATCGCCATGAAGTCCTTGAGCTCAACTACACGTACTATCCTAGTCCGAGACTTAGCTATAAGATACTAGAAATAAAAACTTATAATTTTGATCACTAACATTGACAAACATGCTTGAGATATCAATGCATGCGAGGTTGACCGAGCTATGCTCTAAAAATCTCCCCATTTGTCAATTTTATTGACAAAACTATCAATACATATGGAATACAAAAAAGATAAAACTTTAGTGGCTCCTATTCCATAAGTCTAATCTTCAACGTTCCTCGAAATCTTCGTCACTTCCAAGTACTCCAATGATCCCAAAGGTTGTAAGTTTAGCATCACCGTTGTTGAAGTTCTATAGCTATAACAATGAGAAAACATAATTATCGATCATTGTTATACAGTGTCATAGTATTATTACACAGTGTCAGAGTCCAATTGTATCACAACTTCAACCATAATACTATGGTGATATGTATCACTCCCCCTTAGTCAATACTCCATCTCGATCACGGAAACCACTCCCCCTCACATAATGATCCGAAAACCATATGTATTTGTAGTGTGAACTACATATTAATTCTCCCCCTTTCTGTCAATAAAATTGGCAAAGGTAAAAAGAACGGGATCATAATGAAATTTCCACAATAGACATTTCATGACTAAAATAAACATACACATCAACTTATTTAGATGCAATCATATGGCCGAAGCTAAGAGCATTCATCAAGGAGTTTGAAGATACAAGATAACCCCTCTAAAATTCCACAGCCGCACACCCCTCAAGAGATGACCATTAAGCACAAGTTCAAAAGAACTCTCCCCCATTTGATGTCATTCCCGAAAGAACAACAACGAGCGACCTTAATTTCAAGAGAAAATAAGGATTTTTATTGGACACCAAAACCATGTGACTGATTTTTATATCCAAGAAACTCAATCAAATTAATCACAAGTAAACCCATGATTAATTTAATCGGAATACACAATCAAATTAAACACAAAATTAAGTGATCAATTTAATTGATTATGATCAACATAAGTAAACTTACGAAACACCGACTAAGTTAGTCATGCGAGAGTGATTGGACCAATCGTTCATGTTCAATACTCAACACAAGTAAAACTTATGGAGTACTAACTAAATAACCACACAAGATGATTAATTTAGTTCTGAATGCTCAACATAACATACCTTACGAAACAACTAACAAAGCCAATAAAATAATCAACTTTGTCGTATCGAGCTCAACATAAGACATATTACGGAACCTCACGGTAATACAAAAATATGGATTAGTGAAGATCAATACCTTGGAATACACAAGGATTCATTCTATCTTCAATCATTATTTGTATAACAATAATAGACATCATCCTTGCACACAAAAGATTTTAATCTATCTTCCGTCAAAGGTTGACAATATAGGCTTAACTTTTGTGATTTGTCAAAAGTCTATTCATCCTTAAACCAATAAACTAATACCGACAATGAACGACTTTACTTTTGACAAACTATAGGAAATCATAGTTCAGGACGTAAACACCGATATCCCATAACAATTGCAATATCAAAAATCATAAATATTAAATACTGCAAAACATCATCCTCCGAATAGTTTTAGAATTTAAAACAAAAAGGCTAAAAACATGAAGATGAAAATAATAGCTATGTGTAGTCACAATCATCGCTATTCAAAGCACTAGTTATTCTTCCAACTAAGCCAAAAATAAGACATACTAGGCAACAATGTCTTTGAGAAATTCTTTATCATTCCCGAACTTCGTGTTGTCGACAGCCATTGGAACATAAGGTTCGTGAAGATAGGAGCTAATATCAACAAACTGTATTGGCTGATTATGTCAAACCAGGGTTTTCTGAATTTCCAAAGACCTTATAACACAAGCCTTTATTTCACAAATCTCCTTTCTTACTTCCTTCAACTCATCAAGAATATCAAAAAACTTCTGAGAGTTAGAAGTGACATCCCTTGGCTTTCTTGTATTCTTCCTTTTTCTTTTCAAGGAAGGAGTTACTGGAGATTTCTGTTTTTTCTTGATTGATGGCTTAACAATCATGTTGACATTCTTTCCCTCGAAAGACATGATACTTTGAGAACAATTATAACCAATTGGTTTTTTTTTTTTGCTCAATCAATTGCCATTTTATTACTCATTACGGAAAAGATTACAAAAAACCAAAATTACAAATAAAAAGAACAAAATAAAGAAAAAAAATGAAACCACCCAAAACTTTTTGAGCCCAACAAAACCAGACCCAATAACTTCTATTTTTTAAGCTAACAGACTCTGTAATACACTTGTTCTGGAGATTCCAAAGCAGATAGGAAGCTTGGTCTTGTACTGAAAATCAGTTTTGCTCCTCTCTAGCCATGCTCCCTTCTTTGCCATTGTATCAGCAGAAAAGTTAACTTCTCTCAAACTATGAGCTAATTGAACATTGTGTAAGCATTCCTTTATTCTACTCCATATTACCTTAACAAACCATGGTAATCTACCATAAATGTATGCACTTACTGCTTCTTTAGAATCAGATTTGATGCATATATTGGTTTTGTTATTCTGCAAAGCCCATTCTGCTGCTCCAATGATAGCCATTACTTCAGCAATGAAATTAGTTGCAACACCTATTCCATTTGCTTCAGCATGAATATACTCTCCTTGATCTCCTCTGCATATAAAGCCATACCCTGCCATACCAGGATTACCTCTGGAAGCTCCATCACAACAAATGAGCACTTGATTTATTGCAGGTAGATAAAATCTCACTTCTACAATCTTCTGTAGTTTTATTGGATGATGTTTAAGATCAAAATTCTTGAATACCATGAAACCATAGCTGCAGTCCCACATACAACTCCTTATTCTCACTGCATAGAGTCCTTTGTATATTGATTTATTCTCCATTTGAACCTTAGTATGTCTACTTTTTCATCTTCAAAAAAAATTCTGTTTCTTAAGAACCATAGTTCCATCATTGTAATGGAAGCTGCCAGAATCCATATATCTCTTACTGCTCCACTCTTATTTGTAGCAAAATTCGTCACATCTTCATAACTTTTTGGATTACAGAACAAGAAGATTCCACCAAGCCATTTCCAAACCAGATGACTGAAATTACAATACCATAGAATGTGCTCCATATTGTCAGTACCATCACCACATAAATAACATTTTGATGGCAAGTTAAAGCCTTTACTTTGCCTCTTTTGATCAGTAGCACATATGCCCCTCACAACCTTCCAGACATTGCTTGCTGTTGTAGGATGAAGGATTGAATTCCAAACAGATTTTGCCCACTTCACTTTTTGATAATTATCTCTTATCAGTTCAAAAGCAGATGCCACAGTAAAATCCCCTGACATGGTACCAGTCAACACCCTAGTATCTTTCTGTCTTGATAAAATTGGCAAATCCTCCACTTAAAAGTATTGTAAAATATTGGAAGGAATAAGCCATTCTCCATTGACTATCAGATCAGCCACTTTCATGTCCTTATTTTGTGGCATATATGCATCTTCCTAAAAAGTTTCAGCCAAAGGTTTATCTTTGATCCAAGCATCCTTCCATACAGAAATTGAACTACCAGTGCCAGTAATCCATCTAGTATTCTGCTTTACCTCCTCCATAACCCATCTTATACCTGGCCATATTGATGACTTCTTATAACTTGATATCCATTCACCTGTAATTGTAGTAAATTTTGCTCTCATGAATTTGGCCCATTCAGCTTCAGAATTTTGTATCTTCCGTACAAGTTTCATTAACAAAGCTTTATTAATTATCTCCAATCTCCTTATACCCAAGCCACCCTCCTACATTGGTGCACAAGTTTCCTCCCATTTTAAAATAATACATTTCCTCTCATATGGATTCTATGTCCATAAGAAATTCCTTATAAGCTTCTCACAAATTTTAATCACACTCACAGGCCACTTGTAAACAGACATGTTGTATATAGGGATGCTGCATAATACTGATTTTACTAGAGTGATTCTATCTTTAAAGGCCAGCATTTTCCCAATCCAACTTGCTAATATGTTTTGAATCATTTCCACAACTTCCCAAACAGTGTTTGATTTTACAGCTCCAGGTTTCAAAATAACTCCTAAGTACTTATCAGGTAGTTGAGAAATATTCATTTGTAATTCAGTAGCAATTTGCTGTTGTCTTGCTGCTGTAACACCTCCCACAAACAATTTACTCTTCATCTGATTGATAATCTGCCCAGAAGAAGATTGATAATCTCTTAAAAGCTTCATCACCTTTTGTAAATTCCTTTTGTGTCCATTGAAGAAGAGAAATACATCATAAGCAAATAGAATGTGTGTTGGATGCACACCTCTATAGTTTATCATAGGCATTATCTCATTTTGCTCCACCATTTTACTCAACTTTCTACTCAAAACATCTTCTGCAATTACAAAGAGTATAGGTGACAATGGATCACCTTGTCTCAATCCCCTACTCACATCAAAGAAACCCACTGGTCCTCTATTAACTAAGACAAATATTCTTGCATAAGTAAATAGTTGATGCAACCAATTTATGCATTTGAGAGAAAAACCAAACCTTTTCATGGCTTCAAAAAGTGAACTAGTAGCTTGTAATAGATTACATAAGTTCAACACCTCATGAAAGTCTTGCATAGACACTTTGAAAGGACATCTTCCACCAATTTTCTCATCAACACTTAAAACACTATTAAAATCACCAATTAGCAACCATGGTAACTCCATGTCATTAATTTGAACCAATTCAGCCCATAATTCTCTCCTATCCACAGTTAAAGAAGCAACATGAATACCAGATACTAAAACACCTCCCACATTAACAATAATAACTTGCCTTGTAATGGAAACCACAGAAGGTTCCGTTATTGATGCACTCCAAAAAAGCCATATATTTCCTTTGTTACCATTTGTTTAATTATGTATAAGTTTATGATTCATACCTGGTAATTTGAGACTCTTACGATCCTTAGAATTCCATTTGATTTTAGGCTCATCCACCCAAACTAAAGTAGGACTAAAATTTTTAACTAAACTTCTTAGTTTGTATTTGGCTCTAGGTATCCGTAGGCCTCTGACATTCAAGAAGAGAACCTTCATTTAGAAGATTGAGGTTGAGAAGTAGAAGGACTTATCACTCTTTTTTTCCTTTCACTAAATTTACACCAGTGGGCTTCCTTGTTGTAATTAAACTGATATTCTTTGGTTGGATGATTTTTTTAACCGCCTTTTGAACAGCGTGCTCTTTATCATTCACAATTGAAACCTTGTTGATAACAAAAATACTACTAGAAGCAACATCTAGCAGCTTATTAACACTTAAAGGAGGAAAATCTTCATTCTCTAAATTTTGCAGTTGTTGATGGTGGTTTTTAAACAGAGGGTAAAATCGTAAAACCCCAAATAACCTAATGTCACCGGTGACACATTTATTAGAACATTTAATGCATGTAGTCAGTAGTTAATATGGGGTATTTTTTCAAATTAGGGTTACAACGAACAAAACCCTAATTCACCTCTGTGCCAATGGCAAATCATGCCAGCCACACTTAGCCCAAGCTATCCGCGCCATGCCAGACGCACCCTGCCTTGGCCCTAGCTACGCTAATCACACCAAACGCGCCAAAGCATGCCAACCATGCTAGCCGCACCTCTGTGCCAATGGCAAATCATGCCAGCCACACCACACGCGCCAAAGCATGCCAACCATGCTAGCCGCACCTCTGTGCCAATGGCAAATCATGCCAGCCACACCACACGCGCCAAAGCATGCTAACCATGCTAGCCGCACCTCTGTGCCAATGGCAAATCATGCCAGCCACACCTAGCCCAAGCTAGCCGCGCCATGCCAAATGCATTCTGCCTTGGCCCTAGCCACGCTAATCACACCAAACGCGCCAAAGCATGCCAACCATGCTAGCCGCACCTCCGTGCCAATGGCAAATCATGCCAGCCACACCTAGCCCAAGCTAGCCGCGCCATGCCAAATGCACTCTGACTTGGCCCTAGCCACGCTAATCACACCAAACGCGCCAAAGCATGCCAACAATATGCTAGCCGCACCTTCGTGCCAATGGCAAATCATGCCAGCCACACCTAACCCAAGCTAGCCGCGCCATGCCAAATGCACTCTGCCTTGGCCCTAGCCACGCTAATCACACCACGCCGAGCCAAACACACTTACCTTGGCCCTAGCCGCGCCATGCCAAAGTAGCGCCCGCACCTAGGCTTGCAAACCATGCAACCTAGGACAAATTGGCCACGCATGCCATTGGCACATGCCAACATGTATCACTGGTAGCCTTTCTTACCAAACCACGGCCCTAATGGCCGAGCGTGCCATTGGCACATGCCAACACGCTCGCTGGTAGCCTTTTCTACCAAGGCGCGACCCAAACTGGCCACGCATGCCATTGGCGCATGCCAACATGCGTCACTGGTAGCCTTTCTTACCAAACCACGGCCCTAATGGCCGAGCGTGCCATTGGCACATGCCAACACGTTCACTGGTAGCCTTTTCTACCAAGGCGCGACCCAAACTGGCCACACATGCCATTGGCACATGCCAACATGCGTCACTGGTAGCCTTTCTTATCAAACCGTGGCCCTAATGGCCGAGCATGCCATTGGCACATGCCAAACATGCTCGCTGGTAGCTTTTCTCACCAGGGCGTGGCCCTAATGGCCAATTATGCCGTTGGCACATGCCAACATGCGTCACTGGTAGCTTTTCTTACCAGGCCGCGACCCTATTGGTCACGCATGCCATTGGCACATGCCAACACGCGTCACTGGTAGCCTTTCTTACCAAACCATGGCCCTAATGGCCGAGCATGCCATTGGCACATGCCAACACGCTCGCTGGTAGCTTTTCTCACCAGGGCGTGGCCCTAATGGCCAAGCATGCCGTTGGCACATGCCAACATGCGTCACTGGTAGCTTTTCTTACCAGGCCGCGACCCTATTGGCCACGCATGACATTGGCACATGCCAACATGCTCGTTGGTCTTTCATTACCTAGCGGTGGCCCTAATACACGCTGGTAGCCTAACTTGCAAGCCGTGCAAACCTAGGCCAACTTGGTTGTACGCGCCATTGGCACATACCAAAACTCACGCTGGTAGCCACTTACACTCAACGTACAACCTACCACCAAGGCATTCCACACATGCCATTGGCACGTGCCACACATGCCACTAGCAGCTCTGGCATTGCCACTTGCGCTCGATGTGCAACTCGCAACAAAGGCATTCCGCACATGCCATTGGCACATGCCACATGCGCCCCTAGCAGCACCACTTGCACTCAAGATGCAACCAACACTCGAGACATCAACACAAACTGGGGGGATGCTTTCCAGGGTTTTGGTTTGGCGGTCACAGCATGCAGCGTACACTACTCTCACATTAAGAAAGCGTGAAAAGGAATAAAGCGGTCAAATAAAAGAGGAAATAATGGTGAAAACGTTTTCACCCATTAACACCATACGGTTACCACCTCCTCCCATTATTTCACCCTTTACTATCTTCCTTCATGAGGCCAGGGTACGTTTCAATCTCGACTTGTATAAATAGGTCTTACCTATTTCCACCAGACAACAAGTCTCGGTCAGGAGAAAAATACTACACTCTCAGAAAAGGCAACTTTGCAAGCTCTCCAAAAAGCTTTCATCTCTTGCAAGCTTCCGAAGCTCTCACTTTCCCTCGATACAAGTCGAGACACTACTCTCCTGAACAGTCGGTCTCAACACCTTTCTTTGCTTCCCTCCCCAAATCAACCCTTTTCCTCCACTTTGTGACCGAAGCAAGTCTGGAACGGCCATTTCTTGGTTTAGGTCGGACTTGTACAGATTGATCTCTCGAATCTATAAAGTCCTCACGTGCAGCACATTTGTTTAGGGTTTGAACCAGTTTCTCACTCACCTACCGAATTTACCGAAATCGGTAGAAACGATTTTTACCCATAAACAATTGGCGACCACAGCGGGAGGATTGATCTTTCGGTTACAATATCAAATTTTAGCTTCCATCCTCAAATTTCGCGCAAGCATGGTCAGCTATCAAGCGATCTCCGCAAACATCGATCCCACTCAAGGTCATGATAACTCCTCAGTTTCTGGAAGCAATACGACCAATGAAGAGGTCCCAAGACTGATCGACTTGGTACGTGCTCAGGAGATCCACACCAAAAACATGAATCTAATGAAGGATGCGATTAACAGCATACTCGACTTCCTCATCAGCCTAACATCGGAGCCAAGTGATTCATACTCCCCAGAAGATCAAGAACAGGGGACTAACATCCCGAATGAGCATTCTCAAATCAATGGTTTCGTCACTAACTGGAAGCCGGCGGACCAGGAGGCGACCATGTTGGTAGAAAACTTATGTGAATTGCTACACCTCTCCAAGGATCAGCGAACAAAAACATTCTCTGCTATTAACCAAATAGCACTAAACGCATCACTGGTTCCTGCACCCACGGGGACTCCAAGGATCCCCGGAAGATCCGCCAACAATATTGTTTTCACCGATGATGACATGATGGTAGAAGACGGTCACAACCGGCCTTGCACGTTACGGCTCGTCGGGGAACATAGAGTTTCGAAGAGCGCTCGTCGACACGGGAGCATCTTTCAATGTCATCACTCTCAAGACACTTAAAGCTGCCAGGGTACAACCTAACGAGATCATACGACAACCCACTACGATGACAGATTCGAAGGCAACCAAACTAGCACATACGGCTACATCAACTTGGAGCTGGCAGTAGGGCCAATTCAATCAAGCGTGAAGTTTGAAGTAATTGAAAAAGAACCAGACTACCACATGATACTGGGGAGGCCGTGGCTGCACAATCTCAAAATAATTCCTTCAACATACCACCAATGCTGGAAAACCGCATCGAACGGAGAAGTTTTCCGCATCCCCGCGTCACTGTCCCCCTATGCACCGGTCTACTGCGTAGAAGCACATGGGCCGATGGAGGGTTCAAAAGGCGTGACGACCAAGATTCACAGTTTTCTGCTACCAAAACGGACATCACTCCGGGATAGCGACAAACTGGAAATATTCGGCAGAGGAGACCGCCCTCTCACCATCTCCTCAGAAGGAAGACCCGCCAGTCTCTTGCCACCGGGCGTAACCCGTGCCCGTACCAAGCGAGAGTACACCCTTACCGCAGGACGAAGCAAGAAGGGAAAACTCACACATTATCACCGCTGTTAGCAATTAGCAGGGGAGACCATGACCCGGTCTCTCCGCCCGAAAGAATGTTTTCACAATAACCAGGAGGAAGTCCTGGACGCCTCTCAGTAGCTGCAAGACGGGACCGACTTAACCACCGACGAACTCGAAACTGTCAATATAGGGAATGAGGAATTTCCGCGACCCATTCTGATCAGTTTAACTCTACATTCTGCGGAACGCTCAAAGCTAGTCGACCTACTCAAAGAATACCAGGACGTTTTTGCGTGGACCTACGAAGAAATGCCTGGCTTGGATGAAAAACTAGTCACCCACCATCTGCACGTGATACCCGGATCCAAACCAGTCAAGCAGCCTCCAAGACAATTCAGACACGACGTAGAAGAACAAATCAAGACGGAGGTCCAGAAACTACTAGACGCCGGTTTTGTCAAGCCTATTCACCATCCCACCTGGTTAGCCAATATCGTGCCCGTTAAAAAGAAGAATGGCCAGATCAGGTGTTGCGTCGACTTCAGAGATCTGAACAAGTGCTGCCCTAAAGACGATTTCCCGCTCCCTAACATCGACATGCTAGTAGATGCTACCAGTGGACACGGTATGTTCTCTTTCATGGATGGATATAGCGGCTACAACCAAATAAAGATGTATGAGCACGACGCGAGTAAGACTGCTTATTGAACCCCTCTCGGAAACTTCTATTACACCGTAATGCCTTTCGGTCTGAAGAACGCCGGCGCTACTTACCAACGCGCCATGACCACCATCTTCCACGATATGATGCACAAGCAAGTCGAAGATTACGTAGATGATGTGGTGGTTAAATCGAAGACTCGAGCGGATCATCCAGAAACGTTACGACAAGTATTCGAAAGATGTCGCGAATACAAGTTAAAGATGAATCCTTTGAAATGCGCCTTTGGTGTCTCTTCGGGGAAGTTCTTGGGATTCCAAGTAACGGCCGCAGGAATAAAAGTTGACCCAGTCAAAACGCAAGCTATCCTCACAATGCCACCACCACGAACCGTAAAGGAGCTCCAGAGCTTCATGGGCAAGGTAAACTACATTCGTCGCTTCATACCGGGGCTGGCACAGATCATTACTACGTTTACCCCTCTGTTAAAAAAAGGAGCGAATTTCACATGGACCACGCCTCAGCAAAAAGCGTACCAGAAGATCCAGCGAACGCTGTCCTCCCCAACCGTCATGAATCCTCCTATGCAAGGGAAACCACTATGTCTTTTGATGAGTGCCAAATAGTGCATATTTATACACCTTTTTATTGGCATTTTACTCATCTTTTGCGCTTAGAAATCAGATATTATCCTAGATTCCGTGTTTTCTTTGTTTTCAAGAATAAATATTTGTTTTAATTAATTTTATATTTTTAGGTACTAAATAAAGTCCGGAGAATCTGAGGAGCCAAAAGAGCGAAGAATTGGAGTCGAGCATCTATGGAGCAGATAGCCAAAGCCCGCGCGCAAATCAGTTGCAAACCAACAAGGAAGACTTGGGCTAGAGCTACCCATGACCGGATCCGAGCCGCTCACTCGAGCCATTGAGATCTCCCTCGGCCTACATCCAACGGTCGCTCCATATACATCATCTCTTGATGCTCCGTGCAACACTGGATCGCTCCAAAACCGCTTACCTCCCTGAGCCGTTCAGATCTCCATCAACTCCATCCGACGCTCGCTAGGCCATTCCCATCGACTCCCGCTGTTCATGCCTCACAGCAAAATTACCTACCCTATACTCCCACTCGAGCGGACCCATTCTTCACTCCATCTTCTCTTTCTTCTCCTCTGCTCTCTCCCGTCTCCATCGGAGCGAGCCCCGCTCCTCCACCTCCTTCTTCACCCATACCTCCACCAAGAGACAACACCATCACTCAACCACTCCATCATTACCGCCATCACTCTCTCTCTCTGTTTATCTCTTTCATGATTTTCTTTACAAACCTAGAAGCTAGGTTAAAGATAAATAGAGTTTAGGGTTTTCACCAAACCACCCCGTTGCATGTTCGATTCAGAAGTCAGAGATGATTGAGTAGAGCCATCACGCGAGTCGGAGAAGTGGGTGAGAGTTTATTTCATTTTTAATTGATGTTTTATCAAGAACTAGGGTTTGGGGTTTGTGTATGTATAAATAGAAGTGAACTGAGTTTGTTAGGGTTTACGCCTGGATTAGCCAGAGCAGTCAATTAGAGTTAAATTTGTATTTCTTTGTATTTGAATCATGTTCGAGTTCTATTGCTAGGGTTAAAAATGAAACTCTAACTTTGTTTATGTGGTTCAACTTGAATTGATGTGCTTTTGTATGCTTTAATTTATAAGATAAACTCAACTCTAACATATCATTGTTTCCTGCTCTCACAATGAATGCCCTGTATTCATTGTAGTTAGATTCACCTTGTATTGAGTGTGTGGTAGCTCAAGTTTTATGTATTAAGGCTAACTCTCTTGACTAGTTGTTCTTGATTAGACAACTAGTGCTCTAGGTTAGCACATTAGCTGTGAAATGAGTTATCTTCCTAGGTGAAACCTCCTAGGGTAGAGATAGAGCGACACACTATCCTCAATTGCCACGGGAACAATAGCTTTCAAACAAGTTGAATCCCATAACCCGAGATAGGGTGGATTAGATAATCCTAGTGCTGTCATATCATCAATTTTAGCTATCAAGTAGTTTACTATCACCATCTTCATCTTAGTCGTAAAGACTTTAAACAAAACCCCATTTTGTTACTCTGTTATCCGTGAAACTCAGTCTAAGAAAGCCATAGATCACATAAGCACACCCTCGTCTCTGTGGGATCGACCCGTATTTGCCACTGTCTTCATTGAAGACACGTGCACTGCGGTTATCACCGTAGGCTTCATTTTATACATCTTTTCGGGCCTACTAAGTTTTGGCGCCGTTCTAAGGGACTTGGCGCGTGCTACTGTGATCTTTTGCTTACTTCAACCGAGTTGCAATTTATCCCTGTATTTATTCATTTACATTTTTGCTTTGTAACACCTGTCTTAGTATAGTTTAGTTAAGCTTTATCTTTGAATTTTATTGTCAATACATACTACTGCATTATAGTCTAATTTCATCTACCATCCGCATCCTTGCATCCGCATCAGAAGTGTAATTTTTCTTTTGCATCTTTGTCTTGCATTCACTGTGACAAACCACCTTAGACCCATACTTGTGAAAACCCCTCCTGTGACAGGTCAAAGTAGTTTTCCTGTGCCGGTCCAATAGCCTCTCGGGTTTGGGTGGTATTCATCTTGATCCTCTACTTTGTAACATCAACATTTTTTTGGAAACTAAACTCTCATTTTGAGCTAGCGGTACGTGTGTCTTGCTTTGCTTTGTGAGCAACTGAGCCAACCCAAGGCAGGCAAGGAAAAGCTCAAGTGAGCTTAACGTGAATGCGCTTGTAATTGAACCTTGCGGTGCCCTGTGAGTGAGGTAAGTATGATTAAACTTGCCCTGTAAGCCAATACTGCCTATTTGCTGCCTTGCCTTGGAATTTTAAGTTAGCTGAGCATAACGCAGCCCTATTCTTTGCCTTGCCTTGGCCGATAGCCGATGCCAGAGTGCGCAACCTTGACCTTGTCTTGCATCTGTCTTTGTTAAACCAACCCATGTGTAATTGAATAGTGTATGCCCCGTGAGCCTTGTGAGCCATCCACCTAGTCTTTGTATGATTAGGTCTTGATCCTCATAACTATGATGTTTGTGATATGCCATGAATGCTCACTAAACATACCTGTTTGAATTTGTCACATGTTATTTTGAGGCAACCCTGAGCATAAACCTGTGAGCATGCCCTGCTAGTTAATGATGCTCTGATTTTGTGTTGAATTGTGTGGATGCCTTGCATGATAATTTAGCTACCTTGCTAGGTCTGTTAACACCTTGTACATGTGCTAACTGTTCATCCATTGCAAACTCATGAGACCCAGTGAACCACAACAGTGCCAAATCATCCAACCCACGGAAACTCGAGATTTGTGCTTGGCTCGTGACTTTGGAAACAAAACTGTGTTATTTGAGATCTTTTGCCCTGTGTGCTTTGTGCATTAAATCCTTGGTTTTAACAAAGACTGTGCTCGATCCCGGCCACGATCTTTGTGAGATCGAGCCGCAACTTGGTTAACCAAGTTTCTTGTCATCATCATTTATGCATGGCCTGTTGACTCTGTCCTCCCGAGTCATGTGCTATAACCCTTAGAGCCATCTGCCCTGTCACCAGCCCTGTCAACCCTGTGGCCTTTGTGAATTGGTTTTAACATTGTGTGAACAACTGAGCCATAACTGAATAACACACAGGCCATGCAATCGAATAACACACGAGCTCAGCCACTGCTCCTTGCTAGCCCCTGAAGCCGCAAGTTTGCGCTGATTGCAAACCCCGCTACCATCATTTGAGCATAACTGTCTCACCTGAGCATGACACCTGATAATCCTAAATTGAATGATTGCTCTGCTGTGAATGTGCACCTGTGTACCTTGAGCTTGTATTGCCTTGAATCGTAGCTAAATCGATAGCCAATCTGTATTGCCTTGTGTGATCTGCAAACCATCGGACCTAGCCACGTGCATGAGCTCGTGCTAGCTTGCCACGAGCATTGTATAAGTTTGAAATTAGTCTGTGTTTAGCATAATCATTGTATAAGCTGTAGCACCTAAACTTGTGCATTCCTCTCGTGTGTCCGAGCACCTAGGCTGTCTTGTGCATGAGCACGAACCCTAACCAGGGCTCTGCACAAGCTTGGCAGCCAAACTAAACCCAAGATCGGCGCTTAACTTGCCAGCCCAAAACTGAAGCCTCATAATTAGGCTGACTGACCACACCAGTGGGCTCATTGAACCCAACCTTGGGTTGCAAACAAACTTTAGCCCGGTTCACACAGGCTAACTCAACCTCGGGCTCTACACACGCCTAGCCCACTTAACAAAAACCAAACTCCGGGTCATTAACATACAACCAATCTGGGCCATTTAACTGTTGGGCTTAACACTTTCACTGGGCTAACTCAACCTAAGTTTTGCAAACACTTTGGGCTGCAACCACACATAATCCCAATAAACCAAACTGAAGCCCAATCAACCGAAATCAAATCCCAATAAACCAAAACCCAACAAAACCAAATGAAACCCAATAAACCAAACCAATCCCACCAAAACCAAAATTAGATTGTGAGTTCAATGTGAGAGCTAAATCATGTCAGGATTTTGGTCCGCATCTGGGGATTCAAACAAATCCCTTAGAGAGCGTGCTTACGGGCACGCTTTCACGGATGAACCCCCACATACCATAGTGACTTTAGGGAATTTTATGCGCCCTCTCGGGCCCCGACCTTACATACCCTAATCACTATGAGCACATGTATCATCCATCACAGGTTGAGAATGAACACTCTCCTCATACCCAGTCATCACTTTTAGATCAATTAGAAGCTCGACTATCGCTTTAAAAAGGCAATCTGTCAAATCTAATTCCCTAGGCAATATGAAATGCATGCTTGCACCTTATGTGGTGGCTTAGACCACCCTGCTGAATACTTGTTATATCTTGCATGATTTTAGACACCTAGGGAAAACCATGATAATCCAATGAACGAAGTGTCTAGAAGTGACTATTGGGGCCATAATCAACCTGCACACATGCATCATTCACCACAGTGGGGAGATGAACAATTTTATACTCCCCCAACTCCTAGTTTGCAATCAACAATGGATACACTCATGGAGCTAAATGCTAGGCTTGAAATGAATGCAATTCATGACCATCCATATAGCAACATGTCTGAATTTCCCTTCTCTAGTGAACCTCATGCACAACCATACAATGAATATCCATATGAGGAATGCATACCCACTAGTGAAAACTCTCCTTTCATTGAACAACATAATGAACTTCTTGAATTTAGTCAAAACCTTGAGCAAAACCTTGAGCAATATCAAAAGTCAACTGACCAAAGGTTTGCGAGCTTAGAACTCAAATTGAGTCAAATCGTGATGCACTAAATGAGGAAAGGAGGAACTTCGAGATGAAATGAATGTTAGGGAAATGCATTTGTGCTATGATGATGATGATGATGATGATGAATATGAAGAGCATGTGTATTTTGAAAATATAGTAGAATTTTTTGGTTCAGAGACATTACGCGTCTCTTCTGTGAACCCTATGAATGATGCTTCTTTTGATATTCATGCATGTGATATTGATGTGGAACCTGTGCAATTATCCTGTGAAAATGAACATGATTTACCCTCTTTTGACTTTAGGAAAGTGTGTGATGGTACAAATGATTTTAAAAATGAACACAACTTAGATGTACCTAACCTCTCTCCTGAGTCACAAATTGAAACTCCTTCACCCAACCTAGGTGTAGTTTGTCACAAAATTGCAAAACCAACTTTTCTAAAAATGCCTAACTTAGGCCTAGAGCTTTGTGCTTCCCAAGTCCTCTTGGACTATTTTGCATCAAAGTATAACACTTTTAAAGAGCCACGCTTGGAATGTGTATGTCTCTGTATTTCTTAGCAAAACTCATTTTGAGTTAGACCTTTTGCATGATGTACCTTTAAAATTGCAAGATTTTGTTCTCACAAACACACCCGTTCACAAGTTTAGGTTTGGGGGAAACTCCTTCACATCTGCAGTCTTACTTGCACTCTCTTGTTATATATGTGTAAGGCTGTTGATGTTTGTATATATTTTCTATTGGGTTGATCCTCAACTCTTTAGATTGTTAGTTTATGGTGAATTTTCATTGTATATATCCAGTAGGACTTGTTAAATTTTCTTTTCTTGATTCGGTTGAGTCTTCTTGCACATATATTATGCTAATCCGATATGATCTCCGTTGAGAATATTGGATTCTAGCCTTGACGAATGAAGCTCAACCTTGCTCCCGCCGACATACCGTAATCTCTTCCCTTTTATCTTTTCAAAGATAGTTCTCATGGTATGTGACTCGTTTAATTTTTCCTATCTGTTGACACATTGAGGACAATGTTTGATTTAGGTTTGGGGGTGTGATTTGCATTTAGAGTTTTTAGTCTTTTATTTCACCTTTTATTTTCAAAAAAAAAAAAAAAAAAAAAAAAAAAAAAAAAAAAAATTCAAAACTCTTTTTGTAAAAACCTCCAACTTTAGAGATTTTAGAGTCACTAGCATGCTTTTAGCTATGTTTACATAGAGAATCTGACCGAAATAACAGAAATTGGAAGTACTGAGAACACAATCGGGTTTCTTAGTTGATTAGAGCGTTAAAGTTGGATTTAACCATACGGAGGGCTTAATTAGGTGCTGTTTAGATATTCGGTAGTAGAATTGTGATCACCCATAGTGGAGACTACCCATTTTACATCAAGCGAGGTACCGACCTTCACTCTTTGTGACTTTCTAGAAAAGCTTTTAGAGTGTGTGTCACCGTACGTCAATTCCGGGTAGGAATGGTGAGCTACCCAACTTCGCACCACTTTCAAAGACTACTTTTGATCTCTTGAGTGCTAATTCCGTCAATCATGAGGGTGACGTCTAAAGATGAAAACTCCTTCTAAATATCGATTTGCTAGTTAGCATCTCTCTCTCTCAATCAGCAAGACCCATAGAAACACATCATCGTCAAAGAATCGAGCAGAATCAGAATATTGAAAGAAAAATTGATATAGTCCAAGGTTTATGTGCAACAAAGAAAAGAAAATAAGATGAGAATTAATGAAGTTTGTGAAAAATTGAGTTTATCGTTTTATTGTAACCAAAAAAAAAAAAAAAAAAAAATTGTAGTTTATTTTTTGTGTCTAGTTACCACAAAGTTAAAAAAAAAAAAAAAAAAAAAAAAAAAAAAAAAATTATTATTAAGTTTTTGTGAAGTTCAGAAGTTCGTCATCAATAGTTGAAGACTGAAGACCGAAGACCGAAGATTGAAGACGTTTCTATGGTTTCTTATGAGAGAGTGATATTAATTGTCGATCGGGTGAGAAGTGAGTGAGTATTCCCACCCCTTGCTAATGGTTGATTTCCTTTCTTAGAGATCATTAGAAAAAGATTCTTTTTGTCCACACTTCCGTGGAGTCTCCAGATTTTATTTCGGAAGGTTATCCTTCTTACCTACAACGTGTGCAGGATTTCTCTCTTTATTCCTGCCTGCACACATGAGAGACTAAAAAAAGCGATCTTTTTGAGTGCAATTATCATAAAACCCTAATGGTGAGGCAGAAGTCGAGGCTTATGATCACAATCGAATCCGAATTCTTTCATATGGTATGGTTACTTCTCGCTCAGAGACTTAAGGATGAGAATGCGTTCTTCGATAGTTCTAACTTCACGTTACTAGCATGCGAAACTCTATGTCCTCATAGCTTCTTGGAGGCTTGAGACTCTTTTACACTCTCGAAGTTGGAGAAGGTTTTGTGGGTACACCTCTGTAAACCCTCACGAGACTACAACTCGTCCACTAGGGACACCTAGCGGTTTAAAGGCTTAGTGCATACGCTAAATGCATTCGAGAGACTGCGACAGGGTATAGTTAGGATTTCTTATTTTCTGTTTCACTTGAGGACAAGTAAAATTCAGGGTTTGGGGGTATTTGATGAGTGCCAAATAGTGCATATTTATACACCTTTTTATTGGCATTTTACTCATCTTTGCGCTTAGAAATCGATATTATCCCAGCATTCGTGTTTTCTTTGTTTTCAAGAATAAATATTTGTTTTAATTAATTTTGTATTTTTAGGTACTAAATAAAGTCAGGAGAATCGAGGAGCCAAAAGAGCGAAGAATTGGAGTCGAGCATCTATGGAGCAGATAGCCAAAGCTCAGCGCGCAAATCGATTGCAAACCAACAAGGAAGACTTGGGCTAGAGCTACCCATGACCCGGATCCGAGCCCGCTCACTCGAGCCATCGAGATCTCCCTCGGCTACATCCAACGGTCGCTCCATCACTATACATCATCTCTTGATGCTCGTGCAACACCAGATCGCTCCAAAACCGCTTACCTCCCGAGCCGTTCGGATCTCCATCAGCTCCATCCGACGCTCGCTAGGCCATTCCCATCGACTCCCGCTGTTCATGCCTCACAGCAAAATTACCTACCCTATACTCCCACTCGAGCAGACCCATTCTTCACTCCATCTTCTCTTTCTTCTCCTCTGCTCTCTCCCGTCTCCATCAGAGCAGAGCTCTGCTCCGCCACCTCCTTCTTCACCCATACCTCCACCAGAGACAACACCATCACTCAACCACTCCATCATTACCGCCATCACTCTCTCTCTGTTTATCTCTTTCACAGCTTCTTTACAAACCTAGAAGCTAGGTTAAAGATAAATAGAGTTTAGGGTTTTCACCAAACCACCCGTTGCATGTTCGATTCGGGAAGTCGAGATGATTGAGTAGAGCCATCACGCGAGTCAGAGAAGTGGGTGAGAGTTTATTTCATTTTTAATTGATGTTTTATCAAGAACTAGGGTTTGGGGTTTGTGTATGTATAAATAGAAGTGAACTGAGTTTGTTAGGGTTTACGCCTGGATTAGCCAGAGCAGTCAATTAGGGTTAATTTTGTATTTCTTTGTATTTGAATCATGTTCTGAGTTCTATTGCTAGGGTTAAAAATGAAACTCTAACTTTGTTTATGTGGTTCAACTTGAATTGATGTGCTTTTGTATGCTTTAATTTATAAGATAAACTCAACTCTAACATATCATTGCTCTGCTCTCACAATGAATGCCCTGTATTCATTGTAGTTAGATTCACCTTGTATTGAGTGTGTGCAGCTCAAGTTTTATGTATTAAGGCTAACTCTCTTGACTAGTTGTTCTTGATTAGACAACTAGTGCTCTAGGTTAGCACATTAGCTGTGAAATGAGTTATCTTCCGGTGAAACCTCCTAGGTAGAGATAGAGCTGACACACTATCCTCAATTGCCACAGGAACAATAGCTTTCAAACAAGTTGAATCCCATAACCTGAGATAGGGTGGATTAGATAATCCTAGTGCCTGTCATATCATCAATTTTAGCTATCAAGTAGTTTACTATCACCATCTTCATCTTAGTCGTAAAGACTTTAAACAAAACCCCATTTTGTTACTCTGTTATCCGTGAAACTCAGTCTAAGAAAGCCATAGATCACATAAGCACACCCTCGTCTCTGTGGGATCGACCCGTATTTGCCACTGTCTTCATTGAAGACACCGTGCACTTGCGGTTATCACTGTAGGCTTCATTTTATACATCTTTTCGGGCCTACCATCTTTACACAGCCTTTAGCGATACTGCCATCGGAGCCCTCCTCGCCCAAGAAGACGACAAAGGAATGGAATACCCCATCTACTACTTCAGTTGAACGCTGAGAGACGCCGAACTCAGATACCCCAAAGCGGAAAAGGCGTGTTTAGCATTAATTTATTCCATCCAGAAGTTCAGACACTACCTCCTCTCCAATAGAGTGGTGTTGATATCCAAATCGGAACATGTAAAGTTTCTCCTCTCGAAACCTGCCCTGATAGGGAGGCCGGCTAAATGGCTCCTGCAGCTGTCAGAGTTCGACATAACATGCGTTTCCCCAAGGGCCATAAAATGACAGGCTATTGCAGACCTGTTAGCAGCATTCCCAGGAGAAAACACCGCAGATTTACGAGAAGATCTCCCGGGAGACCTTCCAGATATCTTCTTAATCAAAGAAGAAACATGGATGCTGTTCTTCGAAGGCTCTTCCACCCCCAGCACTAAGACCGGAGGAGCGGGTATGGTACTAGTATCTCCTGCTGGAGAAGTCTTCTCGCACTCTTTCAAGCTAGACTTTCCATGCACCAATAACTCAGCTGAATACGAAGCTTTCCTCATTGGACTATCACTAGCTAAACAAGCCGGGGCCACGCATTTGGAGATAAGAGGAGATTCCAAATTACTCATCAACCAGGTAAACGGGATTTACGCATTGAAAGAACCGACGCACGGCACCATACAGGGTGAAGCACAAAAACTACTAAATTATTTCGCCGAAGAAACCATCACACATGTCGGCCGTAAATATGAATAACAAGCACGTTGATCGCCTAGCTACACTAGTATCAAAGCTACGGTTCAAGGAGCCGAGGAAACCCCGACAAGAAACGGCGAACCATAGTTTCAACATGGCTTTCACAACCTGAGAAAGCCGAAGACGATGACTGGAGAACTCCTATCATTCAAGAGCTCAACAACTCACTTTTCCAGGGGAAGGTAGACCTCAAGACTTTACGGAATTTCTTTATGTTTTAAGGTGTCCTGTATCATAGAAATCCAGACGGCTCTCTGTCAAGATGTCTCGGAAGAGAGGAAGCACAACAACGACTTGAACATATTCATACCGAAGTCTGCGGAATAACATCAGTAGTAACCCTCTACCGTCGCTTACAAAGACTTGGATACTACTGGCCGGAGATGGAAGCCCAATCCCGATTACTCCAGAAGGCGTGTCCCAATTGCCAGGCGCCCCCATGTCAGGCAGAAGTTCTCAACATCAGTCACACTGGGGACTGGCGGGAGCCGTACGTCAGCTTCCTCCGCGACGGCATTCTTCCTACTAACAAAGAGGATGCGTTCAATCTAAAACAAAAGTCCAAAAGATTCATGTTCCATGATGGAGTTTTATATCGCAAGAATTTCGGGGGAAGTCTACTGCGGTGTTTGAGCGGTACAGAAATCCCAGTTATGTTAAGAGAAATGCACGAAGGCGAACACCAAGGGAAGCAGAAACTGTTCCTGCAGATACACGAGAGGTACTACTGGCTGACCATGGAAGACGACGCGGCTACTTTCGTTCAGAAATGCCGAGAATGCTAGATTCACGGAAACCTCATCCACGTGCCTCCAACGCCCTTGCACTCGATAAGCAGCCCGTGGCCCTTTTATAGCTGGGGACTCGACATCATTGGTAAGATCAACCCGCCATCCTCAAAACAGCATGAATACACAATAACCGCGACCGAGTACTTTACCAAGTGGGTTGAAGCGGTCCCACTGAAAGGAACCACTGGAGCCACCATCGCGGCATTTGTCAAGGAACACATCATCTGCCGTTTTGGCGTACCTAAACACGTCATCACCGACAATGGCACACCTTTTGCTAACAAGCAAGTACAGGAACTACTTGAGAGGTACGGAATCAAACAAGTCTTCTCTACCGTCTATTATCCCCAGGGAAATGGGCAGGCCGAAAGTACCAACAAGACTCTGATCCGAATCCTCAGCCGAACAGTACACGATAATCCCAGGATCTGGCACGAGCAATTACCGATGGCCCTATGGGCATACAGGACATCTCCTAGAAGCTCCACCGGCATGTCTCCTTACTCCCTCGTCTACGGTACAGATGCGGTCCTCCCAGCAGAAATCAAAATCCCGTCTGCCAGAATCGCCGCAGCGAGTGGACCTCAGCGAAATGAAGCCGAATCACTCAATGCCAGAATCGCAGAACTAGATACTATGGATTACAGAAGATCCCGGGCAGAGGAACATGCACGAGCATACAGGAACAGGATCTCCAGGGCGTACAACAACCATGTAAAACCCAGGGTTTTCAATGAAGGAGATCTGGTGCTAAAATCTGCCAAACACATCCAGCAAGATGCATCGGCGCCGAAGTTTTCTCCCAAATGGGAAGGGCCGTACATAATCACTAAAGCGTATGACAGTGGTTACTACAAGATTATCAAAGAAGATGGAGGAAAGCTAGAGGCGGTCATCAACGGAAAGTGGCTCAAGGCATACTACGCCTAATCACTCCCCTGCAACATGCTACATCAAAAGTGTGAACGTTCAGGCACCCTCTCTGCTTTTTCTTTTCTTTCTTGCCAATTATTGAATTTCAATACAATCCAACAGATTAATGGAATTCCTTTATTTATTCAAAAAAAAAAAAAGAGGAACCTTCAAATCTCGTGATGCAAATCAAAAAAGCCCATCTAGTAAATTATAATACCTACAAAATAACATCTTCAATCGACCATGATATCTTTCAGTCCTACTCTTCAAGTCTCGAGTTAACTCTTCAATCCTCCGAGACTCCAGGGCCAAAGCTTCCTCCTCTTCCAAAGATGGCTTTTGTGGCGAGGGAATCACACAAAGAAGAATACCAGCTTTGTCGACCTTCACAATATTGAGACGATGCCGCAACCAGCTGATATTAAACTCCAAGGATTCACAGGTGGACACCATGTTCTCCCACCTTTGAATGGCTGACTCTGCAAGAGCGCGGATGGACATACTCTCCATCTCAGTAACCATTGGCAAAAGACAGTTCACTACGGAAACCAAGGCGGACGAACAGCACTTCACTACATTTCTGGTAGCGATATGGCCGTATGTCTTCCATATCCTCGTATAAAGGGCCACGAATTCTTTCCGCACCAGGAAATCGCCAACATTCCGATAATTGGAGGAGAGACACCTCATGCGAGTCCCAAACGACAAACCGGCATAAGGGTATTCATGACAGGAGAGCCCTAAATTAGCATCCTCCAAGTCTGCAGCAGTTAACAAGGTCGAATTTGAAGGGAGGGGAACGACTAGGTCATCCTCGTCGATAACAGTAACGCGTGCTCCAACGGGATATCTCTGCACAAAAGGGAAATTTTCCATTCACCCAACAAGCGGTAAATCATACGCAGTTCACCAAAGAAGAAGAAAACATACCGGTATGATTTTCTTAACCCGAATAACCTTTGTTGGGATGCTCCTGCAAGAGTCAGACCTCACGCCTTCACCTGGAGAATCTGGCCGGTTAGAAGATGATTCGTCTCTGTGCGACATGACAAAGGAAGAAACTCAACAAGAAGAACCCTTTCTCAAACAAGGGAGATGATGCAGTTGCGTTGAGTATGAATACGGAACCTTAAAAAGGAAAGGAAGCAATGAGGGACATAACGCTTCCAGATTTTTTGGCATGGATGATGCCCTGATTGAAGCCGCGCGTGAAGAAAGGCAAAGTTACACCGGTCCCACCAATTGCGCCCAACTTCCCAACGACCGCCTAAGTCACGCTGGCAAGCGCGCACAGCTTCCCCACCTTGGACCGGTCCCACCAGCTAGCACGCCCAGTTACCTAACTCGCATAACCTTCTCCATGCCGCCCAGCTTCCTGTCTCTCAACGATGCTGACTTCCCAATTGCTCCAGCCTCCCGATTTGTGCAAAACTGCCAGAGGCAAGGATTCCAAATCCTACTTATAAAAAAGGTCAGACAATCCTCCTCAATTTTCTTTACGATTTGTTGTTGATAGTTTGTCACCATCTTATGCTTACCTCGCAACAAAGCTCCTGTTCCGCACTAAGCAGGGGACTTAATGTTGATGGTGGTTTTTAAACATAGGGTAAAATCGTAAAACCCCAAATAACCTAATGTCACCGGTGACACATTTATTAGAACATTTAATGCATGTAGTCAGTAGTTAATAGGGGGTATTTTTTCAAATTAGGGTTACAACGAACAAAACCCTAATTCACCTCTGTGCCAATGGCAAATCATGCCAGCCACACTTATCCCAAGCTATCCGCGCCATGCCAAACGCACCCTGCCTTGGCCCTAGCTACGCTAATCACACCAAACGCGCCAAAGCATGCCAACCATGCTAGCCGCACCTCTGTGCCAATGGCAAATCATGCCAGCCACACCACACGCGCCAAAGCATGCCAACCATGCTAGCCGCACCTCTGTGCCAATGGCAAATCATGCCAGCCACACCACACGCGCCAAAGTATGCTAACCATGATAGCCGCACCTCTGTGCCAATGGCAAATCATGCCAGCCACACCTAGCCCAAGCTAGCCGCGCCATGCCAAATGCATTCTGCCTTGGCCCTAGCCACGCTAATCACACCAAACGCGCCAAAGCATGCCAACCATGCTAGCCGCACCTCCGTGCCAATGGCAAATCATGCCAGCCACACCTAGCCCAAGCTAGCCGCGCCATGCCAAATGCACTCTGACTTGGCCCTAGCCACGCTAATCACACCAAACGCGCCAAAGCATGCCAACAATATGCTAGCCGCACCTCCGTGCCAATGGCAAATCATGCCAGCCACACCTAGCCCAAGCTAGCCGCGCATGCCAAATGCACTCTGCCTTGGCCCTAGCCACGCTAATCACACCACGCCGAGCCAAACAAACTTACCTTGGCCCTAGCCGCGCCATGCCAAAGTAGCGCCCGCACCTAGGCTTGCAAACCATGCAACCTAGGCCAAATTGGCCACGCATGCCATTGGCACATGCCAACATGCGTCACTGGTAGCCTTTCTTACCAAACCACGGCCCTAATGGCCGAGCGTGCCATTGGCACATGCCAACACGCTCGCTGGTAGCCTTTTCTACCAAGGCGCGACCCAAAATGGCCACGCATGCCATTGGCGCATGCCAACATGCGTCACTGGTAGCCTTTCTTACCAAACCACGACCCTAATGGCCGAGCGTGCCATTGGCACATGCCAACACGTTCGCTGGTAGCCTTTTATACCAAGGCGCGACCCAAACTGGCCACACATGCCATTGGCACATGCCAACATGCGTCACTGGTAGCCTTTCTTATCAAACCGTGGCCCTAATGGCCGAGCATGCCATTGGCACATGCCAAACACGCTCGCTGGTAGCTTTTCTCACCAGGGCGTGGCCCTAATGGCCAAGCATGCCGTTGGCACATGCCAACATGCGTCACTGGTAGCTTTTCTTACCAGGCCGCGACCCTATTGGCCACACATGCCAACACGCTCGCTGGTAGCATTTCTCACCAGACCACGGCCCTAATGGCCAAGAATGCCATTGGCACATGCCAACATGCGTCACTGGTAGCCTTTCTTACCAAACCATGGCCCTAATGGCCGAGCATGCCATTGGCACATGCCAACACGCTCGCTGGTAGCTTTTCTCACCAGGGCGTGGCCCTAATGGCCAAGCATGCCGTTGGCACATGCCAACATGCGTCACTGGTAGCTTTTGTTACCAGGCCGCGACCCTATTGGCCACGCATGACATTGGCACATGCCAACATGCTCGCTGGTAGCTTTCATTACCTAGCCGTGGCCCTAATACACGCTGGTATCCTAACTTGCAAGCCGTGCAAACCTAGGCCAACTTGGTTGTACGCGCCATTGGCACATACCAAAACTCACGCTGGTAGCCACTTACACCCAACGTACAACCTACCACCAAGGCATTCCACACATGCCATTGGCACGTGCCACACATGCCACTAGCAGCTCTCTGGCATTGCCACTTGCGCTCGAGGTGCAACTCGCAACAAAGGCATTCCGCATATGTCATTGGCACATGCCACATGCGCCCTAGCAAAGCACCACTTGCACTCAAGATGCAACCAACACTCGAGACATCAACACAAACGGGGGATGCTTTTCAGGGTTTTGGTTTGGCGGTCACAGCATGCAGCGTACACTACTCTCACATTAAGAAAGCGTGAAAAGGAATAAAGCGGTCAAATAAAAGAGGAAATAATGGTGAAAACGTTTTCACCCATTAACACCATACGGTTACCACCTCCTCCCATTATTTCACCCTTTACTATCTAACTTCATGAGGCCAGGGTACGTTTCAATCTCGACTTTTATAAATAGGTCTTACCTATTTCCACCAGACAACAAGTCTCGGTCAGGAGAAAAATACTACACTCTCAGAAAAGGCAACTTTGCAAGCTCTCCAAAAATCTTTCATCTCTTGCAAGCTTCCGAAGCTCTCACTTTCTGATACAAGTCGAGACACTACTCTCCCAGAATAATTCTGGTCTCAACACCTTTCTTTGCTTCCCTCCCCAAATCAACCCTTCTCCTCCACTTTGTGACCAAAGCAAGTCTGGAACGGCCATTTCTTGGTTTAGGCCGGACTTGTACAGATTGATCTCTCGAATCTATAAAGTGCTCACGTGCAGCACATTTGTTTAGGGTTTGAACCAGTTTCTCACTCACCTACCGAATTTACCGAAATCGGCAGAAACGATTTTTACCCATAAACAATTGGCGACCACAGCGGGAGGATTGATCTTTCGGTTACAATATCAAATTTTAGCTTCCGTCCTCAAATTTCGCGCAAGCATGGTCAGCTATCAAGCGATCTCCGCAAACATCGATCCCACTCAAGGTCATGATAACTCCTCAGTTTCTGGAAGCAATACGACCAATGAAGAGGTCCCAAGACTGATCGACTTGGTACGTGCTCAGGAGATCCACACCCAAAACATGAATCTAATGAAGGATGCGATTAACAACATACTCGACTTCCTCATCATCCTAACATCGGAACTAAGTGATTCATGCTCCCGGAAGATCAAGAACAGGGGACTAACATCCCGAATGAGCATTCTCAAATCAATGGTTTCGTCACTAACTGGAAGCCGGCGGACCAGGAGGCGACCATGTTGGTAGAAAACTTATGTGAATTGCTACACCTCTCCAAGGATAAGCGAACAAAAACATTCTCTGCTATTAACCAAATAGCACTAAACGCATCACTGGTTCCTGCACCCACGGGGACTCCAAGGATCCCCGGAAGATCCGCCAACAATATTGTTTTCACCGATGACGACATGATGGTAGAAGACGGTCACAACCGGGCCTTGCACGTTACGGCTCTCGTCAGGAACATAGAGTTTCGAAGAGCGCTCGTCGACACGGGAGCATCTTTCAATGTCATCACTCTCAAGACACTTAAAGCTGCCAGGGTACAACCTAACGAGATCATACGACAACCCACTACGATGACATGATTTCGAAGGCAACCAAACTAGCACATACGGCTACATAACTTGGAGCTGGCAGTAGGGCCAATTCAATCAAGCGTGAAGTTTGAAGTAATTGAAAAAGAACCAGACTACCACATGATACTGGGGAGGCCGTGGCTTCACAATCTCAAAATAATTCCTTCAACATACCACCAATGCCTGAAAACCGTACTGAACGGAGAAGTTGTCCGCATCCCCGCGTCACTGTCCCCCTATGCACTGGTCTACTGCGTAGAAGCACATGGGCCGATGGAGGGTTCAAAAGGCGTGACGACCAAGATTCACAGTTTTCTGCTACCAAAATGGACATCACTCCGGGATAGCGACAAACTGGAAATATTCGGCAGAGGAGACCGCCCTCTCACCGTCTCCTCAGAAGGAAGACCCGCCAGTCTCCTGCCACCGGGCGTAACCCGCGCCCGCACCAAGCGAGAGTACACCCTTACCGCAGGACGAAGCAAGAAGGGAAAACTCACACATTATCACCGTTGTTAGCAATTAGCAGGGGAGACCATGACCCGGTATCTCCGCCCGAAAGAATGTTTTCACAATAACCAGGAGGAAGTCCTGAACGCCCCTCAGAAGCTGCAAGATGGGACCGACTTAACCACCGACGAACTCGAAACTGTCAATATAATGGAATTCCTTTATTTCTTCAAAAAAAAAGAGGAACCTTCAAATCTCGTGATGCAAATCAAAAAAGCCCATCTAGTAAATTATAATCCCTACAAAATATCATCTTCAATCGACCATGATATCTTTCAGTCCTACTCTTCAAGTCTCGAGTTAACTCTTCAATCCTCCGAGACTCCAGTGCCAAAGCTTCCTCCTCTTCCAGCATGGCTTTTGTGGCAGGAATCACACCAGCAAGAATACCAGCTTTGTCGACCTTCACAATATTGAGACGATGCCGCAACCAGCTGATATTAAACTCCAAGGATTCACAGGTGGACACCATGTTCTCCCACCTTTGAATGGCTGACTCTGCAAGAGCGCGGATGGACATACTCTCCATCTCAGTAACCATTGGCAAAAGACAGTTCACTACCGAAACCAAGGCGGACGAACAACACTTCACTACATTTCTGGTAGCGATATGGCCGTATGTCTTCCATATCCTCGTATAAAGGGCCACGAATTCTTTCCGCACCAGGAAACCGCCAACATTCCGATAATTGGAGGAGAGACACCTCATGCGAGTCCCAAACGACAAACCGGCATAAGGGTATTCATGACAGGAGAGCCCTAAATTAGCATCCTCCAAGTCTGCAGCAGTTAACAAGGTCGAATTTAAAGGGAGGGGAACGACTAGGTCATCCTCGTCGATAACAGTAACGCATGCTCCAACGGGATATCTCTGCACAAAAAGGAAATTTTCCATTCACCCAACAAGCGGTAAAGCATACGCAGTTCACCAAAGAAGAAGAAAACATACCGGTATGATTTTCTTAACCCGAATAACCTTTGTTGGGATGCTCCTGCAAGAGTCAGACCTCACGCCTTCACCTGGAGAATCCGGCCGGTTAGAAGATGATTCGTCTCTGTGCGACATGACAAAGGGAGAAACTCAACAAGAAGAACCCTTTCTCAAACAAGGGAGATGATGCAGTTGCGTTGAGTATGAATACGGAACCTTAAAAAGGAAAGGAAGCAATGAGGGACATAACGCTTCCAGATTTTTTGGCATGGATGATGCCCTGATTGAAGCCGCGCGTAAAGGAAGGCAAAGTTACACCGGTCCCACCAATTGCGCCCAACTTCCCAACGACCGCCTAAGTCACGCCGGCAAGCGCGCACAGCTTCCCCACCTTGGACCGGTCCCACCAGCTAGCACGCCCAGTTTCCTAACTCGCGTCAACTTCTCCATGCCGCCCAGCTTCCTGTCTCTCAACGATCTTCTACTTCCCAATTGCGCCAGCCTCCCGATTTGTGCAAAACTGCCAGAGGCAAGGATTCCAAATCCTACTTATAAAAAAGGTCAGACAATCCTCCTCAATTCTCTTTACGATTTGTTGTTGATAGTTTGTCACCATCTTATGCTTACCTCGCAACAAAGCTCCTGTTCCGCACTAAGCAGGGGACTTAATGTTGATGGTGGTTTTTAAACAGAGGGTAAATTCGTAAAACCCCAAATAACCTAATGTCACCGGTGACACATTTATTAGAATATTTAATGCATGTAGTCAGTAGTTAATAGGGGGTATTTTTTCAAATTAGGGTTACAACGAACAAAACCCTAATTCACCTCTGTGCCAATGGCAAATCATGCCAGCCACACTTAGCCCAAGCTATCCGCGCCATGCCAAACGCACCCTGCCTTGGCCCTAGCTACGCTAATCACACCAAACGCGCCAAAGCATGCCAACCATGCTAGCCGCACCTCTGTGCCAATGGCAAATCATGCCAGCCACACCACACGCGCCAAAGCATGCCAACCATGCTAGCCGCACCTCTGTGCCAATGGCAAATCATGCCAGCCACACCACACGCGCCAAAGCATGCTAACCATGCTAGCCGCACCTCTGTGCCAATGGCAAATCATGCCAGCCACACCTAGCCCAAGCTAGCCGCGCCATGCCAAATGCATTCTGCTTTGGCCCTAGCCACGCTAATCACACCAAACGCGCCAAAGCATGCCAACCATGCTAGCCGCACCTCCGTGCCAATGGCAAATCATGCCAGCCACACCTAGCCCAAACTAGCCGCGCCATGCCAAATGCACTCTGACTTGGCCCTAGCCACGCTAATCACACCAAACGCGCCAAAGCATGCCAACAATATGCTAGCCGCACCTCCGTGCCAATGGCAAATCATGCCAGCCACACCTAGCCCAAGCTAGCCGCGCCATGCCAAATGCACTCTGCCTTGGCCCTAGCCACGCTAATCACACCACGCCGAGCCAAACACACTTACCTTGGCCCTAGCCGCGCCATGCCAAAGTAGCGCCCGCACCTAGGCTTGCAAACCATGCAACCTAGGCCAAATTGGCCACGCATGCCATTGGCACATGCCAACATGCGTCACCGGTAGCCTTTCTTACCAAACCACGACCCTAATGGCCGAGCGTGCCATTGGCACATGCCAACACGCTCGCTGGTAGCCTTTTCTACCAAGGCGCGACCCAAACTGGCCACGCATGCCATTGGCGCATGCCAACATGCGTCACTGGTACCCTTTCTTACCAAACCACGGCCCTAATGGCCGAGCGTGCCATTGGCACATGCCAACACGCTCGCTGGTAGCCTTTTCTACCAAGGCGCGACCCAAACTGGCCACGCATGCCATTGGCACATGCCAACATGCGTCACTGGTAGCCTTTCTTATCAAACCGTGTCCCTAATGGCCGAGCATGCCATTGGCACATGCCAAACACGCTCGCTGGTAGCTTTTCTCACCAGGGCGTGGCCCTAATGGTCAAGCATGCCGTTGGCACATGCCAACATGCGTCACTGGTAGCTTTTCTTACCAGGCCGCGACCCTATTGGTCACGCATGCCATTGGCACATGCCAACACGCTCGCTGGTAGCATTTCTCACCAGACCACGGCCCTAATGGCCAAGAATGCCATTGGCACATGCCAACATGCGTCACTGGTAGCCTTTATTACCAAACCATGGCCCTAATGGCCGAGCATGCCATTGGCACATGCCAACACGCTCATTGGTAGCTTTTCTCACTGGGCGTGGCCCTAATGGCCAAGCATGCCGTTGGCACATGCCAACATGCGTCACCGGGTAGCTTTTCTTACCAGGCCGCGACCCTATTGGCCACGCATGCCATTGGCACATGCCAACACGCTCGCTGGTAGCTTTTATTACCTAGCCGTGGCCCTAATACACGCTGGTATCCTAACTTGCAAGCCGTGCAAACCTAGGCCAACTTGGCTGTACGCGCCATTGGCACATACCAAAACTCACGCCGGTAGCCACTTACACTCAACGTACAACCTACCACCAAGGCATTCCACACATGCCATTGGCACGTGCCACACATGCCATTGGCACGTGCCACACATGCCACTAGCAGCTCTGGTATTGCCACTTGCGCTCGAGGTGCAACTCGCAACAAAGGCATTCCGCACATGCCACATGCGCCCCTAGCAGCACCACTTGCACTCAAGATGCAACCAACACTCGAGACATCAACACAAACGGGGGATGCTTTTCGGGGTTTTGGTTTGGCGGTCTGAGATGCGGCGTACACTACGCTCACATTAAGAAAGCGTGAAAAGGAATAAAGCGGTCAAATAAAAGAGGAAATAATGGTGAAAATGTTTTCACCCATTAACACCATACGGTTACCACCTCCTCCCATTATTTCACCCTTTACTCTCTTCCTTCATGAGTCCAGGGTACGTTTCAATCTCGACTTGTATAAATAGGTCTTACCTATTTCCACCAGACAACAAGTCTCGGTCAGGAGAAAAATACTACACTCTCAGAAAAGGCAACTTTGCAAGCTCTCCAAAAAGCTTTCATCTCTTGAAAGCTTCCGAAGCTCTCACTTTCTGATACAAGTCGAGACACTACTCTCCCAGAATAATTCTGGTCTCAACACCTTTCTTTGCTTCCCTCCCCAAATCAACCCTTCTCCTCTACTTTGTGACCGAAGCAAGTCTGGAACGGCCATTTCTTGGTTTAGGCCGGACTTGTACAGATTGATCTCTCGAATCTATAAAGTGCTCACGTGCAGCACATTTGTTTAGGGTTTGAACCAGTTTCCCACTCACCTACCGAATTTACCGAAATCGACAGAAACGATTTTTACCCATAAACAACAGTATATGATCTTACTAGTACTTCCATTGTCAACATCAATAATATTCTCAGTAGCCTGTTCGAAAGGAGGTACAATGGCATCCACTATCTCATCTTCACTAAAATCATTATTAGCTACGTCCTGGACCTTCTTTTGTTTTGGAGTAATACAAATATCAAAACCAATAGGTATCTGTTTTTTTTTCCTTAAGCTTCCAAATCTTCCTCTGAACTACATTAGGAGCACCACCATTTGTTGTTTCTTGAGCTGCTTCTTTATTTTTAACTCTAAATTCAGTCACCAAATGACCCACCACCTTACGATGATTGCAGAAGCTTGGAATTTTTGGAATTTGCACTTCTTGTTCATAACAACCATACTTGGACTTTACTAAAACTTGATGAGGAATTGGATTAGCCAAATCCACTTCTACTAGAACACTTGCATAATATCCTACTTCCCTTTTGAGGCTCATTTCATCCACCTTAATGGCTCTTCCAATAGTATCACCAATAGGCATTAAAATCTTTTCTTTCCAATACTCAATACCCAAACCAGGAAAATTAACCTGCATAAAAGCAGTTGTTGATTTTTGAGCAGTAGGATTAAAATTATGTTCCCATAACCTCAGTTTAAGAATTTGAGAATTCACTTTCCAAAAACCATTCCAAATATACTTCATATCAACTTCATTTGCTAACTTGGTTATAAAAAAACCTTTGCCTAAAGGAATCAACTGAAAGTTACCTGAAGTTTTCCGTTGTTTCCTCAGAGATTCTTCAGCAACAACAAATTTTAAATTGACAAAATCCAATCTCCCAATTAAACTAAACTTCCATTCATCTAAACTTTCATCAATATCTTCATCCGGTATATATAATGAAGGTACTACATAAGAACTTTGATCTTCAACTCTGTTCGATTTTGGGTCTGATGAGAAAAACTAAAATCCCTATCACCCATCTTCAAACCAGATCCCATAGTACGATTTAAAGATTAATCAAAACAAAAAACTGAAAAAAAAACCTGATTCAGACAGTAAAAATTATCACCAATCATTGAAGATAATCGTTGAAAACACCTGAATTGATGAAGAGAGAGATCGATCGAAATCTCGATGCAAATAACTGAAAAAAATTCCTTTGAGTTGATCGCCCGAGATTTCAGCTCAACTCAATTTGAGACAAAAGGGAGTCGATTAATGGTCAAACCCAGATGTATAGTTTTTATTTCCTTATAACCAACTATTTTTTGTGAGTGGAATTCACAATCTCAACAAGCAATCTTGAGATATAAAGAATATCAAAAGGAAAAAGGAATGTAGGGTTGAAACCTTTAAACATTGTTCGTGGACGACCAACTCGAACCATATAAATTAAAAGATAATTGTCGATTAATAATAACCCTTTCTTTTGTTTTATAGACGGTAAAGAACAAACCTAAGAAAACACTTTTCCTAAAGCCTAAGAAAGAATCGAGAGATGGCGTTCACAACCTTGTCTCTTTTGATCGGCACATGAGATAAGATTTACCACCCAACACAATTAAATTGTCTTTGTGGTGAACAACAATTTGTCCACCATTTTCCTCTTGAGAGGAATCTTCTGACCTCTGTTTATCAAAACGATTTGACCATACATTCTTCTCAAATGGTGTTGTTTTGTCTTTGGAAACTGACTTCTTAGACGAAGATAAAATCCTACATACCTCAGCGGTCTTCTGAGCAAGTTTAAGCTTTCTTGCTAAATGATTCGCTCTTCGTTGAAGTTTGTTGCCATGCCTCAATTGATGTTTGTACTTGTAACATATTGATAGTTCATGAACCTTCTGAGAACAAAACGATCACGTCAACATTGGATGATATTCAGGCATCTGTGGTGCAACGACAGCTAAACACAAGGTAGATCACGAAACATTACAAAAAGAGTTTCCAAAAGATGTGTCAATTGATTATTCCAGCTTGATCGGATTCTCTTTTACACCGAAACCAACAAGATTGATATATGTATTGCTACAGTTATCAAAATTAATGTTTCCACATAGAAGACCGACACTTGATTTCTATCTTCATCAGAATCATAGATCTCGGACATCTCATCAAGTGTTACAAACAAGACCTTTTTCTAAGTGTATTTTCTACGATTTGGGCACTCGTTTACAAAATGACCAAAACCTTTACACTTAAAGAATCGTGGCATGTCCTCGTCATTGACCTCTTCCGCATCCCTATTTTTAGGAGGGATGCGATTGTGAGGTTTATCTCGACGACCTAGGTTTGTCTGTTGAAAACCGTTTACTTCTCTTCAATAGAAGGTCCCTAAACTGTCTTGTGATCAAGGAGACAGATTTATCGAGATCTTCATCGAAAAATCACTCTCGATCGATCATCCTCGGAGACATGGACACTTTTACTCTTATCAAGTAATTTAGTGTTCCTATGTGCTTTAAGGGCAACATCCTTTCCAACTTTGGATGTATGCTCATGATCAAAGATCTTTAGCTTCCCAACCAAGGATGGTGGTACGTTAATAAAGATAACACCTCTATCCATAGAGTCAGATCGCTACAAACACAGACTTGTAAGGTCTTAAACGTGTTTCCCTGCTCTGATACCAATTGAAAAAGCGGGGGTCTAACAACACCACCCAATATTTCGCTTATCAATATGTATGGACTAACTCCAAAATACTTTCTAGAGAATCAACTAGACAGTCACACTCAATCTAGGTAAAAGTATCTCAAGGAGTCAATATCTCTCTCTTGTTTTGATGTACTCAAGCTAATAGAAATCAACGAGTATTAATCAAACACAAGAAATAAATTGGACGGTACCAAACACCAATGTCCAAGTGTCAATAAATTTAAATTAACAACCAGAGAATATCGGATATTATAATTGATTGAACTAACGCACAACCTGTATTATTTCAATTATATAAACAAATATAATGTGGAAAAGAAATAACACAAACACCAGAAGTTTTGTTAACGAGGAAACCGCAAATGCAGAAAAACCACGGGACCTATTCCAGATTCAATACACACTTTATTAAGCCTCTACAGACACTAGCCTACTCCAAGCTAACTTCGAACTGGACCGTAGTTGAACCCCGATCAGTCTCCCACTGATCCAAGGTATAGTTGCACTCCATACGCCTCTGATCCCAGTAGGATACTGCAAACTTGATTCTCTTAGCTGATCTCACCCACAACTAAGAGTTGCTACGACCCAAAATCGCAGGCTTTGACAATAAACAAATCTGTCTCACACAGACAAGTCTATCAAAGGATAAATATGTCTCCCTCATAAAAACCCTAAAAGAGGTTTGTTCCGTCTTTTGATAATAATCAAGGTGAACAGTTACCAATTGATAATCCGGTCTTATATTCCCGAAGAACAACCTAGATTAATCAATCACCTCACAACAATCTTAAACGTATGGTAGGGAAACAAGACGTCGTGGTACACAGACAATGAGACGAAGGTGTTTGTTATTACTTTTTATATATTTCCTATTGGTGAACTCTCACGATCTCAATCCAATCAATATGATTGTACTCATAAGATATAAAATGCAAGATTAGATCACACAACTACGATGAAAGTAGTATCGGGCTGGCTTCACAATCCCAATGGAGTCTTTAAGTCGTTAACCTGGTGTTTATGGGTAAAAATCGCCTCTGCCGATATTGGTAAATTCGGTGAGTGAGTGAGAGACTAGTTTAAACCCTTAAACAAATGTGCTGCATGTGAGCACTTTTGATTCGAGAGATCAATCTGTACAATTCTGGCCTAAACCAAGAAATTGGCTGTTCCAGACTTGCTTCGGTCACAAAGTTGAGGAGAAGGGTTGATTTGGGGAGGGAAGAGAAGAAGGTGTTGAGACCAGAGTAGTTCTGGAAGGGTAGTGTCTCGACTTGTATCAGAAAGTGAAAGCTTGGAAATCTTGCAAGAGTTGAGAGCTTTGGGAAAGCTTGCAAAGTTGCCTTTTATGAGTGTTTGTGTATTTCTCCAGACCGAGACTTGTTGTCTGGTAGAAATAGGTAGGACCTATTTATACAAGTCGAGATTGAACGTACCATGGTCCCATTAAGGAAGAGAGTAAAGGGTAAATAAATGGGAGGAGGTGGTAACCGACTGGTGTTTATGGGTGAAAACGTTTTCACCATTATTTCCCCATTTATTTGACCGCTTTATTCCTATTCACGCTTTCTTATTGTGAGTGTAGTGTACGCTGCACGCTGTAACCGCCAAACCAAAACCCTGGAAAGCATCCCCCAGTTTGTGTTGATGTCTCGAGTATTGGTTGCACCTTGAGTGCAAGTAGCAATGCCAGGTTGCAAGTAGCGTGTGTGGCATGTGCGGAATTCCTTGGTTACAGGTTGTACCTTGAGTGCAAGTGGCAATGCCAGGATGCAAGTGGCGCGTGTGGCATGTGCGGAATGCCTTGGTTGCGGGTTGCACCTTGAGTGCAAGTGGCAATGTCGGGCTGCAACTGGCGCGTGTGGCATGTGCGAAATGCCTTGGTTCCGGGTTGCACCTTGAGTGCAAGTGGCAATGCCAGGCTGCAAGTGGCGCGTGTGGCATGTGCTAGTGGCATGTGCGGAATGCCTTGGCTGCAGGTTGCACCTTGAGTACAAGTGGCAATGCCAGGCTACAAGTGGCGCGTGTGGCATGTGCGGAATGCCTTGGTTGCAGGTTGCACCTTGAGTGAAAGTGGCGCGTGTGGCATGTGCCAATGGCATGTGCAGAATGCCTTGGTTGCAGGTTGCACCTTGAGTGCAAGCTAGTCTGCAAGCGATCATGTTGGCATGTGCCAATGGCACGCACGGCCAAGTTGGCCCTAGGTTGCACGGTTTGCAAGTTAGGTTACCAACGAGCATGTTGGCATGTTCCAATGGCATGCGTGTCCATTTGGACCTAGGTTGGACGGTTTGCAAGCTAGGCTACCAGCGAGCATGTTGGCATGTGCCAATGGCATGCGTGGCCTTTTGGACCTAGGTTGGACGGTTTGCAATCTAAGCTACCAGCGAGCATGTTGGCATGTGCCAATGACATGCGTGGCCATTTGGACCTAGGTTGCACGGCTTGGCAAGCTGGGAAGCGGCACTTTTTGGCATGTGTGCCGTAGTGCGAAATATGCGGCTTGGTTTTGGCATGGTTGCCGTGGTGCGCAGTATGCGGCTTGGTTTTGGCATGGTTGCTGTGGTGCGCAGTATGCGGCTTGGTTTTGGCGTGGTTGCCGCGGTGCGCAGTATGCGGCTTGGTTTTGGCGTGGTTGCCGTGGTGCGCAGTATGCGGCTTGGTTTTGGCATGGTTGCCGTGGTGCGCAGTATGCGGCTTGGTTTTGGCATGGTTGCCGTGGTGCGCAGTATGCGGCTTAGTTTTGGCATTAGGGTTTTGCGTCGAAAACCCTAATCAGGCATTTTTGAAAAATACCCCCCATTAATTATTAAATACATGTATTAAATTTTCTAATAAATGTGTGACCGGTGACGTCATGTTATTCGGGGTTTTACAATTTTACCCTTTGTCTAAAAACCACCATCAACACCTGGTTTTAGAAGAAGAAAACCAAAGGTTAAAGGAGAATCGACTCTAGCATGCAAACTAGTATCACACGTAAGTGTGGGGTTTAGTTTTGCAGAGTTTCTAGATGTCCCCTTATATAGCCTTTCAAATCAAGGTTTTGCCTTAGTAACAAAGCGATCAATATTCACCGTTAGATGAAAACCCGATTTAGATTCAAGCTAATATTTCTCAACCGTTAGATCGAAAACTTAGCTTGTCATACACACATGAATTGCACGATTCTAGGTTTGTTTAACCATATCCAAACGTGTACATTGTTTGTTCAATAATAGTCAACCAGAAGGTTAGCCATTTGAGCATTTCATACCAACCAAGTTCTTCTTCACCATAACTAGTTCAAATGACTCAAATGAACTAGTTAGAGAGTTGTTCAATCGCTATGAGATCTTATGTAACTACACAAGACACAATTGAAGCAAAGATGATTTGCTTCACTCGAATCGGTTCATGAACTTTTATAGCAACGGTTTGCAAAAGCATCCCTTAGTCTTTTAAGATTAATTTCAAAAATCATCTTTAGATATATAACCTTCTCAAGTTCGCACACTAAGTTCGCGGACTTAAGCAACTGGGCAGAGTTTAGAAACTACAGTAGGAAATCTCGGCAAAGACTTTCCGCCGGTTCGCGAACTGGCATTTACGTATCTAGTTTTTCAACTCCAGCAGAATTTCTCGGGATGAGAAGTTCGGCAGTTCGCGGACTTGGCAACAAGCTATTGTTCTGGTTTCTCTTGATCAACAAAGTTCGAAAAACTTCGGTTCAAGGAATACATGGTTAAGTAATCTAAACTCTCATTCCAATCATTGAAACATTCTAAGAGGACGTCATATAGCCGTTATTCACAGACCAGTTTTCGTCAGAGCAATTTTCAAAGTGATTGAAACTTATCATGTATTTCGTCACTAGGTAAAGATAAACTTGGTCGAAGCGAAACGCTTACCAACACATATTTCGAGATATAGATAGGCGAGGTATACTCGGCTCGAAATACCAAATGTGTATGGTCTAGTCTATATATATAGCATACGACTTTTGTCTCAAAGAGTAGGAGATAGAATAGATAGACTTTTGAGTGATAGATAAGTTCAAGTCTCCACATACCTTTTTGTCGAGAAGTTCCACTGGTCCCTTGAGTAATTCTTCTACTTATATGATGAATCGCCATGAAGTCTTTGAGCTCAACTACACTTACTATCCTAGTCCGAGATTTAGCTATAAGAGACTAGAAATCAAGACTTATAGTTTTGATCACTAACATTGACAAACATGCTTGAGATAGCAACGCATGCGAGGTTGACTGAGCTATGCTCTAACACATGCCACCATGCCACAACTACTAGCATGCCGCTATGCCACGTCCACTGGCATGCCACCAAGCCACGTCCACTGGCATGTCGCTATGCCACGACCACTGGCATGCCACCATGCCACGACTACTAGCATGTCACTATGCCACAGCCACTGGAATGCCACGGCTACTAGCATGTTGCTATGCCACGGCTACTAGCATGCCGCGATGCCACGACTACTCGCATGCCGCTATGCCACGGCTACTCGCATGCCTCTATGCCACGGCTCATAATAACACACCGAACCTATCTCTGTTTTGCCGAACTAAAGTGGAAAAAAAAAACAATTTTTTAGATAATTTCAATCTACAAAAATTAAATTAAACATAATTTGGATGCATACATGTGTATTACTAGCATCGGGTTCCTCATCGAAGTATTCATCATATGGATTTGGCTCATAAAAATCACCATTATGAGTTTGAGCTTGAGTTTATGTAAAATCATTCTCATAATCTAAGAAATATGAAGATTATCCCAAATTATCCATAGAAATCACTTGAATCAAAATACAAGTTTTTCCTCACTTGGTCAATTATTCATAGTAAAAATTTGGTCATTTATTCAAAATTCAAAAAGTATGCAGTAAATTCTAGCCTCTGTGATGGGTCTTGTCTTTTACCAAAAAACATGAACTGTAACAATTATTCTGGCGCTTTTTTATTTATTTTCGTACCTTTCTTCCTCTTCTTCTTCTTCCTGTAAAACCCCATTTCTCTCAGGAACCAAAACTCAATTCTTCCACAAAAACCCTGATTTCATCAGTGGTTTCTTCCTTTTTTTCAGGTATAATCATGCTTATTGAATTTCTTAATGTAATACTACTTGTTTTTGTTTTTTTTCTCTAGTTCTAAAGCATGTTTTTTCTTTAATTTTTCTGTTGTAGTGATTATACTGTTGTTTGATTATATGGGTTTTGTTTCATTTATGTGTTTATGTTCATAGTACTAGGTTTTTTTTATTCATGGTAGATTTTTTGATGATTTCTTACTGAAATCTGGGTTTTGAGTTGTTTGTTGGTATGGGTTTGTGTGTTCTTTGCTTTTGATTGTGGGTTTCTTCGTTTTTGTGTGTGTAGATGGCAGGATATCATCATTGTCATAGCAGTTGCGACCAAACTCCAACCCATAATTATTCTTTGAGAAAATTGGCCAAGGAGTATGTTGGAATCTTGCAACAATGAACAACACTTTAGATGTATCAAAAATAATATGTAAAGAACTAATGCGAAACAACTCTACCGAAATAACTTGACGAGGGCAGAATCACAGGTTCAACAAGTTTTCCTTAACACATTAGTTCGCGGGTATACTCGAGTTGAGTAATGCTAAACCCCTCACAACGAAGATGTGTCCAGGATAAGATGCCCGATATAACTTGAGTTAGCACAACGCAAGTTACCCTCTCTTCGAACTCAGCAACAGGGATGGAAGAAAAAACGTATGGAGAAACCCTAGAAATAAAAGAAGAATTTTTCCGTGTGTTGAAAACAAATTTTCGAGTTGTATTTATAGGATGAAATACTTGCAAATCAAGTTAGGTTTTGGTTTTCTTCAAAAACAAGTAAAAGGATTTTTACCATAAATAAAACTCTTAAGAATTAATTTTCTAAAGAAAAACTCGCCAAAAATAAATCCGTGTAGAAAAGGGACTTGGTGCATGGCATACGCGCATATCGCATGGGTAAAAATATGTATTTTCGTACCTTTCTTCCTCTTCTTCTTCTTCCTGTAAAACCCCATTTCTCTCAGGAACCAAAACTCAATTCTTCCACAAAAACCCTGATTTCATCAGTGGTTTTTTCTTTTTTCCAGGTATAATCATGCTTATTGAATTTCTTAATGTAATACTACTTGTTTTTGTTTTTTCTCTAGTTCTAAAGCATGTTTTTTCTTTAATTTTTCTCGTTGTAGTGATTATCTTTGTTGTTTGATTATATGGGTTTTGTTTCATTTATGTGTTTATGTTCATAGTACTAGGTTTTTTTTATTCATGGTAGATTTTTTGATAATTGATTTTTTGATGATTTCTTACTTGAAATCTGGGTTTTGAGTTGTTTGTTGGTGTGGGTTTGTGTGTTCTTTTGCTTTTGATTGTGGGTTTCTTCGTTTTTGTGTGTGTAGATGGCGGGGATATCATCATTGTCATAGCAGATTGCGACCAAACTCCAACCCATAATTATTCTTTGAGAAAATTGGCCAAGGAGTATGTTGGATTCTTGCAACAATGAACATCACGTTAGATGTATCAAAAATAATATGTAAAGAACTAATGCGAAACAACTCTACCGAAATAACTTGACGAGGCGAGAATCACAGGTTCAACAAGTTTTCCTTAACACATTAGTTCGCGGGTATACTCGAGTTGAGTAATGCTAAACCCCTCACAGCGAAGATGTGTTCAGGATAAGACTGCCGATATAACTTGAGTTAGCACAACGCAAGTTACCCTCTCTTCGAACTCAGCAACAGGGATGTAAGAAAAAACGTATGGAGAAACCCTAAAAATAAAAGAAGAATTTTTCCGTGTGTTGAAAACAAATTTTCGAGTTGTATTTATAGGATGAAATACTTGCAAATCAAGTTAGGTTTTGGTTTTCTTTAAAAACAAGTAAAAGGATTTTTACCATAAATAAAACTCTTAAGAATTAATTTTCTAAAGAAAAACTCGCCAAAAATAAATCCGTGTAGAAAAGGGACTTGGTGCATGGCATACGCGCATATCGCATGGGTAAAAATATGTATTTTCGTACCTTTCTTCCTCTTCTTCTTCTTCTTGTAAAACCCCATTTCTCTCAGGAACCAAAACTCAATTCTTCCACAAAAACCCTGATTTCACCAGTGGTTTCTTCCTTTTTTTCAGGTATAATCATGCTTATTGAATTTCTTAATGTAATACTACTTGTTTTTGTTTTTTCTCTAGTTCTAAAGCATGTTTTTTCTTTAATTTTTCTGTTGTAGTGATTATACTGTTGTTTGATTATATGGGTTTTGTTTCATTTATGTGTTTATGTTCATAGTACTAGGTTTTTTTTATTCATGGTAGATTTTTTGATAATTGATTTTTTGATGATTTCTTACTGAAATCTGGGTTTTGAGTTGTTTGTTGGTGTGGGTTTGTGTGTTACTGCTTTTGATTGTGGGTTTCTTCGTTTTTGTGTGTGTAGATGGCAGGATATCATCATTGTCATAGCAGTTGCGACCAAACTCCAACCCATAATTATTCTTTGAGAAAATTGGCCAAGGAGTATGTTGGAATCTTGCAACAATGAACATCACGTTAGATGTATCAAAAATAATATGTAAAGAACTAATGCGAAACAACTCTACCGAAATAACTTGACGAGGGCAAAATCACAGGTTCAACAAGTTTTCCTTAACACATTAGTTCGCGGGTATACTCGAGTTGAGTAATGCTAAACCCCTCACAGCGAAGATGTGTCCATGATAAGACTGCCCGATATAACTTGAGTTAGCACAACGCAAGTTACCCTCTCTTCGAACTCAGCAACAGGGATGGAAGAAAAAACGTATGGAGAAACCCTAGAAATAAAAGAAGAATTTTTCCGTGTGTTGAAAACAAATTTTCGAGTTGTATTTATAGGATGAAATACTTGCAAATCAAGTTAGGTTTTGGTTTTCTTTAAAACAAGTAAAAGGATTTTTACCATAAATAAAACTCTTAAGAATTAATTTTCTAAAGAAAAACTCGCCAAAAATAAATCCGTGTAGAAAAGGGACTTGGTGCATGGCATACGCGCATATCGCATGGGTAAAAATATGTATTTTCGTACCTTTCTTCCTCTTCTTCTTCTTCCTGTAAAACCCCATTTCTCTCGGGAACCAAAACTCAATTCTTCCACAAAAACCCTGATTTCATCAGTGGTTTCTTCCTTTTTTTCAGGTATAATCATGCTTATTGAATTTCTTAATGTAATACTACTTATTTTTGTTTTTTCTCTAGTTCTAAAGCATGTTTTTTCTTTAATTTTTTCTGTTGTAGTGATTATACTGTTGTTTGATTATATGGGTTTTGTTTCATTTATGTGTTTATGTTCATAGTACTAGGTTTTTTTATTCATGGTAGATTTTATTTTTTGATAATTGATTTTTTGATGATTTCTTAGATTTTTTGATGAAATCTGGGTTTTGAGTTGTTTGTTGGTGTGGGTTTGTGTGTTCTTGCTTTTGATTGTGGGTTTCTTCGTTTTTTGTGTGTAGATGGCGGGATATCATCATTGTCATAGCAGTTGCGACCAAACTCCAACCCATAATTATTCTTTGAGAAAATTGGCCAAGGAGTATGTTGGAATCTTGCAACAATGAACATCACGTTAGATGTATCAAAAATAATATGTAAAGAACTAATGCGAAACAACTCTACCGAAATAACTTGACGAGGGCAGAATCACAGGTTCAACAAGTTTTCCTTAACACATTAGTTCGCGGGTATACTCGAGTTGAGTAATGCTAAACCCCTCACGGCGAAGATGTGTCCAGGATAAGACTGCCCGATATAACTTGAGTTAGCACAACGCAAGTTACCCTCTCTTCGAACTCAAGAACGGGGATGGAAGAAAAAAACGTATGGAGAAACCCTAGAAATAAAAGAAGAATTTTTCCGTGTGTTGAAAACAAATTTTCGAGTTGTATTTATAGGATGAAATACTTGCAAATCAAGTTAGGTTTTGGTTTTCTTCAAAAACAAGTAAAAGGATTTTTACCATAAATAAAACTCTTAAGAATTAATTTTCTAAAGAAAAACTCGCCAAAAATAAATCCGTGTAGAAAAAGGGACTTGGTGCATGGCATACGCGCATATCGCATGGGTAAAAATATGTATTTTCGTACCTTTCTTCCTCTTCTTCTTCTTCCTGTAAAACCCCATTTCTCTCAGGAACCAAAACTCAATTCTTCCACAAAAACCCTGATTTCATCAGTGGTTTCTTCCTTTTTTTAGGTATAATCATGCTTATTGAATTTCTTAATGTAATACTACTTGTTTTTGTTTTTTCTCTAGTTCTAAAGCATGTTTTTTCTTTAATTTTTTTCTGTTGTAGTGATTATACTGTTGTTTGATTATATGGATTTTGTTTCATTTATGTGTTTATGTTCATAGTACTAGGTTTTTTTATTCATGGTAGATTTTTTGATAATTGATTTTTTGATGATTTCTTATTGAAATCTGGGTTTTGAGTTGTTTGTTGGTGTGGGTTTGTGTGTTACTTGCTTTTGATTGTGGGTTTCTTCGTTTTTTGTGTGTAGATGGCGGGATATCATCATTGTCATAGCGATTGCGACCAAACTCCAACCCATAATTATTCTTTGAGAAAATTGGCCAAGGAGTATGTTGGAATCTTGCAACAATAAACAGCACGTTAGATGTATCAAAAATAATATGTAAAGAACTAATGCGAAACAACTCTACCGAAATAACTTGACGAAGGCAGAATCACAGGTTCAACAAGTTTTCCTTAACACATTAGTTCGCGGGTATACTCGAGTTGAGTAATGCTAAACCCCTCACAGCGAAGATGTGTCCAGGATAAGATCGCCGATATAACTTGAGTTAGCACAACGCAAGTTACCCTCTCTTCGAACTGAGCAACAGGGATGGAAGAAAAAACGTATGGAGAAACCCTAGAAATAAAAGAAGAATTTTTCCGTGTGTTGAAAACAAATTTTCGAGTTGTATTTATAGGATGAAATACTTGCAAATCAAGTTAGGTTTTGGTTTTCTTCAAAAACAAGTAAAAGGATTTTTACCATAAATAAAACTCTTAAGAATTAATTTTCTAAAGAAAAACTCGCCAAAAATAAATCCGTGTAGAAAAGGGACTTGGTGCATGGCATACGCGCATATCGCATGGGTAAAAATATGTATTTTCGTACCTTTCTTCCTCTTCTTCTTCTTCTTCCTGTAAAACCCCATTTCTCTCAGGAACCAAAACTCAATTCTTCCACAAAAACCCTGATTTCATCAGTGGTTTCTTCCTTTTTTTCAGGTATAATCATGCTTATTGAATTTCTTAATGTAATACTACTTGTTTTTGTTTTTTCTCTAGTTCTAAAGCATGTTTTTTCTTTAATTTTTCTGTTGTAGTGATTATACTGTTGTTTGATTATATGGGTTTTGTTTCATTTATGTGTTTATGTTCATAGTACTAGGTTTTTTTTATTCATGGTAGATTTTTTGATAATTGATTTTTTGATGATTTCTTACTGAAATCTGGGTTTTGAGTTGTTTGTTGGTGTGGGTTTGTGTGTTACTGCTTTTGATTGTGGGTTTCTTCGTTTTTGTGTGTGTAGATGGCAGGATATCATCATTGTCATAGCAGTTGCGACCAAACTCCAACCCATAATTATTCTTTGAGAAAATTGGCCAAGGAGTATGTTGGAATCTTGCAACAATGAACAACACGTTAGATGTATCAAAAATAATATGTAAAGAACTAATGCGAAACAACTCTACCGAAATAACTTGACGAGGGCAGAATCACAGGTTCAACAAGTTTTCCTTAACACATTAGTTCGCGGGTATACTCGAGTTGAGTAATGCTAAACCCCTCACAGCCGAAGATGTGTCCAGGATAAGATCGCCCGATATAACTTGAGTTAGCACAACGCAAGTTACCCTCTCTTCGAACTCAAAGCAACAGGGATGGAAGAAAAAACGTATGGAGAAACCCTAGAAATAAAAGAAGAATTTTTCCGTGTGTTGAAAACAAATTTTCGAGTTGTATTTATAGGATGAAATACTTGCAAATCATGTTAGGTTTTGGTTTTCTTCAAAAACAAGTAAAAGGATTTTTACCATAAATAAAACTCTTAAGAATTAATTTTCTAAAGAAAAACTCGCCAAAAATAAATCCGTGTAGAAAAGGGACTTGGTGCATGGCATACGCGCATATCGCATGGGTAAAAATATGTATTTTCGTACCTTTCTTCTCTTCTTCTTCTTCTTCCCTGTAAAACCCCATTTCTCTCAGGAACCAAAACTCAATTCTTCCACAAAAACCCTGATTTCATCAGTGGTTTCTTCCTTTTTTCAGGTATAATCATGCTTATTGAATTTCTTAATGTAATACTACTTGTTTTTTTTTTTCTCTAGTTCTAAAGCATGTTTTTTCTTTAATTTTTCTGTTGTAGTGATTATACTGTTGTTTGATTATATGGGTTTTGTTTCATTTATGTGTTTATGTTCATAGTACTAGGTTTTTTTTTATTCATGGTAGATTTTTTGATAATTGATTTTTTGATGATTTCTTCGAAATATGGGTTTTGAGTTGTTTGTTGGTGTGGGTTTGTGTGTTACTTGCTTTTGATTGTGGGTTTCTTCGTTTTTGTGTGTGTAGATGGCAGGATATCATCATTGTCATAGCAGTTGCGACCAAACTCCAACCCATAATTATTCTTTGAGAAAATTGGCCAAGGAGTATGTTGGAATCTTGCAACAATGAACAACACGTTAGATGTATCAAAAATAATATGTAAAGAACTAATGCGAAACAACTCTACCGAAATAACTTGACGAGGGCAGAATCACAGGTTCAACAAGTTTTCCTTAACACATTAGTTCGCGGGTATACTCGAGTTGAGTAATGCTAAACCCCTCACAGCGAAGATGTGTCCAGGATAAGACTGCCCGATATAACTTGAGTTAGCACAACGCAAGTTACCCTCTCTTCGAACTCAGCAACAGGGATGGAAGAAAAAACGTATGGAGAAACCCTAGAAATAAAAGAAGAATTTTTCCGTGTGTTGAAAACAAATTTTCGAGTTGTATTTATAGGATGAAATACTTGCAAATCAAGTTAGGTTTTGGTTTTCTTCAAAAACAAGTAAAAGGATTTTTACCATAAATAAAACTCTTAAGAATTAATTTTCTAAAGAAAAACTCGCCAAAAATAAATCCGTGTAGAAAAGGGACTTGGTGCATGGCATACGCGCATATCGCATGGGTAAAAATATGTATTTTCGTACCTTTCTTCCTCTTCTTCTTCTTCTTCCTGTAAAACCCCATTTCTCTCAGGAACCAAAACTCAATTCTTCCACAAAACCCCGATTTCATCGGTGGTTTCTTCCTTTTTTCAGTATATAATCATGCTTATTGAATTTCTTAATGTAATACTACTTGTTTTTGTTTTTCTCTAGTTCTAAAGCATGTTTTTTCTTTAATTTTTCTGTTGTAGTGATTATACTGTTGTTTGATTATATGGGTTTTGTTTCATTTATGTGTTTATGTTCATAGTACTAGGTTTTTTTTATTCATGGTAGATTTTTTGATAATTGATTTTTTGATGATTTCTTACTTTGAAATCGGGTTTTGAGTTGTTTGTTGGTGTGGGTTTGTGTGTTACTGCTTTTGATTGTGGGTTTCTTCGTTTTTGTGTGTGTAGATGGCAGGATATCATCATTGTCATAGCAGTTGCGACCAAACTCCAACCCATAATTATTCTTTGAGAAAATTGGCCAAGGAGTATGTTGGAATCTTGCAACAATGAACAGCACGTTAGATGTATCAAAAATAATATGTAAAGAACTAATGCGAAACAACTCTACCGAAATAACTTGACGAGGGCAGAATCACAGGTTCAACAAGTTTTCCTTAACACATTAGTTCGCGGGTATACTCGAGTTGAGTAATGCTAAACCCCTCACAGCGAAGATGTGTCCAGGATAAGACTGCCCGATATAACTTGAGTTAGCACAACGCAAGTTACCCTCTCTTCGAACTCAGCAACAGGGATGGAAGAAAAAACGTATGGAGAAACCCTAGAAATAAAAGAAGAATTTTTCCGTGTGTTGAAAACAAATTTTCGAGTTGTATTTATAGGATGAAATACTTGCAAATCAAGTTAGGTTTTGGTTTTCTTCAAAAACAAGTAAAAGGATTTTTACCATAAATAAAACTCTTAAGAATTAATTTTCTAAAGAAAAACTCGCCAAAAATAAATCCGTGTAGAAAAGGGACTTGGTGCATGGCATACGCGCATATCGCATGGGTAAAAATATGTATTTTCGTACCTTTCTTCATCTTCTTCTTCTTCTTCCTGTAAAACCCCATTTCTCTCAGGAACCAAAACTCAATTCTTCCACAAAAACCCTGATTTCATCAGTGGTTTCTTCTTTTTTTCAGGTATAATCATGCTTATTGAATTTCTTAATGTAATACTACTTGTTTTTGTTTTTTCTCTAGTTCTAAAGCATGTTTTTTTTTTTAATTTTTCTGTTGTAGTGATTATACTGTTGTTTGATTATATGGGTTTTGTTTCATTTATGTGTTTATGTTCATAGTACTAGGTTTTTTTTATTCATGGTAGATTTTTTGATAATTGATTTTTGATGATTTCTTACTTGAAATCTGGGTTTTGAGTTGTTTGTTGGTGTGGGTTTGTGTGTTACTTGCTTTTGATTGTGGGTTTCTTCGTTTTTTGTGTGTAGATGGCGGGATATCATCATTGTCATAGCGATTGCGACCAAACTCCAACCCATAATTATTCTTTGAGAAAATTGGCCAAGGAGTATGTTGGAATCTTGCAACAATGAACAAGACGTTAGATGTATCAAAAATAATATGTAAAGAACTAATGCGAAACAACTCTACCGAAATAACTTGACGAGGGCGAGAATCACAGGTTCAACAAGTTTTCCTTAACACATTAGTTCGCGGGTATACTCGAGTTGAGTAATGCTAAACCCCTCACGGCGAAGATGTGTCCAGGATAAGACTGCCCGATATAACTTGAGTTAGCACAACGCAAGTTACCCTCTCTTCGAACTCAGCAACAGGGATGGAAGAAAAAAACGTATGGAGAAACCCTAGAAATAAAAGAAGAATTTTTCCGTGTGTTGAAAACAAATTTTCGAGTTGTATTTATAGGATGAAATACTTGCAAATCAAGTTAGGTTTTGGTTTTCTTCAAAAACAAGTAAAAGGATTTTTACCATAAATAAAACTCTTAAGAATTAATTTTCTAAAGAAAAACTCGCCAAAAATAAATCCGTGTAGAAAAGGGACTTGGTGCATGGCATACGCGCATATCGCATGGGTAAAAATATGTATTTTCGTACATTTCTTCCTCTTCTTCTTCTTCTTACTGTAAAACCCCATTTCTCTCAGGAACCAAAACTCAATTCTTCCACAAAAACCCTGATTTCATCAGTGGTTTCTTCCTTTTTTTCAGGTATAATCATGCTTATTGAATTTCTTAATGTAATACTACTTGTTTTTGTTTTTCTCTAGTTCTAAATCATGTTTTTCTTTAATTTTTCTGTTGTAGTGATTATCTTTGTTGTTTGATTATATGGGTTTTGTTTCATTTATGTGTTTATGTTCATAGTACTAGGTTTTTTTTATTCATGGTAGATTTTTTGATAATTGATTTTTTGATGATTTCTTACTTGAAATCTGGGTTTTGAGTTGTTTGTTGGTGTGGGTTTGTGTGTTTGCTTTTGATTGTGGGTTTCTTCGTTTTTTGTGTGTGTAGATGGCGGGATATCATCATTGTCATAGCGATCTGCGACCAAACTCCAACCCATAATTATTCTTTGAGAAAATTGGCCAAGGAGTATGTTGGAATCTTGCAACAATGAACAACACGTTAGATGTATCAAAAATAATATGTAAAGAACTAATGCAAAACAACTCTACCGAAATAACTTGACGAGGGCGAGAATCACGGGTTCAACAAGTTTTCCTTAACACATTAGTTCGCGGGTATACTCGAGTTGAGTAATGCTAAACCCCTCACAGGCGAAGATGTGTCCAGGATAAGACCGCCCGATATAACTTGAGTTAGCACAACGCAAGTTACCCTCTCTTCGAACTCAAAGAACAGGGATGGAAGAAAAAACGTATGGAGAAACCCTAGAAATAAAAGAAGAATTTTTCCGTGTGTTGAAAACAAATTTTCGAGTTGTATTTATAGGATGAAATACTTGCAAATCAAGTTAGGTTTTGGTTTTCTTCAAAAACAAGTAAAAGGATTTTTACCATAAATAAAACTCTTAAGAATTAATTTTCTAAAGAAAAACTCGCCAAAAATAAATCCGTGTAGAAAAGGGACTTGGTGCATGGCATACGCGCATATCGCATGGGTAAAAATATGTATTTTCGTACCTTTCTTCCTCTTCTTCTTCTTCTTCTTCTTCCTGTAAAACCCCATTTCTCTCAGGAACCAAAACTCAATTCTTCCACAAAAACCCTGATTTCATCAGTGGTTTCTTCCTTTTTTCAGGTATAATCATGCTTATTGAATTTCTTAATGTAATACTACTTGTTTTTGTTTTTCTCTAGTTCTAAAGCATGTTTTTTCTTTAATTTTTCTGTTGTAGTGATTATACTGTTGTTTGATTATATGGGTTTTGTTTCATTTATGTGTTTATGTTCATAGTACTAGGTTTTTTTATTCATGGTAGATTTTTTGATAATTGATTTTTTGATGATTTCTTACTGAAATCTGGGTTTTGAGTTGTTTGTTGGTGTGGGTTTGTGTGTTATTGCTTTTGATTGTGGGTTTCTTCGTTTTTGTGTGTGTAGATGGCGGGGATATCATCATTGTCATAGCGATTTGCGACCAAACTCCAACCCATAATTATTCTTTGAGAAAATTGGCCAAGGAGTATGTTGGAATCTTGCAACAATGAACAAGACGTTAGATGTATCAAAAATAATATGTAAAGAACTAATGCGAAACAACTCTACCGAAATAACTTGACGAGGGCGAGAATCACGGGTTCAACAAGTTTTCCTTAACACATTAGTTCGCGGGTATACTCGAGTTGAGTAATGCTAAACCCCTCACAGCGAAGATGTGTCCAGGATAAGACTGCCCGATATAACTTGAGTTAGCACAACGCAAGTTACCCTCTCTTCGAACTCAGCAACAGGGATGGAAGAAAAAACGTATGGAGAAACCCTAGAAATAAAAGAAGAATTTTTCCGTGTGTTGAAAACAAATTTTCGAGTTGTATTTATAGGATGAAATACTTGCAAATCAAGTTAGGTTTTGGTTTTCTTCAAAAACAAGTAAAAGGATTTTTACCATAAATAAAACTCTTAAGAATTAATTTTCTAAAGAAAAACTCGCCAAAAATAAATCCGTGTAGAAAAGGGACTTGGTGCATGGCATACGCGCATATCGCATGGGTAAAAATATGTATTTTCGTACCTTTCTTCCTCTTCTTCTTCTTCCTGTAAAACCCCATTTCTCTCAGGAACCAAAACTCAATTCTTCCACAAAAACCCTGATTTCATCAGTGGTTTCTTCCTTTTTTTTCAGGTATAATCATGCTTATTGAATTTCTTAATGTAATACTACTTGTTTTTGTTTTTTCTCTAGTTCTAAAGCATGTTTTTTCTTTAATTTTTCTGTTGTAGTGATTATACTGTTGTTTGATTATATGGGTTTTGTTTCATTTATGTGTTTATGTTCATAGTACTAGGTTTTTTTTATTCATGGTATAGTTTTTGATAATTGATTTTTTGATGATTTCTTACTGAAATCTGGGTTTTGAGTTGTTTGTTGGTGTGGGTTTGTGTGTTACTGCTTTTGATTGTGGGTTTCTTCATTTTTGTGTGTGTAGATGGCAGGATATCATCATTGTCATAGCAGTTGCGACCAAACTCCAACCCATAATTATTCTTTGAGAAAATTGGCCAAGGAGTATGTTGGAATCTTGCAACAATGAACAACACGTTAGATGTATCAAAAATAATATGTAAAGAACTAATGCGAAACAACTCTACCGAAATAACTTGACGAGGGCAGAATCACAGGTTCAACAAGTTTTCCTTAACACATTAGTTCGTGGGTATACTCGAGTTGAGTAATGCTAAACCCCTCACGGCGAAGATGTGTCCGGGATAAGACGCCCGATATAACTTGAGTTAGCACAACGCAAGTTACCCTTTCTTCGAACTCAGCAACAGGGATGGAAGAAAAAACGTATGGAGAAACCCTAGAAATAAAAGAAGAATTTTTCCGTGTGTTGAAAACAAATTTTCGAGTTGTATTTATAGGATGAAATACTTGCAAATCAAGTTAGGTTTTGGTTTTCTTCAAAAACAAGTAAAAGGATTTTTACCATAAATAAAACTCTTAAGAATTAATTTTCTAAAGAAAAACTCGCCAAAAATAAATCCGTGTAGAAAAGGGACTTGGTGCATGGCATACGCGCATATCGCATGGGTAAAAATATGTATTTTCGTACCTTTCTTCCTCTTCTTCTTCTTCTTCCGTAAAACCCCATTTCTCTCGGGAACCAAAACTCAATTCTTCCACAAAAACCCGATTTCATCGGTGGTTTCTTCCTTTTTTTCGGGTATAATCATGCTTATTGAATTTCTTAATGTAATACTACTTGTTTTTGTTTTTTCTCTAGTTCTAAAGCATGTTTTTTTTAATTTTTCTGTTGTAGTGATTATACTGTTGTTTGATTATATGGGTTTTGTTTCATTTATGTGTTTATGTTCATAGTACTAGGTTTTTTTATTCATGGTAGATTTTTTGATAATTGATTTTTTGATGATTTCTTACTTGAAATCTGGGTTTTGAGTTGTTTGTTGGTGTGGGTTTGTGTGTTCTTGCTTTTGATTGTGGGTTTCTTCGTTTTTGTGTGTGTAGATGGCGGGATATCATCATTGTCATAGCGGTTGCGACCAAACTCCAACCCATAATTATTCTTTGAGAAAATTGGCCAAGGAGTATGTTGGAATCTTGCAACAATGAAAAAGACGTTAGATGTATCAAAAATAATATGTAAATAACTAATGCGAAACAACTCTACCGAAATAACTTGACGAGGGCGAGAATCACAGGTTCAACAAGTTTTCCTTAACACATTAGTTCGCGGGTATACTCGAGTTGAGTAATGCTAAACCCCTCACAGCGAAGATGTGTCCAGGATAAGACCTGCCCGATATAACTTGAGTTAGCACAACGCAAGTTACCCTCTCTTCGAACTCAAGAACGGGGATGGAAGAAAAAACGTATGGAGAAACCCTAGAAATAAAAGAAGAATTTTTCCGTGTGTTGAAAACAAATTTTCGAGTTGTATTTATAGGATGAAATACTTGCAAATCAAGTTAGGTTTTGGTTTTCTTCAAAAACAAGTAAAAGGATTTTTACCATAAATAAAACTCTTAAGAATTAATTTTCTAAAGAAAAACTCGCCAAAAATAAATCCGTGTAGAAAAGGGACTTGGTGCATGGCATACGCGCATATCGCGTGGGTAAAAATATGTATTTTCGTACCTTCCTCCTCCTCCTCTTCTTCTTTCTTCCGTAAAACCCCATTTCTCTCAGGAACCAAAACTCAATTCTTCCACAAAAACCCTGATTTCATCAGTGGTTTCTTCCTTTTTCGGGTATAATCATGCTTATTGAATTTCTTAATGTAATACTACTTGTTTTTGTTTTTTCTCTAGTTCTAAAGCATGTTTTTTTCTTTAATTTTTCTGTTGTAGTGATTATACTGTTGTTTGATTATATGGGTTTTGTTTCATTTATGTGTTTATGTTCATAGTACTAGGTTTTTTTATTCATGGTAGATTTTTTGATAATTGATTTTTTGATGATTTCTTACTGAAATCTGGGTTTTGAGTTGTTTGTTGGTGTGGGTTTGTGTGTTACTGCTTTTGATTGTGGGTTTCTTCGTTTTTGTGTGTGTAGATGGCAGGATATCATCATTGTCATAGCAGTTGCGACCAAACTCCAACCCATAATTATTCTTTGAGAAAATTGGTCAAGGAGTATGTTGGAATCTTGCAACAATGAACAACACGTTAGATGTATCAAAAATAATATGTAAAGAACTAATGCGAAACAACTCTACCGAAATAACTTGACGAAGGCAGAATCACAGGTTCAACAAGTTTTCCTTAACACATTAGTTCGCGGGTATACTCGAGTTGAGTAATGCTAAACCCCTCACAGCGAAGATGTGTCCAGGATAAGACTGCCGATATAACTTGAGTTAGCACAACGCAAGTTACCCTCTCTTCGAACTCAAAGAACGGGGATGGAAGAAAAAACGTATGGAGAAACCCTAGAAATAAAAGAAGAATTTTTCCGTGTGTTGAAAACAAATTTTCGAGTTGTATTTATAGGATGAAATACTTGCAAATCAAGTTAGGTTTTGGTTTTCTTCAAAAACAAGTAAAAGGATTTTTACCATAAATAAAACTCTTAAGAATTAATTTTCTAAAGAAAAACTCGCCAAAAATAAATCCGTGTAGAAAAGGGACTTGGTGCATGGCATACGCGCATATCGCATGGGTAAAAATATGTATTTTCGTACCTTTCTTCCTCTTCTTCTTCTTCTTCCTGTAAAACCCCATTTCTCTCAGGAACCAAAACTCAATTCTTCCACAAAAACCCTGATTTCATCAGTGGTTTCTTCCTTTAACCTCAAGCACTATAATGAATCCATGTACGAAATACCCGTATTCTCGGTGTGTCGATTCTCGGTGTGTTATACTAGCCCCGAGACCTCTCGGTGTGTTATACTAGCCCGATTGAGCCCCTCTCGGTGTGTTATACTAGCCCGATTGAGCATCCGGACTTGGATCGTATCGGTCTCGGATATGATTCGATCGTGATCATCCAACTCCACAAGCATGATTGGATGACCACGGATCAATTCCATCACCCCCAGCGGGTACGGAATACACACGGCCTTAGCCTGCCAAATACGATACGATCGTGATCATCCAACTCCACAAGCATGATTGGATGGCCACGGATCAATTCCATCACCCCCAAGCAGGTATGGAATACACACGGCCGACCCACATGGTCGACCATTGGCCTTTGCTTGCCAAGAAACCGTCCATACCAAGCATTATGGACGGAAAACCCTAAATTAGGGTTTGCGGCATATTACATGTGCTTTAAAACGGTCTCAACCATCCATCTTCGCAGGTATAGATGGAGGGTGTAGATGTAGACTCAAAAGGGCCGGAGCATGTCGACACAATCACCATGTGACCGCTTACACACTTGGCCAATCGGTCAAAGCCAACCGTGGTTGGTTACAACAAAACCATCCGCCCAAAAGAGCATGGCCGCGCGGCTTTGAATGCCAAAATTAGGGTTTCAAGTCATCACGCGCGTCCATCTTCTCGGCACGAATGGAGGGTCACGGATTGGATTAACTAAGGCCGGTCATACCAAAGCATGACCACCAGTGGGCCCATCTACCTCCCTCTTGCGGTCGGCCAAGGCACATCATTCCGCCAACCCAAAACGCACGCCCAAACTCGTGCGGTTACACTCCCAAATCCTAAAGCTGATCTCGACCGCTCAACTTCACCGGATGATTTGAATGGCTTAGATCACGTTTTCATGGGATAATCGGGTATAGGTGTGAACACCAACCTACCACCTACACGGTAGTGTGATCGACCAAAACCAACCAATGTTGGTCGCTTGAAACGCGTGCCCAAACTAGGGAAATCTTGCGGTTTCCAACTCCTTTGCGGCAAAGGGATTTGCCGCAAACCGATCTCGACCACTCCTCTTTCTGGAGGTCAAATTGAGTGGCCCGAGATCGCGCTTTCATGGGAACGGAATACGGGCGCCTACACCATCATGCCGTCAACACGCATGTATGGTCGGTCTTCTCCAAAATCCTCCCCATGCTTGGTTTCGACCAAGTCAAGAGTGATGCTTGCACACCTCTTTAAAAACCTAATTTCATCAACGGTCGCGAGATGAGTGTCTCAAACATCATCTCATCCGTCCGAGCCTCACCCGACTTGGTTATACAACCCTGGTCGGGGAGTTATTTGGTTAGTGAGCGGTCATTACACATCACTTTACCACACCGTAATGCGAGACACATAAAATACACACGATCTTGCACAAGTATCGACTTTCGAATAACGCAGTTATTCAATTCGAGCATTACATGCTATCTTTCGTGGACCCACGATCCACATTCAGGACATCAATCATGTCACAAACAGGGGATACTTTGGGGTATTGGTCGGCGGTTTACGGCGTGCGGCGTGCAACGCGCCATCACAAGAACGTGTTAGGGAGTCATGGACGGTTAGAGATGAGCGGGAGAAGTGGGCAAGGCTGGTCGTGCGTTACCAGACACACAACTCCACTACTCCATCATTCCACTACCTCCACTTCCCACGAGAAACGTGAATGAGGCTCAATGACTTGTATAAATAGGTTCTCAGCCCCTATTTTCAAACGGCAACAAGGAAAACAAGAGGAAAATCGACATCCAAGAGCCTCCTTACATTAACCGTAAGCTGCTCACTTTTACGTCACAAGTCATAAGCAAGCCAACATCTTCACAATCTCAACACCTTCTTCGCTTCCCTCCCTAAGATCAACCCCATCTCCTTCACTTTGTGGCCAGAAACAAGTCCGGAACGGCCATTTCTTGGTTTAGGCCGGACTTGCATGTCATTGATCTCTCGAATCTACAAGCACTCACCGCGCAGTGCATTTGTTGTAGGTTTAAATTCATTCCTCATCACACCCCAAATTACCAAATTCGGCGGGAGTAATTTTCACCCATCAACAATTGGCGACCACGGTGGGAGATTAATCTCTCGGTTGTGAAATCAATTTCTTCAATACCCAATCTGTTTGGCTAAGTTAGAGATGGTTGGTCTTAGGACTTCCTCAACAAATTCAAATCCCGGTGAAGTTCCTCCAACGAAGATGCCCCTCTTACCAATGGCGTATCTGTGGCGCAACAGGAGGAATCCCAACTATGAGCGAGTTGGCCGGATACTTGAGACTCGGACGAGGAACATGGGTGATCAAAGAAGCGGTAAACGGCATACTTGACCTCCTCATCAAGATGACGTCGGAAATGAGCGTGCCGGAGACCTTTTGGGGACTAGTCCCCCTCGGATCAGCAGATTTTACTACGAACCGAGAGGCCGGTAGAGCGGAAGTTTGTGTCTCTAGTGGAAGACTTGTGTGAACTCTTGCACCTCTCCAAAGATCAACGGCAGAGACGTTTCTTGCAGTCAATAAAATAGCTACGGACGCATACCTTGCTCCTTCTCGTCCGGGGGTCTCATTGCCGGCGGAAACATCTATAAATAATGTTACATTCACGGAAGATGACATGATGGCGGAGGAAGGTCACAACCGAGCCCTACATGTTACCGCACACATCAAGGGTTCGAGTTCCGGGAGGGCCCTCGTCGACACGGGAGCATCTTCGAACGTGATTACTCTCAAGACTCTCGGGACAGCCAAAGGTCAGCCCATGCAAGATTGTACGACAGCCCCACCACGATGACGGACTTGAAGGGAATCAAACCAGCAAATACGGGTATGTCAATTTAAATTTATCGGTAGGACCTGTTCAGTCACGAGCAAAGTTTGAAGTCATAGAAAAGGAGCCGGACTACCACATGATACTAGGGAGACCGTGGCTTCACCACAACAAGGTCATTCCTTCAACGTATCACCAGTGCCTGAAGACCGTGCTAAATGAGGAGGTCGTCAGTATTCCCGCATCATTGTCTCCGTACGCGCCAATATGTGGAGTGGAGCTATTCGAGTCAAAAGATGCTCCGCAGGGAAAGTCCGACAAAATCATGTGCACTCCGCTACCCACGTGGGCTTCAATCCAGGAGGAGGACCGACTTACATTTGGGGCCAAACACCACGACATACTCTCTCCGACGAGACGTCCATCTCCAACCCAGGTGAAACTTGACCCATCCTCACGCCAAAAGGGAGCGCTCTTTCGAGGCAAGCCGTGATCGAGGGGAAGACAATATACCGGCGCCGCTGTTAGCAATTAGCAGGAGAGACCATCCAGTCTCTCGCCCAATTGGATACTGCAAGGACGACGGAACACGAGAGGAGGTATTGGACGCCCGCGGCGCCTACAAGACGGAACCAATTCCACGACCGACGAGCTCGAGATTGTTAACATCGGGGACTGATGAATCTCCCAGGCCGGTCTCTATCGGTTCGACTCTATCCACGAGACGAACGTACAAGCTGGTTCAACTACTCAAGGAATACCAAGATGTATTCGCCTGGACATACGAAGAAATGCCGGTCTGGATGAAAAGTTGGTCACCCATCACTTACACGTCATGCACGGATCCAAGCCAATCAAGCAACCTCCGAGGCAATTCGGACATGAGGTAGAAGAACAAATCAAGAATGAGATTCGAAGGGCGCTAGCTGCTGGCTTCATCAGACCCATTCATCATCCGACACAGTTGCCAATGTGGTCCGGTTAAAAAAGAAAAGCGGACGAGATTCGATCTTTGCGTGGATTTCGAGAGACTTGAACAAGTCTTTGCCCCAAGGACGACTTTCCCCTCGCCTAACATCGACATGTTAGTAGACGCCACTAGCGGGCACGGCATGTTTTCCTTTATGGATGGCTACGGCGGCTACAATCAAATAAGGATGTATGAGCATGACGCAAGTAAGACGACTTTAGAACCCCTCTTGGCAATTTCTACTATCTTTGTTATGCCATTCGGTTTAAAGAATGCCGCGCAACATACCAACGTGCTATGACGGCAATCTTCCACGACATGATGCATAAACAAGTAGAAGACTATGTGGATGATATTGTGGTCAAGTCAAAGGCTCGAGTGACCACACCAACGTCTTACGGCAAGTATTTGAGAGGTGTCGGGAATACAAGTTAAAAATGAATCCTTTAAAATGTGCTTTCGGTGTCTCCTCAGGTAAATTTCGGGATTCCAAGTGACCATGAAGGAATAAAAGTAGACCAGGTCAAGACTCGGGCTATCCTCACAATGCCGCCTCCCCCGATCGTGAAAGAGCTCCAAAGTTTCATGGGCAAGGTAAACTACATTCGACGTTTCATACCTGGTTTAGCCCAACTTACCGCCTCATTCACCCCCTTCTTTGAAGAAAGGAGCCGACTTTGTTTGGACCGCAACTCAACGGGGAAGCCTTAGGAAAGTCCAACGAATACTATCATCTCCAATAGTCATGAAATCTCTGTACAAGGGAAACCATTGGTCCTCTACACCGCCTTCGGTGACACCGCCGTAGGGGCCTTACTCGCTCGGGGAAGACGACGAGGGAATCGAACGTCCCATATACTATTTCAGTAGAATATTGAGAGATCTTTGAACTCCGATATCCCGAGAGCGGAAAAAGCGTGCTTAGCTTTAATCCATTCCATTCGAAGTTTAGGCATTACCCGCTATCCAACGGGGTAATACTCGTGTCTAAATCCCGATCCTGCAAAGTTTTTGCTTTCAAAGCGGTCTGACGGGGAGGACGGGAAAATGGCTTCTCCAAATGTCGAACTAGACATAACATGCGCATCGCCTAGAGCTATCAAGGGTCAGCGGTTGCGGACTTGCATCGGCATTTCCAGGAGAAGGTACTACGGGACGCATGAAGAACTCCTGGAGAATTCCCAGACGTCTCCATTACGGAAGAAGAGGTGTGGCTTTTGTATTTTGACGGCTCCGCTACCCCTAGCGATAATCTGGGAGGAGCGGGCGTAGTGTTGGTCTCTCCAACCGGAGAAGTATTTTCACATTCCTTCAAGTTAGACTTCGAATGCACCAACAACTCTGCAGAATATGAAGCTTTCCTCATAGGGCTTTCAATAGCTAAACAAGCGGGAGTCACACGTGCGGAGATAAGAGGTGACTCCAAGTTCTTTGGTGAATCAAATGAACGGAGTATATGCATTAAAAGAAGTAACACTAGCCCCGTGTGCGATCGAAGCACGGAGGCTACTAAACTACTTTGCCGATGCAACCATAACCCACGTCGGTCGCAAAGCAACAACAAACACGCCGATTGTCTAGCAACATTGGCTTCCAAAGCGAAGTTCGAGGGGGCGGAAGAAACTGCGACGGTGAAAAGGAGAACCATAGAATCGACATGGCTACCGCAACACAAAGACACTAAGACCGACGATTGGCGAACTCCGATCATTCAAGAGCTCAACGACTCACTTTCCCAAGGAAAGGTCGGTCTCAAAACCCGCAAAACTTCTTCATGCTTCATGGTATCTTTGTATCATCGGAATCCAGACGGCTCCCTGTCAAGATGTCTAGGGGGTGACGAAGCGCAAGCTACCCAGCTGGATCGTATTCACAATGAAATTTGCGGGCAATCATTGGTGGTAACACTTTAGGCGACTTCAACGCCTGGGTTATTGCGCGAAATGGAGGCTCAATCCAGACGCTTCGAAATCTGCTCGAATTGCCGGACACCACCACACCAATTGGAGATTTTTAATGTGAACCGCACCGGGACGGAGAGAGCCCTACATTAGTTATCTACGTGATGGGATAATTCTGCCCGGTCAAAAGGACGCTATTAAGATGAAGCGAGAGAGCCAAGCGGTTCATATTCCACGAAGGGATCTTATACCGCAAGAGCCGGAGGTGATATGCTACGGTGCTGTTTGGAGGAGAAATCCCAGGACATCTTGGACAGGACACACGAAGGAGAACATCAAGGGAAGAGGAAGCTGTTTCTCCAAATACACGAGAAATACTATTGGCCGACCATGGAGGATGATGCGGCCGTTTTCGTTCAAATTTGTCACACATGCCAAATTCATGGGAACCTTGTTCATGCGCCTTCTACCCCTCGCATTCTATAAGCGGCCCATGGCCATTCTCTGCTTCAGGGATTGGACATTATCGGGAAGATTAATCCACCGTCATCGAAGCGACATGAGTATATCATAACCGCAACGGAATACTTCACCAAATGGGTAGAGGCCATTCCCCTACGAGGGACTACGGGAGCAACAATTGCGGCTTTCATTAAAGAATACATCATTTGTCGTTTTGGCGTGCCCAAGCATATCATAGCGATAATGGCACTCCCTTCGCCAACAAGCGAGTACGGGAGTCTTTGGAGGAGTACGGCATTAAACGTGGTCTTCTCCACCGTCTACTATCCTCAAGGGAACGGGCAAGCCGAGAGTACCAACAAGACATTGATCCGGATCATCGGTCGAACAGTAGACACGACAATCCCGGGGAATGGCATGATCGGTTACCAATGGCACTATGGGCATACCGTCACATACATCACCCGAAGCTCCATTGGGGTCTCGCCGTACTCACTCGTCTACGGAGCGGACGCCATTCTCCCAGCGAGAGATCGAATCCCATCGGCCCGGGATTGCGGCGGCAACGGGATCCACCGGAACAGGTGAAATCTCGACTCTAGAATCGCGAGTTAGACACTCGGATTTGAGAAGGAATAAAGCGGAAGAACGCGCTCGGGTGTACGGGAATCGAATTTCCGGGGCATACAAAGCAAAATTGTGAAACCACGCGTTTTCAAGGTGGGAGATTTGGTTTTGAAAACGGCCAAACACATCCAACAAGACATGTCGCACCAAAATTCTCACCGAAATGGGAAGGTCCCTACGCGGTCACCAAGGCTTACGATGCAGAAGCTACTACAAGATCATTAAGGTAGACAGAGGCAAGTTTGAAGCGATCATCAATGGAAAGTGGCTCAAGGCATATTACACACGACCACTATCTCGTTGTGTCAACAATACAGGCATTTATTTTCATTACATGTTTGAATCATCAACTATATTCAGAGATGTGTCAATGAAAAAACCTGTTTCACCAATCAAAACCCAATGCAATTTATTCCACAAAGATGTTCAAAACTCTTGACATAAACGTCATTAACAATAAGGGAGTACTGGCTTAGAAGAGGCCATCTAGAAGATTATAATTCCTTGAGAGCATCATCTGCGGTCTAGCCCGATATCTCTCCGTTCTTTTCTTCAAGTCCTGCACGACTTGCTCCACCTTCTCGATTGCGCGCCGAGCTTTCTCCTCTTCCAAGATAGCTTTCGTAGCGGGGACAACATTTGCGAGGATACCAACTCGATCAACCTTGATGACATCAAGACGTTGCCGCAACTTGACCCACGTTGAACTTCATGGATTCACGGGTAGATACCATATTCTCCCACTTTTCGAGATTTGATTCAAAGAACGTTGCGGATAGAAATACTCTCCATCTCCGCAATCATGGGAAGAAGGCGGTTTGCCGCGGGGTAACCAAGGCAGAGGAGCAATGTCGGACCACATTCTGGTTGCGATATGACCGTACTTCCTCCACAACTTGGTGTACAAACCCACAAACTCCTTCCGCACCAAGAATCCACCGACATCCCGATAGTTGGAGGATAAGCATTTCATGCGAACATCGAATGAAAGACCTGCATTCGGATATTCATAAGATGAGACACCCAGTTCAGCGTCTTCGAGGTTCGTAGGGGTAGGCATGTCTGAGTTTGAAGAAAGAGGAATGGTTAAGTCATCGTCGTCAATGACCGTCACACATGTTCGGTAGGATATCTGCAAGAATGAAGGGATTATTCACGACCGTTATGAAGAACAAACAATGTTTCAAGAAAGAAAGAAGAGACAAACCGGTATGATCTTCTTGACTCGAAGAACACGAACAGGGGACTGATCATGAAGCTCAGACGCGGGTCGTACACGTTTAACGGGAGATCCTGGATGGTATGAGGAAGAGGATCCACTGTTGCTAGACATGATGGGAAATAGAGTTTTTGCAAGGAAGCTCTACTGTAAAAACGGATCAAAAATCTCTTCACTGCATAAATACCGAGGAAACCCTAAGACGATTACGGCGCCCGATATATGAGGATTCAACGCCGACTAAGTCAGGATTTCTAGACACAACAATTCAACCGGCAATGTGCAAGCACCCACGCCCTAAATCCGGTAGAAGAGGAATCCTATCCCCGACTCAAACATCTGAAGGAGCGGCCGAACTCATACATATACGAGAGGAACCAAAGCGACTCACGGATCAAGTCCTGCCTCCTTCGCATCCTTAATCAAGACCAACCAGTTCCAGGGAAACGCCTGACAATGTGAAGCTATCCGGTAAATATGTATTCACTCCGGCTTGGTCATTTACGTATGTCACCATCTCATGCCTACCACACAATAATGTAACCATTATGTGCTAGGCGAGGGACTTAATGTTGATGGTGGATTTTCATTTAAGGTTAAATTTGTAAGTAACCGAGAAAAATCATGCGCTGACATCTTGTAAAAGATAAAGCCGTTTGTAAGTGATGGATACTCCTCACTTAATTCACCAAGAATGGAGCATGTAGCAACAATCCCATTACGTGAATACATGAAATTCCTCCAGTTGGAGCATGCAGCAACAATCCCTTCTGTGAATTTCATATCGGCCTTGTATTTCTGTACTCATTATCGGTGTGGCATGACGGCGAGTGTTACTCTTACGAGTAACACGAACCTCAAGCACTATAATGAATCCATGTACGAAATACCGTACAGTGATTCTCGGTGTGTTATACTAGCCCGAGACCTCTCGGTGTGTTATACTAGCCCGATTGAGCCCCTCTCGGTGTGTTATACTAGCCGGACTTGATTGAGCATCGGACTTGACATGATTGGATGACCACGAGATCAATTCTCGGATATGATACGATCGATCGCAGTCATCCAACTCCACAAGCATGATTGGATGACCACGGATCAATTCCATCACCCCCAAGCGAGTATGGAATACACACGGCCTTAGCCTGCCAAATACGATCGATCGCAGTCATCCAACTCCACAAGCATGATTGGATGGCCACGAGATCAATTCCATCACCCCCAAGCGGGTATGGAATACACACTACCGACCCACATGGTCGACCATTGGCCTTTGCTTGCCAAGAAACCGTCCATACCAAGCATTATGGACGGAAAACCTAAATTAGGGTTTGCGGCATATTACATGTGCCGCAAAACGGTCTCAACCATCCATCTTCGCAGGTATAGATGGAGGTGTAGATGTAGACTCAAAGGGCCCGGAGCATGTCGACACAATCACCATGTGACCGCCTACACACTTGGCCAATCGGTCAAAGCCAACCGTGGCTGGTTACAACAAAACCGTCCGCTCAAAAAGAGCATGGCCGCGGCTTTGAATGCCAAAATTAGGGTTTCAAGTCATCACGCGCGTCCATCTTCTCCGGTACGAATGGAGGGTCACGATTGGATTAACTAAGGCCGGTCATACCAGCATGACCACCGTGGGCCCATCTACCTCCTCTTGCGGTCGGCCAAGGCACATCATTCCCGGCCAACCCAAAACGCACGCCCAAACTCGTGCAGTTACACTCCCAAATCCTAAACCGATCTCGACCGCTCAACTTCACCCGGATGATTTGAATGGCTTAGATCACGTTTTCATGGGATAATCGGTATAGGTGTGAACACCAACCTACCACCTACACGGTAGTGTGATCGACCAAAACCAACCAATGTTGGTCGCTTCAAACGCGTGCCCAAACTAGGGAAATCACGCAGGTTTCCAACTCCTTTGCGGCAAGGGATTGCCGCAAACCGATCTCGACCACTCCTCTTTCTGGTCAAATTGAGTGGCCCAGATCGCGCTTTCATGAGGGAACGGAATACAGGCGCCTACACCATCATGCCGTCAACACGCATGTATGGTCGGTCTTCTCCAAAATCCTCCCCATGCTTGGTTTCGACCAAGTCAAGAGTGATGCTTGCACACCTCTTTAAAAACCCTAATTTCATCAACGGCCGCGAGATGAGTGTCTCAAACATCATCTCATCCGTCCGACCTCACCAGACTTGGTTATACAACCCCGGTCGGGGAGTTATTTGGTTAGTGAGCAGTCATTACACATCACTTTACCACACCGTAATGCAAGACTCTGCATAAAATACACACGATCTTTGCACAAGTATCGACTTTTCGAATAACGCATTATTCAATTCAGCATTACATGCTATCTTTCGTGGACCCACGATCCACATTCCAGACATCAATCATGTCACAACCGGGGGATACTTATCGGGGTATTGGTCCGGCGGTTTACGAGCGTGCAGCGTGCAACGCGCCATCACAAGAACGTGTTAGGGAGTCATGGACGGTTAGAGATGAACCGGAGAAGTGGGCAAGATCGGTCGTGCGTTACCGACACACAACTCCACTACTCCATCATTCCACTACCTCCACTTCCCACGAGAAACGTGAATGAGGCTCAATGACTTGTATAAATAGGTTCTCCGCCCTATTTTCAAACGGCAGCAAGGAAAACAAGACAGAAAATCGACATTCAGAGCCTCCTTACATTAACCGTAAGCTGCTCACTTTTCTCTGTCACAAGTCATAAGCAAGCCAACATCTTCACAATCTCAACACCTTCTTCGCTTCCCTCCCTAAGATCAACCCCATCTCCTTCACTTTGTGGATCGAAACAAGTCCGGAACGGCCATTTCTTGGTTTTAGGCAGGACTTGCACAGATTGATCTCTCGAATCTACAAGCACTCACCATGTGATGCATTTGTTGTAGGTTTAAATTCATTCCTCATCACACCCCAAATTACCAAATTCGGCAGGAGTAATTTTCACCCATCAACATCAGGTATAATCATGCTAATTGAATTTCTTAATGTAATACTACTTGTTTTTGTTTTTTCTCTAGTTCTAAAGCATGTTTTTTTCTTTAATTTTTCTGTTGTAGTGATTATACTGTTGTTTGATTATATGGGTTTTGTTTCATTTATGTGTTTATGTTCATAGTACTAGGTTTTTTTTATTCATGGTAGATTTTTTGATAATTGATTTTTTGATGATTTCTTACTGAAATCTGGGTTTTGAGTTGTTTGTTGGTGTGGGTTTGTGTGTTACTGCTTTTGATTGTGGGTTTCTTCGTTTTTGTGTGTGTAGATGGCAGGATATCATCATTGTCATAGCAGTTGCGACCAAACTCCAACCCATAATTATTCTTTGAGAAAATTGGCCAAGGAGTATGTTGGAATCTTGCAACAATGAACAACACGTTAGATGTATCAAAAATAATATGTAAAGAACTAATGCGAAACAACTCTACCGAAATAACTTGACGAGGGCAGAATCACAGGTTCAACAAGTTTTCCTTAACACATTAGTTCGCGGGTATACTCGAGTTGAGTAATGCTAAACCCCTCACAGCGAAGATGTGTCCACGATAAGACTGCCCGATATAACTTGAGTTAGCACAATGCAAGTTACCCTCTCTTCGAACTCAAAGAACGAGGGATGGAAAAAAACGTATGGAGAAACCCTAGAAATAAAAGAAGAATTTTTCCGTGTGTTGAAAACAAATTTTCGAGTTGTATTTATAGGATGAAATACTTGCAAATCAAGTTAGGTTTTGGTTTTCTTCAAAAACAAGTAAAAGGATTTTTACCATAAATAAAACTCTTAAGAATTAATTTTCTAAAGAAAAACTCGCCAAAAATAAATCCGTGTAGAAAAGGGACTTGGTGCATGGCATACGCGCATATCGCATGGGTAAAAATATGTATTTTCGTACCTTTCTTCCTCTTCTTCTTCTTCTTCCTGTAAAACCCCATTTCTCTCAGGAACCAAAACTCAATTCTTCCACAAAAACCCTGATTTCATCAGTGGTTTCTTCCTTTTTTTCAGTATAATCATGCTTATTGAATTTCTTAATGTAATACTACTTGTTTTTATTTTTTCTCTAGTTATAAAGCATGTTTTTTCTTTAATTTTTTCTGTTGTATTGATTATACTGTTGTTTGATTATATGGGTTTTGTTTCATTTATGTGTATATGTTCATAGTACTAGGTTTTTTTATTCATGGTAGATTTTTTGATAATTGATTTTTTGATGATTTCTTCTTTGAAATCTGGGTTTTGAGTTGTTTGTTGGTGTGGGTTTGTGTGTTACTACTTTTGATTGTGGGTTTCTTCGTTTTTGTGTGTGTAGATGGCAGGATATCATCATTATCATAGCAGTTGCGACCAAACTCCAACCCATAATTATTCTTTGAGAAAATTGGCCAAGGAGTATGTTGGAATCTTGCAACAATGAACAGCACGTTAGATGTATCAAAAATAATATGTAAAGAACTAATGCGAAACAACTCTACCGAAATAACTTGACGAGGGCAGAATCACAGGTTCAACAAGTTTTCCTTAACACATTAGTTCGTGGGTATACTCGAGTTGAGTAATGCTAAACCCCTCACAGCGAAGATGTGTCCACGATAAGACTGCCCGATATAACTTGAGTTAGCACAACGTAAGTTACCCTTTCTTCGAACTCAGTAACAGGGATGGAAGAAAAAACGTATGGAGAAACCCTAGAAATAAAAGAAGAATTTTTCCGTGTGTTGAAAACAAATTTTCGAGTTGTATTTATAGGATGAAATACTTGCAAATCAAGTTAGGTTTTGGTTTTCTTTAAAAACAAGTAAAAGGATTTTTACCATAAATAAAACTCTTAAGAATTAATTTTCTAAAGAAAAACTCGCCAAAAATAAATCCGTGTAGAAAAGGGACTTGGTGCATGGCATACGCGCATATCGCATGGGTAAAAATATGTATTTTCGTACCTTTCTTCCTCTTCTTCTTCTTCTTCCGTAAAACCCCATTTCTCTCGGAAACCAAAACTCAATTCTTCCACAAAACCCCGATTTCATCGGTGGTTTCTTCCTTTTTTCAGGTATAATCATGCTAATTGAATTTCTTAATGTAATACTACTTGTTTTTGTTTTTTCTCTAGTTCTAAAGCATGTTTTTTCTTTAATTTTTCTGTTGTAGTGATTATACTGTTGTTTGATTATATGGGTTTTGTTTCATTTATGTGTTTATGTTCATAGTACTAGGTTTTTTTATTCATGGTAGATTTTTTGATAATTGATTTTTTGATGATTTCTTACCGAAATATGGGTTTTGAGTTGTTTGTTGGTGTGGGTTTGTGTGTTCGCTTTTGATTGTGGGTTTCTTCGTTTTTGTGTGTGTAGATGGCGGGATATCATCATTGTCATAGCGATTTGCGACCAAACTCCAACCCATAATTATTCTTTGAGAAAATTGGCCAAGGAGTATGTTGGAATCTTGCAACAATGAACAGCACGTTAGATGTATCAAAAATAATATGTAAAGAACTAATGCGAAACAACTCTACCGAAATAACTTGACGAGGGAAGAATCACGGGTTCAACAAGTTTTCCTTAACACATTAGTTCGCGGGTATACTCGAGTTGAGTAATGCTAAACCCCTCACAGCGAAGATGTGTCCAGGATAAGACTGCCCGATATAACTTGAGTTAGCACAATGCAAGTTACCCCTCTTCGAACTCAAAGAACAGGGATGGAAGAAAAACGTATGGAGAAACCCTAGAAATAAAAGAAGAATTTTTCCGTGTGTTGAAAACAAATTTTCGAGTTGTATTTATAGGATGAAATACTTGCAAATCAAGTTAGGTTTTGGTTTTCTTCAAAAACAAGTAAAAGGATTTTTACCATAAATAAAACTCTTAAGAATTAATTTTCTAAAGAAAAACTCGCCAAAAATAAATCCGTGTAGAAAAGGGACTTGGTGCATGGCATACGCGCATATCGCATGGGTAAAAATATGTATTTTCGTACCTTTCTTCCTCTTCTTCTTCTTCTTCCTGTAAAACCCCATTTCTCTCAGGAACCAAAACTCAATTCTTCCACAAAAACCCTGATTTCATCAGTGGTTTCTTCCTTTTTTTCAGGTATAATCATGCTTATTGAATTTCTTAATGTAATACTACTTGTTTTTGTTTTTTTTCTCTAGTTCTAAAGCATGTTTTTTCTTTAATTTTTCTGTTGTAGTGATTATACTGTTGTTTGATTATATGGGTTTTGTTTCATTTATGTGTTTATGTTCATAGTACTAGGTTTTTTTTTATTCATGGTAGATTTTTTGATGATTTCTTACTGAAATCTGGGTTTTGAGTTGTTTGTTGGTGTGGGTTTGTGTGTTACTGCTTTTGATTGTGGGTTTCTTCGTTTTTGTGTGTGTAGATGGCAGGATATCATCATTGTCATAGTGATTGCGACCAAACTCCAACCCATAATTATTCTTTGAGAAAATTGGTCAAGGAGTATGTTGGAATCTTGCAACAATGAACAACACGTTAGATGTATCAAAAATAATATGTAAAGAACTAATGCGAAACAACTCTACCGAAATAACTTGACGAGGGCAGAATCACAGGTTCAACAAGTTTTCCTTAACACATTAGTTCGCGGGTATACTCGAGTTGAGTAATGCTAAACCCCTCACAACGAAGATGTGTCCAGGATAAGACTGCCCGATATAACTTGAGTTAGCACAACGCAAGTTACCCTCTCTTCGAACTCAAAGAACGGGGATGGAAGAAAAACGTAGGGAGAAACCCTAGAAATAAAAGAAGAATTTTTCCGTGTGTTGAAAACAAATTTTCGAGTTGTATTTATAGGATGAAATACTTGCAAATCCAGTTAGGTTTTGGTTTTCTTCAAAAACAAGTAAAAGGATTTTTACCATAAATAAAACTCTTAAGAATTAATTTTCTAAAGAAAAACTCGCCAAAAATAAATCCGTGTAGAAAAGGGACTTGGTGCATGGCATACGCGCATATCGCATGGGTAAAAATATGTATTTTCGTACCTTTCTTCCTCTTCTTCTTCTTCTTCCTGTAAAACCCCATTTCTCTCAGAACCAAAACTCAATTCTTCCACAAAACCCCGATTTCATCAGTGGTTTCTTCCTTTTTTTCAGGTATAATCATGCTTATTGAATTTCTTAATGTAATACTACTTGTTTTTGTTTTTCTCTAGTTCTAAAGCATGTTTTTTCTTTAATTTTTTCGTTGTAGTGATTATCTTGTTGTTTGATTATATGGGTTTTGTTTCATTTATGTGTTTATGTTCATAGTACTAGGTTTTTTTTATTCATGGTAGATTTTTTGATAATTGATTTTTTGATGATTTCTTCTCGAAACGGGTTTTGAGTTGTTTGTTGGTGTGGGTTTGTGTGTTCTCGCTTTTGATTGTGGGTTTCTTCGTTTTTGTGTGTGTAGATGGCGGGATATCATCATTGTCATAGCAGATTGCGACCAAACTCCAACCCATAATTATTCTTTGAGAAAATTGGCCAAGGAGTATGTTGGAATCTTGCAACAATGAACAGCACGTTAGATGTATCAAAAATAATATGTAAAGAACTAATGCGAAACAACTCTACCGCCATGTAGCGCCCGCAACTTAGCCAAAGTGTCCGTACGTGCCATTGGCACATGCCAAACACGTTACCACTAGCCACTTTCTATTTCCAAGCCGCTATGCCATTGGCTCATGCCATGTAGCGCCCGCAACTTGGCCACGTGCCATTGGCACATGCCAAACACGTTACCACTAGCCACTTTCTATTTCCAAGTAGCTATGCCATTGGCTCATGCCAGTGCCAAACACGTTGCCATTGGCACATGCCAAACACGTTACCACTAGCCACTTTCTATTCCAAGCCGCTATGCCATTGGCACATGCCAAAGTAGCGCCCACAGCTTGGCCAAAGTGGTCGTACATGCCATTGGCACATGCCAAACACGTTACCACCAGCCACTTTCTATTCCCAACTCGCTAGCCAATTTCTAAGGCATTCTGCACATGCCATTGGCACATGCCGCATGCTCCACTAGCGACTTTGGCATTCCCATCCGCACTCAAAGTGCAACTCGCGGTCAAGATATCCCGCACATGCCATTGGCACATGCCGCAACGCTTCACTAGCAACTTTGGCATTGCCATTTGCGCCCAACTCACGAGACATCAACACAAACGGGGATGCTTTCTTGGGGTTTTGGTTTGGCGGTCACGGCGAAAAGATACACTTCGCTCGCAATAAAGCAAGGCGTGCAAGGAATGAATACGGTCAATTAAATAAGGCAGTAAAGGTGAAAAACGTTTTCACCATAAAACCCAGCGGTTTCCACCTCCTCTGTTTTAATTGGTGCATTTACACCATTCCTTAATGAGGCCAGGGTACGTTCAATCTCACTTGTATAAATAGGTTCCACCTATCCTGCTAAAACAACAAGTCTTGGTCAGGAAAAATACAATACATATCAGATAGCAACTTTGCAAGATCTCTCTCAAAAGCTTCCATTGCTAGCAAGCTTCCTAAAGCTTCACTTTCTGATACAAGTAGAGATACTACCTAGCCAAAACTCTCTGGTCTCATCACCCTTCTTCGCTATCCTCCCCAAATCAACCCTTCTCCTCCACTTTGTGACCGAAGCAAATCTGGAACAGCCATCTTCTTGGTTTAGGCCAGAATTGTACAGATTGATATCTCGAATCAAAAGTGCTCACGTGCAGCATATTTGTTTAAGGGTTTAAACCAGTCTCTCCATCATCGAATTTATCAAATTCGGCAGAGGCGATTTTCTCCCATAAACAAAGGTATATTCAAGGAACCAATTGATTAATCCGGTCTTATATTCCCGAAGAACATCCTAGATTAATCAATCACCTCCCAATAATCAATCCTTGAATACACAAAGAGAATATCGAGGATTGACGAATAGTGAGACGAAGATGTTCGTGAACACGTTTATCCTACCTATCGGTTTATCAAGTTCTCGAGAAGATCATTAATAATCGTACTCTTAACGATAGAAGATGTAGGATCAGATAACCCAACTACAATAAAAGTAGTATCGATCTGGCTTCACAATCCCAATGATGTCTTGATAGTCGTTAACCCGAGATTAAAGAAGAACCTCAAGGGTTAATGGAGATCGACTCTAGCTTTGAAGAAAACTAGTATCACACAAGAAAGGTATGTGGGGATTAGTTTTTCTTCAACCTAGAAGACTCCTATTTATAGCCTTTCAAACCAGGGTTTTTACTTAAGAATTAAGCAATGAATATTAACCACTGATTTAGATCCAAGCCAATATCTCTCAACCGTTAGATCAAAAGACAACGCTTGTCAAACACACTCGCGTACGTTTACCAGGTTTGTGAAAACCGGCCCAAAACGTTTACGCTCAAGTTGGTTCAATATAACAACCAAAAAGTAACCACATGAGCTTCTCTTATTAACCATGTTTCTCATCCATTATAACTAGTCCACTTGACTCAAGCGAACTAGTTAGAGAGACATTCAATTGATATGAGATCTTATGTAAATACATAAGACACAATTGAACATTAGATGATATCGATTCGATTAGAATCGGCTCAATGAACATTATAGCCACGGTTTGCATAAAGCATTCCTTAATATTTAATACTAATGTTCAGAGCAAAAATCATCTTTAGATTACAACCTCTCAAGTACACAAAACAAGTTCGCGGACTTGAGGTCAATTTGTTGAGTTTCCAAACTCAGCAGAAATTCTCGGGTCGAGAACTTCCGCCAGTTCGCGGACTAAAGCCAACAAACGAGTCTTGGAAAATCCAGCAGATATTTTCGGTCGAGAACCTCGACAGTTCTCGGACTGAGTTCGCGGACTTGGCAAGTCAATTCCACAATCCTCCGAATACTCAACTTGCTCAACAAAGTTCAAAGAACTTCGGATCAAGGAGTTACACGGTTGTGTAATCTAAATTCTCATTTCAATATGAAACATTCTCAGAGGGCGATATTTAGTCGTGAGCGAATCGAACGACCTTTCTCGTCAGAGCAATTTCCAAAGATTGAAAGATGAAGAAAAACTCGATCAAATTGAAAAGATTAACCAACATACATATTCCGAAAAACAGATAAGCATTGAATACTTGGCTCGAAATAGTAGTGTGCTTGATCTAGACCACAAACATTCGACTATTGTCTCATAAGAAGTAGGAGATAGAGTAGATAGACTTATGAGTGACAGATAAGTTCAAGTTCTCCACATACCTTTTTGTTGATGAAGTTCCACGGTTCCTTGGTGTAGATCTTCGTCATTAGCATGAATTCCCATGAAGTCCTTGAGCTCAGCTGCACTATTCCTATTCCTAGTCCGAAACATGCTAGTAGGCTAGATATCAAGACTATATAGTTTTGGAACTAACATTGACAAACATGCTTGATATAGCAACGCATGCGAGGTCGACTGAGCTATGCTCTAACAAGATTGAAGTATGCAACAACAATAGCTCCGTCGCTCGAAGATTGAAGTGCTCGTTCCCAACCAGCAAACCAAATGAGTAGAAGAGCTCTTGAAGCTTCTCATGGGACATCCAAAGCGGATGCCAATTATATGGAATGGTATCAATAGTGGACTCATCCTTATGTGGGAAATGTGGATCCCGAGGTGCAGAGATATTTGAAGAAAGCGGCGAAAGAGAGTTCAAAATCAGTGTAAGATATAAATGAACAAAATGAATGAGAGAATATGGTGGTACGTATACTACTAATTATGTTTATAAATATTATTTTTTGTTGATTAGTTATGAATAAGTGTATTTGATATGAAAAATAGGTTGAACGAGTTAATTGGGTATCCAAGGACATCACCCGCATGATTGATTCGAGAGAGCAGTTAACCGTCCCTGAACTGAGATTACTTCGGAATCGAGTCCAATGCATAATACTCCCTGAAAAAGGAGGTTTATATCCTCAAGAAGATGACCGATCAAGGAGAAATAAGGGGTCTAGGTCTCCTTCTTCTAACGAAGAATCATATCCACCCCCCCACACACACACACATCCCCCACCCCCACCCCATAAGCAAGCTCCATCAAAGCAAGGAAAAGGCGGCAAAAAATGAGGCGCTGGAACAAGTGCTCGAGGTGGATCAAGTGCTCGAGGTGGAAAAAAAAGAAGGTTGTCTGCTCGAGGTGGACGTGGTGGAGGTAAAAAGGCTCCCACTCAAGTTGGTAAGGGAAAAGGAGGTAAAAAGTCTAAAGTTGTAGAACCTGTTGTTGAACATGACGATTTGGATGAGTTCTTACAAGAGTCTTCTGGGGAGGAATCAAGTGAATGACAATCTACTCGCTTTTTTCATGAATATTTTGTTACTTAAGCCTTTGACATTTTACTGTTTTCGTTCTTCGGTTAAGGATTGAGATGGATGGATTTTTATAACTTTGAATTTATGATTTAATGTTAGTGTTTCAATGTGTTTAATCTGAAAAACATGAGGATCATGTTTTTTTCAGGATATTTCGGCTAGGTCGTTGCTTCACAAAACCTAGCCGAAAATACTCATAAATGTTGAACAACAAACTTTCATAGACGTAATTCAAAAAACGGTTGGGAACTGCCAGCCGTTCATCTACATTCGGTTGGGAAACCCATCCGTCAGATGTTAACGGTTGGGAAATACCTAGCCGGTTTTTGGTTTGAATTCCCTGAACTAAAATGACTCATGTTTACGGCCTGATATCCGATCCGTGCAAAACAAACGGTTGGGTTTTATATCCGTAGTTTGATTTACGTCTTGGTCGACCTAGACATTTCATAGCCGTTATTTGGGAAACGGCTAGGAAACCCATCCGTGGGCATTTACGGTTTGGATATTCCTGGCCGTATATTTCTATATTAAACCAAAAAATAAGACTCCTACACCACGGCTACATATCCTAGCCATAATTCATTTCACGGACAGGAATCCCAACCGTTTTTATGATCAATAGTAAAAAATCAGGTATACGGCCGGGAATCCCAACCGTAACTCTGGCAGACCACCAACTCTGCAGGTCACTCAGAATTACGGATGGATATGCCTTGAATTTCCCAGCCGTAAGTAGCTATAGTTTCACTTGTACCACTTCAAATCGGCTAGTTTTTTGAATTTTGAAAAATATATCCGTTGGAAGACTGATCTATAGAAGGTTCTAGCTGTTCAACCACTTATTTAAACTTGAAATAACTCTACTACCTCTCTATAACCACCCATTCCAAATCAAAATCACACCTTCTACATCAATAATCTCCGCCAAAACTCCTACAAATTCAATACAATGTACTCAAAGGATAAACCCAACTTCACTTTGGAAGAAGACTTATCTCTTTGCAAAAAATTTGTACTATGCTATCCAAAGAAGGGAGGAGAACGAAAGAAACGTGGTTTACCAAGTCAATCGTATTGGAGTAATACTTTCGAGAATTTTTGTGGTGAAACAGGTAACACTAAAAACCGCGATGGGGTTGAATTGTATCTTCGATTTTCAGACATACGCAAACAAGTGGAAGAATATATGGCTTTACGTCGTATGTGCAACCAACTGCGACTTAGAGGTGATAGTGGTAGAGAAGTCGCAGCTCCTGCTAATAAAGAATGGAGAAAATGAAAAGGTTATGATTTCAACTTGGAAGCTCGATTCGCCATCATCAAAGACTTCTTAATACATCGAAAGGGATGTTATTAAAACCAACTTTGTAATGGGGATATATCAAGCATGTAATGAGTTTTATTGTGGTCTAGTTAATGAATGTATTAGTAATTTTCAATCATAGTATGTAATCAAAAAATTTCTCAACTTTCAAATCTAATTACGGCCGGGAATCTTTTGTAAACCCATCCGTTTTGCAGACTCAGGTTATTCAGGGAAGGATAATGGCCAGAAGCTCGTACGTTCCTGTCCGTTTTATGTAATTACGGCTGGGAGTTCCTTATTTACCAACCGTTATTTTATGTTACGTCCGGGAACCTATGATAACCCAACCGTGTTCAGTTACTTTCTGGGCCGGGTCGACAAGTTTACCCAGTAATTATGACAGAAAATTCCATTTTTTTTCCAGATTCCCGACGGATTTGAACTGATAAAATTGATGTCGGGAGTTGATTATAAGGTTATCTTGAGTTTTGTGACAAAAGGGTTTTGTCATTTGTCTTCAAAATTTGTCAAAAATTCTTCACCAAAATCACCATTTTTCCTTTTTCAAAACTCAAAAATATCAAGTTTTGATTTGTATAAAATTAGTGTTTTGATTAGCCTAATTGATCCACTAAGAATGATTAGTTGGCTTAATAAATTTTATTAGCACTAATCATACCATTTTTTCCTTGAATTAGAGGAAAATAATAGTTCATCTCCATTGGTGTTGTTTGTGATTTTTTATGGATTAATTGTATTTTTTATTTTTAGAAACTTTTAGATTTTATTAGAGCTAAAAATGATAATATTTTTGTATTAATTTTAGTAAGCAAAAGCTTACTAGGATAGCCTCACATTGTCAAGGTGAATGTCTAAAACTTGACATTCACCTTGACAATGTCTAAAAAAAGTTAAGCCATGTCATCTTCACATTGATTAAGAAATTGGGATTGGAGAACAATTTTACGGAGAATAAATGTCAATCCTATGTGGATTTAGGCATTTACCTTCACATACATTTCATTGGAGAAGCTCTATGCCTTGTCTTACCTTCCGTAGTCCGTACAAATGTGTAGTTATGGGAATCCATGTCTTTGCTAAGTGCCACAACCACAATCTAGCAAATTTTGTCATTGGAGTGGCTGCTTATCGGTTGTGGGAAATTTTGCTAACCAAGCAAACCATAAACCCCGCTCTAATGTGATAAAACCTAACCGTGAATTGACGTGGTTCGAGTTAGGATAAAATCGGAGCACTGGCGGGTCAGGGTCAGACCAAATATAGTACACGGAATCTTACGGATAGTATAGGTTAGGTAGTCGAGGTTGTGAACTTTTCGCGGGAGTGAGGGGAATCACAATGAATATGGTGGACAATTGTTTGGGTCCCCCGTTGATTTGTAAGTCCTTCCCGCTTTCTTTCTCAATTCCTTCTCCCAATCCTCTCCTCTTCAGATTCTCTCCTTCTTCTTCTCAAATTTCCAGATCTCTCCTCTCCATGTCCATGGCTAACCCTCAAGAATCTTCTTCGAAGAATCAAATTCAACCTTCACTGCTCATTTTCTCAGGTCTCAAATCTTCTTACACTTACACATGATAATCTTCTGATTCTTTTGGTTTATTTGTTATTTGAGTCGCATTTCAAAAAAAATTTTGTCATTTTCTGGTGAGAATTTGATAAATTTTATGAAATTGTTTCAGGTGGAACCGCATGTAATGGTGTTGTTGAAGAGATGAAAAAGTTAACAACTCGTGTTGTACATGTTCTTCCTGTTTCTGATGATGGAGGAAGTACTGCAGAAATTGTTCGTGTACTTGGTAATCTTTGACAAGTTAGATTTCTTCTAATTGTATTCTGATGTTTGGTTGTATATGAATCGATAGTTTGTTTAAGATGATAGAAAGTGAGTTTGTATAGGTGGTCCAGCTGTTGGAGACATTAAATCGAGATGTTTGAGATTGTCAGATGAAAGCACTTCTGAAACTCTTGCTGTACGAAGATTGCTTGGACACCGCTTACCTCTTGATGGAGCACAAGCTAGATCAGAATGGTACAATCTAATCTGCCTTTTCCTATTTCAAACTATGATATGTTTGTTCGGTTTGAAACATGAATAATGTATGATGAGTTTCGTTCATTCAATTCGTTATAGACTTTATTCTTCACTTGATGTCTACTCAGTTTGATGCTTAACCTTAATGGTGCACATGTTTTCGCTATAGTTTTGGAAAGCCTAACCTCTTATGTTACTTTCACTTCTTCCACTTCAATGTGGTTAGGTTTGAAATACATGTCATTTTGATTTTGAGCCAGGTTTCTTGTTGTACTCCTTTGCTTCTTGTTTAGCTTTTTAGATTGTAGTGTTTTGAGTAGTCATGTTTAGCTTGATTAAGAAAAACACGTGATAAATGTTTTACACAAAATTATTTACATTGTGAGAATTTCTTGTGGTTTCCTGTTTTTCCTATAGCATTATTTATCTTCTTCGGTCGATTTTATGTAGTGGTGTTATCAAGTCAAATCATGTCTTTAGATTCTTATTTTTAGATTTCTGTTATTGATTTGTTAGGTTCTGTAATGGTGGGACTGTTGAATTAGTGTGTTGAGTTCAGAATTTGACAGGTATGACATTGTTGAAGGAGAGCACTCTTTATGGAATGGTGTATCAAAACCCTACTGAGAAACCACCAGAGCCTTTTTGGCTTATTTCCAAAATCAGGTATCCAGTTTTCGATTTCAGTTTGAAGTTGAAAGGAAGTTTTACAAGATCCACTTTTAATACGTCCTTGTTTGAGTGTCTCGCTTGATGCCTGTAGTTTTTTTCTCAAATGAGTTCTCTTTTTCCGTTTCCATTGCGATTGTGTTCAATGACATGCCTATCTAGTTAGTAGATTTTTGCCTCTTCAAGACCCTAATATTTGACGCTTTCTGATAGTTGTCACGTTACACAGATCCTCCGACGGGCAAGTGATTTTTTTTGTTTCAGCAATAGAAGGTATTATTTTCCTTTTGGATGGATCAAACTCAGATTGTGCTTACTTATCACAAAATGATACCTTGCTGTCTGGATTGTGGTGATAACTCCTTATCATAATTATATCGGTCATCTCCACTAAACCTAGGGGAGGTAGTTGAGTTGGCTATGGAGTAAGAAAACTCTGAAATTAGTTTTGTTAGGTAGTGGATTTACACTTAATGGGCCGATAGAAGCTCTATGGAGGAATGGTTCTTGGGAATTGTTATAGATGTTTGAGGAACCATTGAGGTTGTTGTGGTCTTGATTTAATGCCTGGGTGGTAAAATGGTTCCCTTTTGTGAGGCAGCAGATTACTTTGTACTGAGTCTAGAGACACATTGATAGATTTAGGGTATTAGTAGATTCATTGTTGTCTGATGATGTTTCTGGTTGTGGAAGCCTATACATGCAAGAAAACGTAATACTTTAGGACAAAGAAAAGCAGTAGATTTTATTTGAAAAAAGAAAGAGATGGTTAAAGCTTGTGTGCAGGCTGCAATAAAAAATGACACCCATGGCACCTTTGTACCTCTTAATGTTTTTCTTTTCCGGGTTTCTGTGAGTACCATATAATTCAAGAGTATTACATGCTTTATATTACCAGAAGATTTCCATGTTGAATTGCACTCTTCCTCTTGGGTCACTGCTGGAAACTGACTTCCATTATGCTTGCAGCATTGGGAATTTTTCTTTGCAGGTGCCCGAATATTCTTCCAGTCTTTAGATGCTGCGATATTCTTATTTTCACGTGTTTCAGATATTCCGCCAGAGAGTCTCGTTCTCCCTGTGATATCCACAAATGACAGACTTACGTTGGGGTGTCAATTATGGGTATGATTGCGGCTAATGCTTTTCATTTTTTCTCTTCATAAATGCTGGTGGAACATATAAATTTCTGTTCCAAATGTACAGTTAACACGTTTGTCGATTACGGTGATCATACTTTTTCCTGTAACTGCTCTGAAGGTTGTTTCTGGTTTTGGAACATTTTTGTGTTTAGGATGGAACCATAATACGTGGGGAAAATGAAATATCCCATCCATCTATTGGACCTGCTCAACCTGTTGATAAGGTATTTCACAATTTTGTCAATAATGTTTTTTTTCTCTTTCTTTTTCTTCCTTGCTCTGTTATTCAATGTTTATTCTTATGGGTAGAAAGGCTCTTCAGTTCCAGCATAGCCTTCAAGAATAAAGAGAATATTCTACACGTCAAGCGAGGGCAGAAACTTGTTACATGAGGTGAAGGATTTTTATGGTTTTTGGTTGTCTGAAACCTTTTTTTTTTCTAGAGTTCTTATATTTTACACAGTTCAGGTGAGACTCACTAACTTCCTATTAAATGTGCTAATCTTTGGGTAACACCCGTCCATGTGTTATGCCATTATCTGACACCCACTCTTTTTTACTAAAAGCAAGTGACTTCCCTTCTTTTAGAACCCCCCGCATCAACTTCACTGACAGTTCTATGAGGGGCCACGCCTCCCGCCTACTTGGAAGAAAATCCCATTTTGATTTCACTAGCCTAAACTGAATACTATATCTGTATTCTCCATTGGGACAATACACCTCTCCAGGTCTTGAGCACACTTGGTTCTAGAATGGAGAGGGACACAAGAGAAAATGAGTTTGGAAGGGTAATATTGAATAGAGTTAGTGTGACTTCTTGGAATAATTAGGACGCGACTAATACCTTTGAAATCTTCAGTTGATTATGTCTCTAATTTTGAAGTCCGTTTTCTAGCGAAAATACATAGAAAATCTGTAGATAGAAATTTTATAAGAAAATAGAAAGGATTTCTGTCTTTTAGTATAACTGATAGTTAGTTACACTAAAAGACAGAAAAGATTATGAGACAGAAACCCTTTTCATTTTCTTCGATTTCAGAAAACACCCAACAATTCTTGTTAGGAATGTATCATTTTTAAGCTACAAAGAATTCTTAGTTTCCGATTCTTCCACATTGTTTGCTTTAGAATGAGTTCAGTTTGATAACTATCCTTTTTTTTTTTTTTTTTTTTTTTTTTTTTTACCATTTACGAGAGTCCTCTTCTGAACGAAAATGGGATTGTAAACGTTCTAAATCGTAGTTGTCTTCATCATGCTTAAGTTTCTTCTTGTACTCATTTCCAGGAAGGGGAAGTCAGCAGCGGAAAGCTTTAAAATGATTTAATATGAGCATGTGTGGGCATTTAGTAGTGTTCTGATTTAAAATGGTTTTCTGTTTATTAATCTGTAAATAAGCTTATTTCAATTGTACGCACTGAAACTATAAATATAATTTAGCTTTCACTTATTGCGGTAAACTATGTCTTATGCTAACCTGCATTTGTTTCCTTGCAGAAACTAATGGTTCAGTTTTTAAATGTTCTCATGGTTTTTTCAATAGCTTGCAACCATTGATACCCGATTATTTCATTTGATTAGGTCTTCCCCACAGTGAACCCTAGTGTTCTGGAGCAGTTGAGTAAAGTGGACTGCATTGTTTATGCTATGGGATCCCTCTTTATTTCGGTTTGCCCCTCACTGGTGAGCTTCAGTGACCATATATTTGATTGTTTATGATGCATATGCTCAATAATGCCTCAAGAATTGACAAGCTTTTTGACAGTTGTCGCAGTTCGCTACTCCATACTGAAGTCACCTTATGTGAAGAGTTCTAATTTTAACGGATTTTCTTATTCAAACTATATGATCATATACCACAATAGTATATCTTTTGTACTATTGTGTAAAAAACTTCAAATGTGTGGATCACTAGTATTTTAACATTACTTTGCCTAATTCATTGCTTAGCTTTTCCATGAACAAGTATGATATGAATATTGACACGGAGGATTCTGTAGAAATGGATGGTTTGAGACTTCCAAATGGTTAAAAATTCTTTTAAGAAACATCATAATTTATGCTGATAAAAAAAAAAACATTAAATTTAGAAAGGGTTACAATCGTCTTTGCATGGTTTGAACCTCCCTTAGTGACGTCACATATTTGGTGCACATGTACAAATTAGCACACACAATTAGGCATTGAGTTATGGTTGAACGGTACTAGGATTTCCTGGTCCATTAGTTCAATAAGACCTCCCTTTGTTAGGATGTCGGAAGGTGAAGTTCTGTGGTGGTTGGCCTCTCAGGACTTTTATCATGTGATCATTTGGCCACGGGTACACTTTTAAGCATCTGTGTGTTTTACAAATACTAAACATGACCAGAAACTAAAATGACAGATTGATACAGGATTCATCACTTTTTTATTTTATTTTTTCTTATGGAAGCCAAATTTATTAAGGATCCTGAAACTGAGGGGTATATATACAATTACCTAATTGATATGATTTACGGTTCTCTGAAGAGGAAGTGGTGTACTCATTGGATGCTTATTTTCATTGGCATAAAGCATTCTCTTCTCTTCCTTCTTTTTTCCATCTCTATTTATGTCTGGAAAAATATGTAGGTTTTGCTTGGCACTGGGGAGGTCGTTTCCTCGAGGTCTTGTCCCAAGGTATTTATTTTTCTTACATCATATGCCATAGTGTTTGGCTGCTAATTCAAACTGAAAAGAGTTCTCTGGTAATTCGTGTCTTTGATAAGTCATGGTAAATTATCGATGATAATATTCTTTTGATTACGGAAATTTATCACCTTACCTGGCAGCTTAATTGTTCGTAAGAAGAGTCAATTCACGCAGTAGCAATTTTTGTTACGCTGCTTTTCCAAATGCAGGTGTTTTTGTTGAATGGTTTACATGATCGAGAAACTAGTGGTTTATCTGCCTCTGGCTTCATTACTGCCATTACAGATGCTTTAAATCGAACTTACGGAGACCTTCAAAATTGTTTGAAGAACCCTATGAGTGAAGGTATTATCATTATCATTTTTTATTCTTTTTATTTTAGCATTTGCTCTCATACACATTTTTTTTCCGAATATAATTTACTTAATCAGATTTTTTTTTTGACAAATATATGATTCAACATAAATTGGACTAATGTTGATATAAAAACTTTGATATAGTACTGGAGGGAAGGATAGAATCCCAGCTTAATTACTTTCTCATGTTTGTACCTCCTTTGATGAGACAGGATCCAACATGGATACCGTAAGTTTGATTCGTCCCATTTACAAAATTGGCAAGCGTTAACATGCACAACCTTTAAACACTGAAAGTTTCGAGGTATAATCAAGTTTTAGCTGCCTGATATATTGTACTGCTAAGTCATGCCTTAATTGAAATTGTGTATATGTGAAGATAAGTTGATGTAAGTCATGGTTTGGTACATAAACGTTGATCTTCTTAAGAAGTTTCCTTCCTCTTGTTTTATTACAAGTATTAGTATTACCGCCGTGTTTCGTGTGTTACGACAAATGGGTTCTTTAATTCCTCAGTTGGTGAATTGCATTTCATTATGTCTATATTATAAATGCATCTTATCCGTAACTCGCAAAAGTCATTTTCGGAGCAGCCAAGTCAGTACGTAAATGCCCTGTTGGTTCCCAAGGATGGTCAAATTCCAGTAGATGTTCAGAGTTTGTCTAAGCAAGGAATCTTTCATGTGGTATTGTACACTTAACTTTCAAGTTAAATCCGTAGTTACTACATAATATCATGCGTTTGCCGTTCTTATCTTTTTCGCATCAGTGTAATTGCAATATAGTTCATGTTTTTGCAAGTATACTGCTCGTTTTTTAAAGCGTTAAATAGATTTTCTGCTTGAATTACTTTGGACCCTTTTGTTGGTCTTAACCGTATGAATATGCTGGTTCTTTATCTGTCTCGCATCTGTATCTTTCTGCAATCTGTTCCCTAAAAGGGTGTGCTTTAGCCAGCTAACAAGTATTAATCAGTTTGGCTTGCTTGATGATGAAGTTCTCTCTGTTGAATGCAGAGAAGTCCTGATTGATTTCCTTTCTGTAGGTAATTGTTGACTCCAGACTTGATCCAAGAGTGGGAATAATATTTAACCCCAAATCTTTAATACAAGCACTTGCAGACCTGATAACTGAATACAACAGTCCACATTCTAGTGAGGTTTAATTGTTGTACATAGGATTCATGAGTGAGATGGAAAATCTGATTGCTGTATATCTCTCAATAAACATATTTCGGGGATTGAAGTTCAAATTGGTTTTAGGTTTTTTCTGTTGAATTTCTGTTCTATTGTTTCAATTATGAAGATCAATGTAAAATTCAAATTAGGTTAGGTTTAAAATTCATATTGGTTAGGTTCTTATACTGAATTTAGGGAAAATTGGTTAGGTTCTGATACTAAATTTAGGGCAAATTTGGTGTTCGCGGTTAAGTTATGAAAAACAAGAAATTAAAATTGGGTTAGTTTTTTCTTATACACAATTCCTCAAAAACTCCACAAACTTGGATTAAACTTGCATGCCAACACATAAACCACTTGCCACTTTATAAATCCAAGCCGCTATGCCATTGGCTCACGCCATGTAGCGCCGCAACTTGGCCAAAGTGGCCGTATGTGCCATTGGCACATGCCAACACATAAACCACTTGCCAGTTTCTAAATCCAAGCCGCTATGCCATTGGCTCACGCCATGTAGCGCCCGCAACTTGGCCAAAGTGGCTGTATGTGCCATTGGCACATGCCAACACATAAACCACTTGCCACTTTCTAAATCCAAGCCGCTATGCCATTGGCTCACGCCATGTAGCGCCCGCAACTTGGCCAAAGTGGTCGTATGTGCCATTGGCACATGCCAACACATAAACCACTTGCCACTTTCTAAATCCAAGCCGCTATGCCATTGGCTCACGCCATGTAGCGCCCGCAACTTGACCAAAGTGGCCGTATGTGCCATTGGCACATGCCAACACATAAACCACTTGCCACTTTCTAAACCCAAGCCGCTATGCCATTGGCTCACGCCATGCAGCGCCCGCAACTTGGCCAAAGTGGCCGTATGTGCCATTGGCACATGCCAACACATAAACCACTAGTCACTTCTTCCCAACTCACTAGCCAGCTTCCAAGGCATTCCGCACATGCCATTGGCACATGCCGCAACGCTTCACTAGCAACTTTGGCATTGCCATTTGCGCCTAACACACGAGATATCAACACAAACCGGGGATGCTTTCTTGGGGTTTTGGTTTTGCGGTCACAACAATAAAGCAAGGCGTGCAAGGAATTAATACGGTCAATTAAATAAGGCAGTAATGGTGAAAAACGTTTTTACCATAAAACCAAACGGTTTCACCTCCTCTGTTTTAATTGGCGCATTTACACTATTCCTTATAAAGCAAGGGTACGTTCAATCTCACTTGTATAAATAGGTTTCACCTATTCTACCAAAACACACAAGTCTTTGGTCAGAAAAAATACAACATACTATCGGATAGCAACTTTGCAAGCTCTCTCTCTCTCTCAAAGCTTCCATTTCTAGCAAGCTTTCTAAAGCTTCACTTTTTTGATACAAGTCGATATTCTACCCAGCCAGAACTCTCTGTTCTCATCACCCTTCATTGTTATCCTCCCAAAATCAACCCTTCTCCTCCACTTTGTGACCGAAGCAAATCTGGAACGGCCATCTTCTTGGTTTAGGCCAGAATTGTACAAATTGATATCTCGAATCAAAAGTGCTCACGTGAAGCACATTTTTTTAAGGGTTTAAACCAGTCTCTCCATCATCGAATTTACCAAATTCGGCAGAGGCGATTTTCTCCCATAAACAAGCTGTCAACCAGTTCTTCCACCTTCCTCTGAGCCTGCATGTCCGAAACCCATAAATAACTCAGCTTTAATATCATCTTCACAACCTGACATATAGCTAGACAATGGCTTCCACCTTCCTTTGCAAGAATTGCAATTCCACCTTCCGCCTTCTTTCCATCTAGGTTTGTGGCAGGAGATGTAAAGTTGCAAGAATTGAATTACAGGACCTGGCTGCAGTTGTAATGGAACTGGAGTTGGTGACTGTTGCGGAAGCTACAACTATGGAGTAATTGTTTCAATCAGTTGAGTTGACTGAAGCTGTAATGAGCGGAACTTGTGTGTTTGTCGTGCAATGAAGTCCTGCAATACAATGAGGAATTGCCTGTAAACCTAGATGGAAATATGTACCAGGTGAAGCTGAGTAATGGGTCTTGAGACATAACTGGTGGTATTGTTGTTGAAGCGCAGAAACCGATTATGGTTTCATCGTATTTATGATGAAACCAAAATCGGTTTTATCGTATTTCAACGATGTATTCTATCCATGAACATGTATAATACCTCTTATAATTTTTCTTACAGGTGAATTCTCACGAAACCAATTATGGTTTGTTGAAACCAAAATTGGTGTCATCGTATTTATGATAAAATCAAAATCGGTTTCATCTAATTTTTGGTCAGTGGTGGGTGGGGGTGGTCGTCGGCGAGTGTTGGTGTTTTTAGTGGTTTTGGTCTGCGGCGGTCGGCAGTCGGTGGTGGTAGTGTTCGCCGGTGCCGGCGGCTATTAATGGTGGTGCTGGATGGTGGCGGTGGTGGTGGTGGAGGTGATGGTGGTGGCGGCGCAATGGTGGTGGTGAAGCTGTGATGGTCGTCGGCGGTGGTGGTGGCGACGCGGTGGTGGTGGTGGTAGCGGCGGTGGTGGTTGGCTGCGACGGCGGTCGACGGTGGCGGCGGCGGCGGTTGGCTGCGGCGACGGTGGTGGTTAGCGGCGGCGGTGGTGGTGGTTGGCGGCGGTGGTGGCGGCGTGGTGGTTGCTGTTGGTGGAGGTGGAGGTTGGCGATGCTGGTTAGTGGTGGTGTTGGGCGGCGATCGTGGTGGACGGTGGTGGTGTTGGGCGGCGGCGGTGGTGGACAGTGGTGGTGTTGGGCGGCAGTGGATGGTGGGAGGTGGTGTTGCTAGTTGATGGTGGTGAGTTGTTGTTGTTGGTGATGATATAATAAAAATTAAAAGTGTGGTTGATTTTTGTTTTTGTTGGGATGATTTAAACTAAAAGGGCAAAATAGACAGTTTATATTAAATGGGGTTTTTGTTAACAATTTGTTTTGTTGGAGTTTTTGTGCACGGATAGTGACACATTTGGTGTTGTAACTCGCGGACTATTTAAACATTACAAAAAAAAAAAAAAAAAAAAAAAGATCATCATGATTCTTGGGTAAAAAAAACATAATTACGACAAATACATCCATTTTCTATCTTGTTGTATTTTGTACCACGGACTCGGTTCTTCTTATCTTTGCCTTGACTTTGAGCTTGTGAATACATTTTACAAGAAAATATAGAATTGTAGAGGAGGTGTGATAGTTTTAGATTTGAAACAGATTGAGAGATTAAGAAATTCTACATAGATTTATAGAGGGGGAATTAGGTATTTATAGAGGGAGGGAATTGTAGCCGTTGGATACGGGACTGATAAGCGTTGATATTACCATCGAGCGCTAGCTTACTATCGCTGGCGATTTAGAGACCGTCGAGCGCTTCTTTGACCATCGAACAACCGAGACTCTATCGCGCGTTGGAAACTCTGTTGTGTATGTCTATATGCCAGGAATAACATATAGGCATATGAGTTTGGCATACCCATAGTGGTGGGTGCATATATGCCAAATTATCAAGTTTTGGCATGTGCATAGGAAGAGGCCTAAATATTCTGCAACATAAAAGGCCATTTGCAACTCATTAGTGCTGGATGGTTTTGCCCAGCATGGGATACATTTTTGCCTCCGGATGTTTTTTTTTTCGTCATTTTTGGAATTTGGGAAACACAACATGATTACCATTGAGAACCCTGCCTCTAGAAGATTTCAAAGTTGTGGCAGTTCTCAATATTGACAGCAACACTTTGTTAAGGGGTGCTTCCCTTCCGACAATGAAGACGCCGTACTGTAGACTCCACACATGAAAAGGCTGCATCGAGGAGGTGAGAACATCGACCTCATCAGTTCTGTTAGTACTTAATATGCAGCAGAAAAACTGCAGTGCTGGCTGCTCAGTAAGTTTTTGAATTTTTCATATGGTTTCTTCAGAGTTAGCCTTTGCTCTAATAATAGCATCATACTTTTTCGTCGACCATTACCATAGTGGTGCTGCTGGTATATAATAAAGCCTTCCAAGATTAACGATCCCAGAGTACGAACCAAGGAAGCAACATTGTTGTGTGACAGTAAATCCTACTTGGTAAAGTAGGAAACACAACTCAGCTACGAGTATACACCCACCGAAGATATCACTTCGAATTACACCGAGAGAGCATCAGATGGATAGTGTGAAGCGTGCTTAGCATCTGAATGGGCAGATGAGGGCCCAAATCCAATGGTCCGTGTCACTCGGTGCAAAACGAAGTGCACTTTTCACGGTGCATGTATCATTTACGGGAGAACAATGCCAAATGCGTTAAGAACCCAAGTAAAACCAAACCAAAGCCCGTCCTATGTCATAACCTAGTTCATGGATAAAATACATCTTTCCTTTTGGGTCGGTGGACGTGTTCCATAATAAAGTATATTATATAGTAAAACATATTACTCCCTCCGTTACTTTTTAATAGGCTGGTTTGGTTTTTTGAGAAAATTAAGGAAATTTAGAAAACTAATCATTGAAAGTGGTAACACTTGTCAATAAAAGAAGTGAATTGAAATGGTCCCCATGACACTTGTCAATAAAAGAAGTAAAGTGAAATGGTCCCCATGACACTTGTCATCAAAAGAAGTTAAAGAGAAAAGTGGTCCCTAAAAACTAAACTAACATTTGACTTTCCCAATTAGGAAACCAGCCTATTTTTTTTGTAACATTTATTTATAGAAACCAGCCTATTAAAAAGTAACGGAGGGAGTATGAAGTATCCGTTAACATGTAAAACATAAAAATCCCAAAAGACAGTTCCATAATAAATATTATATAAAGTAAAACATATTATAAATTGTCCGTTAACATGTAAAACATAAAAATCCCAAAAGACAGATTTGATAAGATTCAGCACCATGTCTCTCCTTAACCGTTAAGGTGAAAAATACCCACATAATAAATAGCCTTCGGAATACAGAATACAGCTATTTTTCCCAATAAGAGTACCTGAACCCAATAGAGTCCTCTTCATATAATCAAATCCTCCTGCCTGAAAAAGCAAAACATTCTCCCCAAATAATATGTTTTAGCTTTAGAGGAAGACCAGCTAGTTGAATCTCATGTTCAGTCTCACCCGACACATCTTCATTGGTGGCATAGCTTCCTTTCTCCTCCTTTTTCCCAATTTTGCCAGATAATGTACAGCTACACCCGCCGGATTAAATAAAAATTCTATTGGATCCTTCTGCCTAAGTTTCAACACAAGAAGCTTCATCTTAGGGCAACAACCCAGCTCGTTCATAATATACTCGTCACATCTATCGCAAACATTGTCAGCATTAGCTCTGTCTTTGCATTTTCCATTACGGCACACATATATATGATCGAAATGAGATGGAAGTCTAGACGAATTACACCAGACATGGAAATGAGAACGACCAAGTTTTCCAGCAAGTGTCACACCAGCATTTATTCCCTCAAACACTTGATGATAAAAAGAGCATCCATCTTTCGAGAACCGAGCTGAAGCAGTGATTGGCACCCCTAGTTCATTGTGTACAAGAACTCCATATCCTCCGTCATGTTGTTTCTTATTGAAGTAAGCATACACATGAATCCAAGTGAAAGCTTCACCTCTTCCGGCAACTGAGTCTTCACATGATTTCATCAAATTTTCAAGGTGTTCGTCTGACACGGGCCAACCATCAAACCATCTAGACACCATATAGCTGAGGGCAGAGAAACTTGTACAGTTCAGAGCCTCATCCTGCAAACATCTTTACTGTCATTACATCATCTGAAAATATACTGGAAAGATAGATAAAGTTTGGGGCTGCAAAGGTTGTCATACACGTGCTCCTCAATCGTTTATTTATAATTGCATCAAAAGAAATTTGGAAAAACAAAAAAATTGAATTATTATTATTACTCACTATATTCTGTTCTGCTGGTGTTGTATCTTCTTCATCATCGGTCTCAACTTGTCTTGGATATTCGTCTTCTGAGTAGAAATATTCTACAGAACTCGTAGTAGAGAGGGTATCAAATTCTGTTTGTAGTGGTTTACTAGATTCTCCAATCGCCATAGAGAGGGCAGAGGGACTTGTACGGTTCAGAGCCTCATCCTGCAAACATCTTTATTGTCATTACATCATCTTAAAATATAATGGAAAGATAGATAAAGTTCGAGGCTGCAAAGGTTTTCATATACGTGCTCCTCCTGAATTGTTTATTTATAATTGCATCAAAAGAAATCTAAAGAAAGAATTGAGTTATTATTATTACTCACTGTGTTCTGTTCTGTTGATGGTTGTACTTTTGGTGGTTCTTGTTCTCCAATCGCCATAGAGAGGTCAGAGGGACTTGTATGGTTCAGAGCCTCATCCTGCAAACATCTTTATTGTCATTACATCCTCTTAAAATATACTGGAAAGATAGATAAAGTTTGAGGCTGCAAAGGTTTTCATATACGTGCTCCTCAATTGTTTATTTATAATTGCATCAAAAGAAATTTGGAAAAAAGGAATTGAGTTATTATTATTACTCACTGTGTTCTGCTCTGTTGATGGTTGTACTTTTGGTGGTTCTTGTTCCTTTCTCCGTTCAGCTAGTATCTTCCTGAGATTCTTTTTCTGAGGATTTTCTTCTTCTGAGGAGGAAGTACTACCTTGTCTTGGATATTCTTTTACTGAGGAGAAAGTATTCTTAGTAGAGAGGGTATCAAATTCTGTTAGTGGTTTACTAGATTCTCCAATCGCCATAGAGAGGTCAGAGGGACTTGTACGGTTCAGAGCCTCATCCTGCAAACATCTTTATTGTCAACTACATCATCTTAAAATATACAAAATATACTGGAAAGATGGATAAAGTTTGAGGCTGCAATGTTTTTCATATACGTGCTCCTCGATTGTTTATTTATAATTGCATCAAAGGAAATTCGGAAAAAAAAAGAATTGAGTTAATATTATTACTCACTGTGTTCTGTTCTGTTGATGGTTGTACTTCTAAGGAGGAAGTACTACCTTCACTACCGTCTGTTGGATATTCTTCTACTGTGGAGAAACTACTACTCCATGGATGGTCTCTATCAAATTCTATTCGTAGTGCAGAGGGACTTGTACGGCTCAGAACCTCATCCTGCAAACATCTTTATTGTCACTACATCTTAAAATATACTGGAAAGATGGATAAAGTTTGAGGCTGCAATGGTTTTAATATCTCAATTGTATATTAATAATTTCATCAAAAGAAATTCTTTATCTTAGGAAATTCTTCTTCCGGGGAGGAAGTACTAAAGTTTGGGGCTGCAAATGTTGTCATAAATGTGCTCCTCAATTGTGTTTATTTATAATTGCACCAAAAGAAATTTGAAAATAAAAATTTTGAGTTGTTATTATTACTCACTGTGTTCTGCTCTGTTGGTGGTTGTTGTTCCTTTCCCCATTCACCTAGTATCTTCCTTATCTTAGGAAATTCTTCTTCTAGTACTTTTGGTGGTTTGTGTTCCTTTCTCCATTCAGCTAGTAGAGAGGAAACAAATTCATCTATTTCTAACGCCATAGCACGGGTCAGAGGCTCATCCTGCAAACATCTTTATTGTCATTACATCATCTATAAATATACTGGAAAGATGGGTAAAGTTTGGGGCTGCAAATTTTGTCACATACGTGCTCCTCAATTGTTTATTTATAATTGCATCAAAAGAAATTTGATTTTTTTTTTTTTGAGTTGTTATTATTGATCACTGTGTTCTGTTCTGTTGGTGGTTGTACCTTTGGTGGTTGTTGTTCCTTTCCCCGTTCAGCTTTAGCTTTCATCCTCTTGAAAGTATTCTTTAAGTGCTGTTTGTTGAAGATTAAGATAAAAGATAGGACACTATGAGCAATTAAAATTTTGTTATCTGAATATAATCAAACACACCAATATGACTGCCATCTGAGTCTTGGTAGTTGATAGTTATACATGTCTGAGCCATATAAATTGTACAAGACACAACACAAGCTTGTTAAAAAAAAAAAAGTCTAAACAAAAAACATAATTATATAAACATGATAGATATGTGTAATACTCCATTAACTAGTTACCACAATAGATACTAGCAAAGAAGCACGCGCGATGCGACTGCCGTTTCCAAACCATGTAAAGCATATTATTCACTTAAGATTTTATACCTACACACATGTAAGATGTTCTTTTGTACATATTTGATAGCCCCAATCCTGTAATTGACTGTTATATATTTGTACATATAAGACATGTCTGATGCCTGAAATGTTTAGGGGAAAAAAGAATCACTATGGTCACTTGAAATCGCACTCTAATAATACCAGCCCTCCAATCCTATAAGATTCAATATCCCAAAACTGCACCATGACACATTACTATACTCACTTCCTAGTTGAACTGACAACATCTAATAGACTGTTATGTGCTTAAACGAATGCATTAAAGATGTGAAAATAAAAACAATAAGTAGTTGCAGTTTGCTAATTCCATAGGTGATTAATGTGCTCCACAAAACCCAGTTGTGACGGCTTATGAGAACCAAGTTAAAGTGAAATCACCACATATTGGGTTCATCCTTGGCCTAATGTGTTGAACTCCCACATATTGGGTTAATCTACAATGAAATCACCTGCCTGGAGTAGATATCAAAATCATCGTATATATCTGCACACAAAATTCGTTCAATAGCATTCATGATTAAAAATGATAATGAAATAGCAGCAAAAGATAACAAATCAAAATCCAAAGTTTATATAGTGTTCCATATTCCATATGTGTTCTCTTGATGCTATACCTCAGACAATTTAAATGGTCTTGCACTTTCTATGCAAATTATTTGGATATATATCTCTTACAAAAAATCCTCATATTTCGAAAAAGACAAAATGAAAGACTTTTAGCAGTGAACCACTGTTTTCATCAAACTTCACTCTGAATCCGGTTTTAGGAAACCGATAAACACACTGGCAATACTAACTCCACGATCTTATTACAAAGTAACATACATGCTATCAGATTGACTATTCCAGTGGGGCTTTAAACTTCGAAAAAGGCAGATGCAAGTACTCTCAAGTTATGGAGCATGAAGAAATATCAAGGAAATATACTCATGAAGGAAAGAAAAGTCAGTAACCCGAAGATCGAACTTTAAATCATTAAACTCAAACTGAAAGGTTAATTTGAACTATTATGCTATTCCTATGAAGAATATAATTCACCATAATCGTAAATTCAGACTCAAATTTGAGAAGGATTCTTTGTAAGTCAGTAGAAGATTCCCAAATTTGACTAAAATCAGAAAGAGAAAATTTGAGACTTCTCTTAGGAAAATGGACAAACACCATTCAACGATGATAGAAGAGAAGAAGAAGGGCAATTGATACCTGGGTGAACCATAAACAATTATAGTGTGTTATGGGAGCGCCATTTTTATAATTGCGGCACATAATTAGGAAATCGAAACTAAAAAAATTAGTTCATGAGACATCAAAACCAAATCAAATAAATATGTGAACCATAAACAGTTATAGTGTGTTACTGATTGTGACAGATTTCATCTGAAATCCAAATTGGGATTCGAAATCTGGAAAAGAGAACTCATATAACTTGGTGATGGACTGGTGATGCTGGTTAAGGTGGTGGTGAACGACTCTCTGAGTATGGTAGTTTGTAACAGTGAACACAAATTTGCCCTAAATTCAGTATAAGAACCTAACCAATTTTAATTATAAACGTAACCCAATTTGAATTTATCATTGTTCTTCATAATTGAAACAGTGGAACAAAACATTAACATAAAAACCGAAAACCATTTTGAAATTCAATGTGTAACACTGAACACAAATTTTCTCTAAAGTGACAGAAACATTGGCGTTCTGATACTTACTTGAGAGGTTTCGCCGTGTTAGGATTGCATGATCTTCAGCATTTCTCCACCGTTTTCATGGTTTTCGTTTGTGGAAGGCAGGAAAACGAAGTTCGAAAACTAAAAAGACCGACGAAGACGATGAGAAGTAGAGAGGAGAAAGAAAAGAAACAAATATTCCGTCGAAATTGAGTTCCACCAGATTCGACCTCTTAATCTTCGCTTGACTATTTGACCAATATAACCCTGATGATTTTGAGATATCACGCACTATACTCGGTATTAAGATTTTTAACTTAAGGCTTATTTTGTAATATCAGGGTGACACCAACCAAAAAAAAAGGCTTCACCAAAAGGGAGCCTTTTCTTTATTACAGTAAGATTATGAATCCAAAAGAGATAAACAGATCAGGAGATATATACCCTTTTGCCATCATCAAAATTAAGAATAGATCTGAAAGAAGATAAGACCAAATAAAAATCACAAGAAAAAAACCAATCTTATCATAAAAATCAATTCTTTCTAAGATAAAGACCAAATAAAAAAACCAACCGAGATAGAAACTTCTTACCAGTAAACAATCAACGAAGATCTCCAAACCCTAAGAATACGTTCTTGCTTCTGCGGCTGGCTTTCATATTTATATTCATCTCGACAAACAAAACGGGTTGGGCAAACCGGTCCAAACCCGGCCTGTTATTGAATATATTTTTCACCAAATATAAATCGTCACTAAGAAAGGGTAACAAAATTGCTGATAAACTTGCAAAATTCAGCGATAAGTTTAGAATTATATCCTAAAAAAAAATTCAAGAAAATAAAAAGAAAAAAATCGGAGAGAAAAAAAAACCGTAAAAAAATACCTAAAAAAAAATTCTCTTCCTTCTTCTGCTCCATTCATCGTGTCTCTTTGCTTCTCCGTCCTATCTTCTTCTCGAATCCCCCACCCATATTTTTTTGCAGAGTTCGAACTAGAAGTGGAAACTAAAGGATTTTTATTTATCAAGTTTTCTCTGCTGTGTCTTCACGAACTCACCGCTCGATTTTCTTCTGTGAGTGTTCGATGAAGCAGATACCATTATATTGTCCCGGAAAAAGAATCTCTTTCTTTTCGTCCCAAAACTTCTTCTCTTTTTACCGATAAACCCTAAACCTAAAACCATTGGTATCCGCTGCAAACTAAACCTACAATCATATCAATTACCCTAAACCTTGATTCAAATCTATTCCTTTTGAACGAAATCTAGGAAAAGAAATTCTGAAAGATGTCGAAGGGAACAATTAATTCCGAAGGAAAAACCAATACGAATTCGATCTCAGAAGTGAGAAAACCCCCTTGATTATTAATGTTTCCCCACTGTTACTAATAAGTTTGTTTAAAATATCAGAATTTTGATTTATTTTCTGTAAATAGGAGAAAAGAAGGCAAACAAATTACAAGCTAAGAAAGGAAAGATGAATGTAAGTTTCATCCTTCTATCCATTTTTTGATAGTATTTGTCTATTACTTTCATGGGCTGGTGTTAGTTTTTTGTATTTCCATGTCTGATTTATGTTCTGTATAATTCATAAATTTGGATTTTTCGTTAAGAAAGTTAGGGTTTCTCTCATATAAAACTATAGGCTGCTCATTTTAAGTTTTTCTTCAAAAATGCTCAAGTCAAAGGGTACATATTCCACCGTGTTTTGCAAGCCTTCAATTTATTGTGTTGCACCATAAAAACTCTAGGTTAAGTCCCGTCTCTTCGACGTCTGCCCGTGGTAGGATTTGCCGATTCTTAAGTACTATTCAAGCTTTGAAAATTTGCCTTATGTTTCAGTAATCAAACATATGTCCACATCATCTTAATTAGTTAAATAATCCTTCGAGAGTGTTGCGAATTTCTTTTGACACATACCTCTGTTCATGATTCTAGGATATCCGGTGTTCTTTTGCTAGCATGGGCTCTGGTACGCAACATGTAGTATTGTAGTGTGACTTTAGCAAAGATCGATGGCTCGCACGTCATGGACTAACAACCATGGCTGCTTTCCATACCGGCTTACAGACTTGGTTAGCGTCATCTCTTCCTGCTGATGGGTTGGTCGTTGCTGGAAAGGTAATAAGTGTACCATTTCAATGAGTAGTGTTTACAAAACGTGTACAAATAGAAATTTTCTGGATATGATAAAAGAAGTCCTTTTTCAGCAACAATTCTGTTTGCCATCCAATAGTTGAAATTATGTTATGTATAATTCATAATTTTGGATTTTTCGTTAATAAAGTTAGGGTTTCTCTCGTATAAAATTATAGGCTGCTCATTTTAAGTTTTTCTTCAAAAATGCTCAAGTCAAAGGGTACATATTCCACCGTGTTTTGCAAGCCTTCAATTTATTGTGTTGCACCATAAAAACTCTAGGTTAAGTCCCGTCTCTTCGACGTCTGCCCGTGGTAGGATTTGCCGATTCTTAAGTACTATTCAAGCTTTGAAAATTTGCCTTATGTTTCAGTAATCAAACATATGTCCACATCATCTTAATTAGTTAAATAATCCTTCGAGAGTGTTGCGAATTTTTTTTGACACATACCTCTGTTCATGATTCTAGGATATCCAGGTGTTATTTTGCTAGCATGGGCTACAGCTGCAACATGTAGTATTGTAGTGTGACTTTAGCAGCATCGATGGCTGCACGTCATGGACTAACAACCATGGCTGCTTTCCATACCGGCTTACAGACTTGGTTAGCGTCATCTCTTCCTGCTGATGGGTTGGCCGTTGCTGGAAAGGTAATAAGTGTACCATTTCAATGAGTAGTGTTTACAAAACGTGTACAAATAGAAATTTTCTGGATACCATATGATAAAAGAAGTCCTTTTTCAAAGAACAATTACATTTTGCCATCCAATAGTTGAAATTATGTTATGTATAATTCATAATTTTGGATTTTTCGTTAAGAAAGTTAGGGTTTCTCTCGTATAAAATTATAGGCTGCTCATTTTAAGTTTTTCTTCAAAAATGCTCAAGTCAAAGGGTACATATTCCACCGTGTTTTGCAAGCCTTCAATTTATTGTGTTGCACCATAAAAACTCTAGGTTAAGTCCCGTCTCTTCGACGTCTGCCCGTGGTAGGATTTGCCGATTCTTAAGTACTATTCAAGCTTTGAAAATTTGCCTTATGTTCAAAAGTAATCAAACATATGTCCACATCATCTTAATTAGTTAAATAATCCTTCGAGAGTGTTACGAATTTTTTTTGACACATACCTCTGTTCATGATTCTAGGATATCCAGGTGTTCTTTTGCTAGCATGGGCTACAACTGCAACATGTAGTATTGTAGTGTGACTTTAGCAGCATCGATGGCTGCACGTCATGGACTAACAACCATGGATGCTTTCCATACCGGCTTACAGACTTGGTTAGCGTCATCTCTTCCTGCTGATGGGTTGGCCGTTGCTGGAAAGGTAATAAGTGTACCATTTCAATGAGTAGTGTTTACAAAACGTGTACAAATAGAAATTTTCTGGATACCATATGATAAAAGAAGTCCTTTTTCAACAACAATTCTGTTTGCCATCCAATAGTTGAAATTATGTTCTGTATAATTCATAATTTTGGATTTTTCGTTAAGAAAGTTAGGGTTTCTCTCGTATAAAATTATAGGCTGCTCATTTTAAGTTTTTCTTCAAAAATGCTCAAGTCAAAGGGTACATATTCCACCCTGTTTTGCAAGCCTTCAATTTATTGTGTTGCACCATAAAAACTCTAGGTTAAGTCCCGTCTCTTCGACGTCTGCCCGTGGTAGGATTTGCTGATTCTTAAGTACTATGCAAGCTTTGAAAATTTTCCTTCTGTTTCAGTAATCAAACATATGTCCACATCATCTTAATTAGTTAAATAATCCTTCGAGAGTGTTGCGAATTTCTTTTGGCACATACCTCTCATCTCTTTCATGATTCTAGGATATCCAGGTGTTCTTTTGCTAGCATGGGCTGCTGCAACATGTAGTATTGTAGTGTGACTTTAGCAAAGATCGCACGTCATGGACCAACAACAATGGATGCTTTCCATACCGGATTCTTAAACTACGCTTTGACTTGGTTAGCGTCATCTCTTCCTAAATAATCCTTGATGGGTTGGCCGTTGCTGGAAAGGTAATAAGTGTACCATTTCAATGAGTAGTGTTTACAAAACGTGTACAAATAGAAATTTTCTGGATACCATATGATAAAATAAGTCCTTTTTCAAAGAACAAAATAAGTCCTTTTTGCCATCCAATAGTTGAAATTATGAAGTCTACTAGCTTCCCGTCTAACTATATAGATGGGCATTTTAATATTGTTTGCTGTATTAAAGAAAATTATAGATAAAATGAAAATCCAAATAATATATTAACGTATCAAGTTTCAAAACTGTCATCATATTCTGGTGAAGTTCAGCTATAACCACTACTATATAAACATACGTCTGAAAGTAATCAACTCAGATGAGCTCAATTCTGATTTACAATGTGAGTTTTCTTTATTATCTGGCATAGGGGCAAATGCCTACTGATAGACGCATTTATGTGTCTATTTTGGTCTCAATTATATATATTATTATTAGTGCTCGATTTTGTATTTATTATGGTTTTTATGTCTTTGTATGTGTTTTTGGAGAAATAAGCTTTCCTGGAGAAATAGGCTCGAAAAGTGGTCATGGGAGAAAATTACAAAAGGCACCCAGAAGATGTATACAAGCACCACAGAAATATGTTGGAGACTCCCCAGAAAATCGCTTAAGGCAACCGGAGGAGTTGTTAAAGGCACCCTGCAAAATACTATTTGCACCCAGTGGCTAAAGGGAGACCGGAACTGGACAAACCAAAGGTGTTGGCGTATATTTGGAAGAAGGAAAGTCAAGATTTGCGTATGCTGTTTTGAAAGTATGTCATCATGCCAAAACAATTAATTGGCTAAACTATGGGATGTTTATTGACACATGGCTGTCACCGATTGGAGGAGTCTTAATTAGGTGATGTAATAAAATAAAGACTTGTCTGCCACTTTAATAGCGCTTTTGGATACACATCCAGAAATAGCTTTTTGACTTTTAGAAGTCAAAAAGCAAGAAGTCAGTTTGGGTGTAGAATTTCAGAACGACTTCTAGAAGCAGAAAAGTCGATTTTTTGTGAAGCAAAAAATCTGGACTTATGACTTCTGCTTCTGACTTCTAGAAGTCAGAAACAAAATTGTATCCAAACGCACTATAAAGATATCAATGGAAAGAAGTCGAAAAGTCATTGGATTTGTGAGGGACGTTAATTGGTAATGTTTTGGTGAAAAGGGGAAAAGGCACGTCTATTTTGGGGCAAGTGGTGCTGGAGCGGATGTGGCATTCTTTTATTGGATGAACTGGACACATGACACCATCCTACTGGTTGATGATGTGTTATATGAAATTAATAGGGAAATTACCAAATAATGTTATGTCGTATCTGTGAAACTCAAAAGATAAACATTATATTTTGTAATATGATATACCAAAGTTTTATGAAACGACTAGTATATACTTCCTTGACACTTCAATCATAATAGATGATACCTAAGAATCTAAGATTCACATCTTTGAGAAGTATTATCGATAGTGCAAAACTTTTATGATTATAAGAATTTACTGAAGTGTTATCTTCTAGATTTGGTCCAGCTAGGCACATTTTGATTTTCCATGGATCTGCTAATTCTGTAGTGTTCTGTAACTGTCACACTTGAGGAACATAGAACTTGGAATTGGTTGAGTATGTCTATTAATAGGGAAATGTTATTTTCGGATGCTATATATATATAGACGACTAAAGGAGTTGGTTCGAGAGTTCCGGAGAGGAAAAAGCCGATACCACTATAGTTTGTTTTGTTCTTAATTTTGTAATGGAAAGCTAGTTCTCCCTGCTAGGGTTAAGGAGGAAGCCAATAAATCGTGTAAGAAATTATATTATTCTTGAATAAATATTCTTTTGGAGTTTAAATGTTTTAATTAATCTCTCTTCTATTTAGCTTCATATTAATTGTTTTGGATAGTCTTCGTCTATCGATCTTTTATAAGCGAAGGAGGTTATACCGTTTTGGTTTACAACATAAGTTGTTATTTTGTTTTAACTGTAATATTTTCCGAGATATGAGATTGAGTTCAAAATTGTCTCAAGTTATATCACGAATATTGTTTAGAGAGGAATGATTATTTTACACATGTGATTTGGTGAAATCCGAAAACCTAGATTTTTCTCTCCTATTGATCATCTTAGCAATTTTTATTTAGTGTTTCCTTAATTAATCTTAAAACCAAATCTTTAGAAAATAGTCCGAGCAACGAATCTTTTCTTACCACTGTAAAAACTACATCAGTTTTTGGTGCCGCCGACGCGGACTGTATATAGATTAGGTTTTAGATTTTTCTTTTTAGTTTTCGCTAGTATTTTTACTTTTATTATTCTTTTTATTTTTTCTATTTTACGTCTTTGGGTGTTTTTCTTGTATATTTGGTGTGCAGATTTTTCTTGAAATTATAAGTGGAAAGTGG
>JAJJWW010004480.1:237500-340527 GCA_023531295.1 Papaver armeniacum
GAGGTAACTCGAGCCTACCTATTTTAGTCGACCATTTGCATTTGCATGTGCACCAAAAAAATGTCGAACTGGTATTATGAGGATCAATACAATGAATACCGACCTGAATTTCAAAATGGGCAATATTCGTACTATGACCATAGTGTGGATAGTACCCGGGACCACTACCGACCTTCTGAAGGTTATGGCTCTTACCACGGTGATCCCAATTACTATTTGCACGTCCACCAGTCATACGAAAATGTGAATGAGCAATATAAGAGTTCCCCGTCTTTAGAGGATTTAATAAAACAATTGTCACCAGTTCCTGATGAATATAAAACTCATTCCATAGAATATGCACTTCAACAGTTTCAATTGACAAGTCTTTCTTTACAGTAATCACTTCAGAAGTTCAATAAATCTATATGTGAATCTGAAATAATCATGGATAAACTGTGTGAGACTCTTAATAAGCAGGAGGACCAAAATGCACCTAAGACTATTGCTCATAATGAACTTGAAGTCCAAAATAGTGTTTCCAATCTTACCCTTGATAATACATATAATTATTCACCTAATTTAGAGGATGAGGTTAGATCTGAAAACATTGCAGGTTTAGCCAAGGTTCAACCATCCTCGTATTGTTATGATGATGAGGATAGTGTCGATGAAGAATATGAAATATATAGTCATAGTGACAAGGAAATTGTTACACCAATTGAGCCTTATGAATATAATGTTGTTTATAGTTCAAATCCTAATAATATTGATAATTATTCACCTATTTCAAAAGGATGAGGATTTGACTAGGGATACCATTGTTTTAGATGGTGTAGTATATCATTGTGATTATGAAGCTGATGATGGTTTAGAGGAAAGAGTCTATCCTGAGACTAGTGTTTTAGAGTCTAGCAATTCAGAAACAATAGTCTCTTCTGAGGATTATAGAAATGTAGAACCACCTAATTTCAACCTAGAAGAAATAAAAGACCATTTTCCTAAATCTGAGAATTTAGAAATTAAGGAAATTGTGACTAGTTCGTCCAAGGATATTGAGAACTCTAAGTTTGGGGGTGAATATCATCCTCCCCGTGGTCTACCTTTGACTCTTACAAAGGTCCCTAATTTGGGACTTAACATATGTGCCTCTACCATCTTAAGAGACTATCTTCATGCACGTTTTCCTGAACCTAGTTATGTCCAAAAAGAAACTCAGTTGATAGAAACCCATCCTCTGGTTGATGTGATACATCCGGTCCATGATACCATAATTGACTTTGTTGTCCCACCAACATTTTATTTACCAAATGTGGGAGTATCTCAATTTAAAATGTGTCATTATATAGTTTTTAGAACTAAACCTGATTATTTTAGGAAATTAAAATTGTCGACACATTTCCTTAAAAATGTCCACCACTTTCATTATGGTGAATTGTGTAAGTCAAATCTGATTGACTTTGAGGATCCTCAATTATTCAGGTTATTATTATGTGCTTCTATATTTTTCCAGGCCTTAGAACCTGATCTTTCGGATCTTACTTATGAGGAGGTGCAACCCATGAAAATATTTTATTTAGACCCTTTTATTGAACCTGAACCTGAACCGCAACTAGATGTAGTTGTTTTAAACAGGAAACTAGGCAAGGGTGTGCTATCTTTATTGACTTTCTTGGTTTGTTGCAGTTTCCTTTTGTCTGTGATAACACCTTTTGATGCAGATGATCCACAATTGTTTTGATTATTCATATATGATTCGAGGTGATTAATTCTTTCTTATGTCTGGCTGAAGACGTTAAACTTAACACTTCTTGGGAGGTAACCCATGCTCCTGAAACACGGTAATATCTTTCCTTAACTCTTTGCTTTAAATGGTAACAGTTTCTCCTTGTTCATGCTTTTAATTCTATCTTTAGAACATTGAGGACAATGTTAGGTTTAAGTTTGGGGGTGGGGAAGAAACTTTTTGTTAACTTTTTAGTTATAATAAATAAACTCCAAAGCCTAGAAATCTATGTCAATTAAGGAAAGCACTAACCAGTCTAAGTGGATGGAAACATCTTGGTTGTAGGAGTTAAGGAACCCAATAACAGAGTCTATTCATAAAAAAAGACAGAGTTCAAATGTTAGAATGGAATCATCACACTACGTTCTATTTTTATTTTATTTGAAAAAAATTATATGTTTGTCTAAGTGATTTGGTGGGGCAGAAAACATCGAATTGTTACCAATGCCGGGATGAAATAGAGTGATTGAGTTACTAAACAATAAATAGACCAGACCAATTAGACCAAACGGAAAAGAAAAAAAAATTAACACTTGGGAATAGCAATATGTGTGTGTGTTTTCCCTGTCTCCGTCGCCTAAACAAGCGTGGAACGCAGGATCCATGTGAACTATCATGTAATCTGCTGACAAGAAGCATGCGCTTGGATCCAAAAGATCAAATCATGCAGTTAAAAAAAAAAAGTGAAAAGTTCGTTATTGTGCAAATCGACTGCTGGTTCCCTTGTATATGCCAGTCAGTTGATCTAGAACTAAGATTATCGACCGCTGGTTCCCTTGTATATGCCAAGCAGTGTTGATATTAGTCCAGACTAGTATCTCAATCCATTAGGAATCATAGGTTCATCTTGGCGGAGGCCTTCAGACAGATATGGGAAACACCATTGACCTTAGACAACATTATTTTGAACTATCTATATCTCTATAATCCATCTTCTTAATCTATTCATTTGTGTGATTCCGATTATTAATGTCCATAGTGCGATTATTGATAGAACTCTGTCACTTATATATATATGAATATGACTCGCATCCGGGTACTTCCTTTTGTAACCAATGAGAGTATGCCAACCAAGGAGATTCTTTAGTGTCTTCCAAGGTTCTGCCTAGATAGCTAGGGTCTGGAGTGTAAAGGTTTTGTGGGTATATCTCTTGTAAGCCCTCCGGAGACAACACTCCGCCACTAGGGCTACCTAGGGGTTTAAAGGCTTATTGCATACGCTAAATGCAACCGACGATGCCTGCGACAGTGAGTTAGGATTTTATTTTCTAAATTTGATTTGCTCGAGGACTAGCAAATAATAAGTTTGGGGGTATTTGATAGACGCATTTATGTGCCTATTTTGGTCTCAATTATATGTATTATTAGTGATCGATTTTGTATTTATTATGGTTTTTATGTCTTTGTAGGTGTTTTTGGAGAAATAAGCTTTCCTGGAGAAATAGGCTCGAAAAGTGGTCATGGGAGAAAATTACAAAAGGCACCAAGAAGATGTATACAAGCACCACAGAATTATGTTGGAGACTCCCCAGAAAATCGCTCAAGGAAACCGGAGGAGTTGTTAAAGGCACCCTGCAAAATACTATTTACACCCAGTGGCTAAAGGGAGACCGGAACTGGACAAACGAAAGGTGTTGGCGTATATTTGGAAGAAGGAAAGTCAAGATTTGCATATGCTGTTTTGAAAGTATGTCATCATACCAAAACAATTAATTGGCTAAACTATGGGATGTTTATTGACACATGGTTGTCACCGATTGGAGGAGTCTTAATTAGGTGATGTAATAAAATAAAGACTTGTCTGCCACTTTAAAGATATCAATGGAAAGAAGTCGAAAAGTCATTGGATTTGTGAGGGACGTTAATTGGTAATATTTTGGTGAAAAAGGGAGAAGGCACGTCTATTTTGGGGCAAGTGGTGATGGAGCGGATGATGTGGCATTCTTTTATTGGATGAACTGGACACATGACACCATCCTACCGGTTGATGATGTGTTATATGAAATTAATAGGGAAATGTTATTTTCGGATGCTATATATATAGACGACTAAAGGAGTTGGTTCGAGACTTCCGGAGAGGAAAAAGCCGACACCACTATAGTTTGTTTTGTTCTTAATTTTGTAATGGAAAGCTAGTTCTCTCCGCTAGGGTTAAGGAGGAAGCCAATAAATCGTGTAAGAAATTCTATTATTCTTGAATAAATATTCTTTTGGAGTTTAAATGTTTTAATTAATCTATCTTCTATTTAGCTTCATATTAATTGTTTTGGATAGTCTTCGTCTATCGATCTTTTATAAGCGAAGGAGGTTATACCGTTTTGGTTTACAACATAAGTTGTTATTTTGTTTTAACTGTAATATTTTATGAGATTGAGTTCAAAACTGTCTCGAGTTATATCACGAATATTGTTTAGAGAGGAATGATTATTTTACACAAGTGATTTGGTGAAATCCGAAACCCTAGATTTTTCTCTCCTATTGATCATCTTAACAATTCTTTCTTTAGTATTTTTTTTAATTAATCTTAAAATCAAATCTTCATAAAAGTCCGAGAATCGAATCCTTCTTACCACTGTTAAAACTACATCAGTTTTTGGCGCCTGGGGAAGAAACTTTTTGTTAACTTTTTAGTTATAATAAATAAACTCCAAAGTCTAGAAATCTATGTCAATTAAGGAAAGCACTAACCAGTCTAAGTGGATGGAAACATCTTGGTTGTAGGAGTTAAGGAACCCAATAACAGAGTCTATTCATGAAAAAAGACAGAGTTCAAATGTTAGAATGGAATCATCACACTACGTTCAATTTTTATTTTATTTGAAAAAAATTATATGTTTGTCTAAGTGATTTGGTGGGGCAGAAAACATCGAATTGTTACCAATGCCGGGATGAAATAGAGTAATTGAGTTACTAAACAATAAATAGACCAGACCAATCAGACTAAACGGAAAAGAAAAAAACATTAACACTTGGGAATAGCAATATGTGTGTTTTTTCCCTGTCTCCGTCGCCTAAACAAGCGTGGAATGCAGGATCCATGGGAACTATCATGTAATCTGCTGACAAGAAGCATGCGCTTGGATCCAAAAGATCAAATCATGTAGTTAAAAAATTATATGAAAAGTTCGTTATTGTGCAAATCGACTGCTGGTTCCCTTGTATATGCCAGTCAGTTGATCTAGAATTAAGATTATCGACCGCTGGTTCCCTTATATATGCCAAGCAGTGTTGATATTAGTCCAGACCAGTATCTCAATCCATTAGGAATCATAGGTTCATCTTGGCGGAGGCCTTCAGACAGATATGGGAAACACCATTGACCTTAGACAACATTATTTTGAACTATCTATATCTCTATAATCCATCTTCTTAATCTATTCATTTGTGTGATTCCGATTATTAATGTCCATAGTGCGATTATTGATAGAACTCTGCCACTTATATATATATATATATATATATATATGAATATGACTCGCATCCGGGTACTTCCTTTTGTAACCAATGAGAGTATGCCAACCAAGGAGATTCTTTAGTGCCTTCCAAGGTTCTGCCTAAATAGCTAGGGTCTGGAGTGTAAAGTTTTTGTGGGTATATCTCTTGTAAGCCCTCCGGAGACAACACTCCGCCACTAGGGCCACCTAGGGGTTTAAAGGCTTATTGCATACGCTAAATGCAACCGACGATGCTGCATGATAAAGTGAGTTAGGATTTTATTTTCTAAATTTGATATGCTCGAGGACTAGCAAATAATAAGTTTGGGGGTATTTGATAGACGCATTTATGTGTCTATTTTGGTCTCAATTATATGTATTATTAGTGCTCGATTTTGTATTTATTATGGTTTTTATGTCTTTGTAGGTGTTTTTGGAGAAATAAGCTTTCCTGGAGAAATAGGCTCGAAAAGTGGTCATGGGAGAAAATTACAAAAGGCACCCAAAAGATGTATACAAGCACCCCAGAAATATGTTGGAGACTCCCCAGAAAATCGCTCAAGGCAACCCTTGTTAAAGACACCATGCAAAATACTATTTGCACCCAGTGGCTAAAGGGAGACCGGAACTGGACAAACGAAAGGTGCTGGCGTATATTTGGAAGAAGGAAAGGCAAGATTTACATATGCTGTTTTGAAAGTATGTCATCATGCCAAAACAATTAATTGGCTAAACTATGGGATGTTTATTGACACATGGCTGTCACCGATTGGAGGAGTCTTAATTAGGTGATGTAATAAAATAAAGACTTGTCTGCCACTTTAAAGATATTAATGGAAAGAAGTCGAAAAGTCATTGTATTTGTGAGGGACGTTAATCGGTAATGTTTTGGTGAAAAAGGGAAAAGGCACGTCTATTTTGGGGCAAGTGGTGTTGGAGCGGATGATGTGGCATTCTTTTATTGGATGAACTGGACACATGACACCATCCGACTGGTTGATGATGTGTTATATGAAATTAATATGGAAATGTTATTTTCGGATGCTATATACATAGACGACTAAAGGAGTTGGTTCGAGAGTTCCAGAGAGGAAAAAGCCGACACCACTATAGTTTGTTTTGTTCTTAATTTTGTAATGGAAAGCTAGTTCTCTCCGCTAAGGTTAAGGAGGAAGCCAATAAATCGTGTAAGAAATTCTATTATTCTTGAATAAATATTGTTTTGGAGTTTAAATATTTTAATTAATCTCTCTTTTATTTAGCTTCATATTAATTGTTTTGGATAGTCTTCGTCTATCGATCTTTTATAAGCGAATGAGGTTATACCGTTTTGGTTTACAACATAAGTTGTTATTTAGTTTTAACTGTAATATTTTCCGAGATATGAGATTGAGTTCAAAACTGTCTCGAGCTATATCACGAATATTGTTTAGAGAGGAATGATTATTTTACACAAGTGATTTGGTGAAATCCGAAACCCTGGATTTTTCTCTCCTATTGATCATCTTAGCAATTTTTATGTAGTGTTTCCTTAATTAATCTTAAAACCAAATCTTTAGAAAATAGTCCGAGCAACGAATCTTTTCTTACCACTGTAAAAACTACATCACCTACTGTGAGATAAGGGGGTATTCCTCATTATTCTTCTCCATGTGATGTCAGTACTGGTGTTACACAGTTAAAGGAGGATGTACATTTGGATGTATAATTTGTTTTTATTTTTTGTAGGGTTTGATACTATAAAATGTCAGTACTGTTGCTGGTAATGATGGATACACGGTATACCAAAAATCAGGAAGTGGACATATTTTGCTTGATTACACTTGCATGAAGGTTAGTGTTAGATAAAAGGTTCGTCGTACTCCTTGATTGCAAACTTCTCCAACCTCTATGAGGCTTTGTTCGTGCAAAAATTATAATTATTGAGAAACCTTTTTTTTTTTTGCTTATGTATGTTAGGTTGGGCAGTTGTTATTAGTTTAATTAGGAACTAGCAGTAGTGATGTTATAGATCAAATAATTGTTAACATGAGTGAGTTATGTCTAAAAATTTATATACACATTTGATTTTAAGTAGAAAAAGTTCTATAATTAACGTAATATGAGTCCTCTTATTATTTGAAGGTTGTCGATTAATTGATTGATAATGAAGTGGGTAAATCTTATCAAGGATCTTATGTATGTTAGGTTTTGTAAACTATCACAATGAGAAAGGACGGATTGACACCTGTAAGTTGAATCCCATGCAGAACTATCCCTACTAAATGAATCGTAAACTATCAACGTCTACGGTGCTACTGGTGATGTACTCAAATGTGAGTAGGATGTTGATTCTGCATTTGTTCTGCATCTGCAGTAGGTACCCTCCAAATGGATGTACTTGAAAAATCTCATAATTGAACACTTAGTTTTTGGCAACAGGAATCTCTGATCTGTTGGCACGAAAATAGGTTGCGGCATGTGCTTTTGATCACATTTACGTTTGTCATAATGCGCTAACTCTACATTGTTCACCTGTTTTGGGTTTAACCCGTTTTAAATTGCAGTGTTATTTACGTTTGGTCAACTAAACCAAGGAGGCTTTTATATGTACTAGATGACTGCTACAGCAGTACTGGTGGCCGACGACCGTTGCTACAATACTTTTTTTTTGATGGGTTAGTACAGTGGTAAGTTGTGGCCCCCTTTTTTTTTTATAAAGAGACTTTTATTTAATGCGGAGAGTGAACATTACATATAATAGGATATAATCTCAAATTAGTCCTTTCTAGGAATTTAGTTCTATCATGAAAGTTCATATTCTCAGTAGAGAAATAAGTTATATTCCTAGTTCTCACTTCCTTAGCAAGTCTATCCTCGAAATCTAAAAAATTTCTAGGTCTATACAAAAACAAAGCCGAATTACATATATTAAGAGAAGATTTGCATCTGTTAATGTTTGTTTGAGCTCTCCAAAGCTGGTCTTCCGGATTAGATTCTCCATTCATGATCTTCATTAGTGTCTGACAATCATTGATAAAACAACAGTTGTTGAGATTTAAATCCTTCACCCATCGAAGCGCTTCAAGTTCAGATTTTGCTTCAGCATCTAAGGGGCAAGCCGCCCAGTTTCTGCCTCCACAACTTTGTTTTCTACTTTCCGTTTTATCCAAAATAGAGACAACATATCCCATGGTGAAATCAGCCTCAAAGAAAGAAGCATCAAAATGGATGAACCAATCAAAGTTATGTCTGTAATCAGTATGAATATCAATGCCAGGCTTTCTGACAGATAAAACATTATGCCTAGAAGTGTTGTCCCTGGAATAAACTCTATTCTGATAAGAAACTTTTATGGAGTCAACAAGCTTTTGAGGCAATGGCATAACATTGTCAAAGTTCACATTGTTTCTATATTTCCATATAGACCAACTAATATAAGAAACTTTATCATGCTTGTCTTTAAGAAAATTGTTATTCATCCAATAATTAAACCACATCATAATATCGTAATGACCTTGAAGATTATAGATATCACACAAATTAAAAGCATCCCAAATTTTTCTACCAAAAGGACAGTTTATAAAAAGATGACATTCATCCTCAGCCACATTAGAATCACACAACAAACAGAAAGGTTTCGAATTTTTTGACATATTTAGACATTTTATATCCTAATGCTAGGGCACCAGAGACACAAGTTTCCAGCAAAACATATTAACCTTAGGCATTAAATTTAAATTCCAGATTTGCTTCCAAAATTTATCTTTATTTTTATCAAACTTGAGATCAGTGAGAAAATTGTAAGCAGACTTAGTAGTGAGTTCTTCGGTCTTAGTTGAATTCCATCTGATCCTATCATGCGTATTAAGATTAATAGCTACAAACTTAATAGCATTATGAAACGTATAATCAACATATTTTGAGATAATGTTCATATCCCATGTGCCATCCTTACAAATCAAATCGTGAACATTTTTAGGCATGTTATCATCTATAATAGTAGGATTGAGAGGAGTGGTTTGATTAGGCAGCCAAATATCAGACCAAATATTTATGTCAATTCCATTATTAACTTGTCAAGTATAATTTGATTTAATGACCTCAAGGCCTTTTCTAATATTGGACCAAATCCAGGAACTTCTATGTTTTCAGTTTTTTCTTAAAGGATTATGATTCCTAAAGTATTTATGTTTTAAGATTCTAGCCCACAGTTGCTCCTGATTATGAATTAACCTCCAAGCTAGTTTAGTAATAAGCGCTAGGTTATGTTTATGAGGTATTCTAATTCCTAGTCCACCTTGCCGAATGTCCTTGGTCATACTAGGCCAAGATTTAGGATAGTAACATTCCTTTTTATTCTTTTTTTGCCACCAGAAATCCCGCTGAACTTTGTCTAAATTATCAAGAGTTTTTTTAGGGAAGTACAAACACTGCATTTGGTGGTTAGGATAAGCACTAAGCACATTTTTATAAGAATAGTACGACCTGCATTGTTAAATGTTTTTCTAATCCAACCTTGGAGAGCACCATAATACTTGTTAAGTAAGGGTTCAAAATTGCTAACCTTATTTCTATCAAAGAAGAGAGGAGTCCCTAGATACTTGTCATTTTTAGAGATTTTCCTAATCTTAAGAATTTTAGAGATGATTTTACAGTGTTTATTATGCATTTTAGGCGTAAAATAAATGCCAGATTTTTGAAAATTGATGACTTGCCCAGTCATCTCACCAGAAGTATTAAGGATATTAACCAAGTTTTTAGCTTCATTTAGGTTAGCTTTAGAAAAAATAAAACAATCGTCAGCAAAGAAAAGATGAGAAACAGAAGGAGCAGTTTTAGTAACTTTAATTCCTGAAATTAGCTTATATTTTCCAGCTTTTAAAAGAAGTCTAGAAAGAACCTCCATGCAAATAATAAACATGTAAGGAGATAAAGGATCTCCTTGCCTAAGACCTATAGAAACTAGAAAATTTTCACCTGGCACACCATTTAATAAAACGGAAAAGGAAGTTGTAGTAATGCAATGCATTATAAGATGACACCAATCATGACAGAAACCAAAAGAAAGAAGAGTCTGGTTTAGAAAATCCCATTCGATTATGTCGAAAGCCTTAGATAAATCGATTTTTAAAGCCATATTTCCATTTTTATTTTTAGAAATTTTCATAGAATGTAAGATTTCATGTGCAACAATAACATTGTCTGTTATTTGACGACCAGGGATAAAAGCAGACTGCTTTTGAGAAATAAGTTTAGGAAGCAAAGGTTTCAGTCTATTAGTTAAGATTTTAGAAATAATTTTATATGTAGTATCGCTTAAACTAATAGGTCGAAAATCACTAGGAGTTGAGGGATTTTGAACTTTGGGAATTAAAGTTATATAAGTGTAATTCAGATCTTTAAGGATGTATTTTTTCCTAAAAAAATCTTGAACCAGATTGATAATGTCAGTTTTTACAATGTCCCAATGAGCTTTAAAGAAACCAGGTGGAAAACCATCGGTCTGGTGCGCCCTCGATTCATATTGAAAAGAATATTCTTAATTTCACATTCATCATGTATTTTTGTAAGCATTAAATTTTCCTCATTCTGAATGCAGGGTTCAATAAGGATACTTATAAGATCAAGATTTTTAGGATTACAAGAAGTACTAATATTCTTAAAATGTTTTATCAGCATGTTATGAATTTGAGTGTTATCCTCAATCCAAAGACCACATTCATCTCTGAGAGTATGGATATGATTAACTATCTCTTGTCGTTAGTTGTTTGATGGAAAACTTTAGTGTTTACGTCAAAATCCTTAATGAATTTATCCTTAGAGAGATGATTCCAATAATCATACTCTCTATTATACTAGATATCCAGATTGTTCTGGGTATCTTTGATTTCGAGCAAACGTAAAGGATTAATGGAATGAAGATATTCCATTTTCTTATTAAGATTATCTATATTTTGGAAAATATTTCCAAAAACATTTTTATTCCAATTAGACAACGTGTAAGAAAGATTCTTAAGATTTTTATGAATTTCAAAAGCAAAAGAGCCATTAATATTACAATTCCAATTCTTACATACAATGTCAGAAAAGGTTTCATGACTAAGCCAGGTTATTAAAATCCTAAAAGGTTTATGCGCATATTGTTTAACAGGCTTACAAGTCAAGAGAATCGGCGTATGATCTGACCCTACTCTAGGCAAATGACTAACAATAGCATCAGGAAACATATTGGACCAACAAGAAGAGGAGAGCACTCTGTCAATACGTTCTTTAATGTTTTCCTGGCCTTCCCTATTGTTAGACCAGGTAAATGGGATGCCCTGAAATCTAAGGTCCATCAAACCTAGAGAATGGATATTATCATGAATGAATTTATTAACATGAGAATTATTTTTTCCACCTTGCTTATCATTAACATGCTGAATAAATTTTAAGTCACCTATGATAATCCAGGGTAGACTAGGATTAGTTTTATAAAAATGAAATTTTTTATCCCATTGCAACTTATTTCCTAGATCATTGAGAGACCCATGCATGCAAATAACATTCCAATGATTATTAAAGCAGTCATAAATATCAAAGAAACAGATGTTAAAAAATTCAGCAATACAGGTAACCTTGATGTTGTTATGCCAAGCTATTAAGAAACCACTAGAAAGGCCAATTCTAGGGACAACACACCAGTCATAAAAGTTTAAATTCCTAGCAAGGATATTCATGCTGTCTTTAGTTGCTTTTGTTTCAGCTAAAAATATAAAATCAGGGTTATGCTTCTTTAATAAGTATTTAAGATGATTTTTCGTTATGGATTTTCCAATCCCTGTATATTCCAAGAAAGCACTTTCATCTTGAAAAACTTATAGATTGAATTTTGCAAACACTAAAGAAAAGATTATAAAGAATGACAAAGGTCAAAATGAAAATAGAGAGAATAAAAACAGTATCTTGCCAACACAAGCAGTAAAAGAAAGTAAAAAGATATCAGAAAATGGAAGCAGTAGATAGCGAAAAAAGAGAAAACCAGGAGATGAAGGTTAAAACAGAGATGCAACAACTAATTAACTCAGCGAACAAAAGAAAAAAATAACAGTAAAATCAAATCAAATATTAGGATTAATATTGCAAGTAAAGAAGGTGACCTGATTGGTAAATTCACCAAGGCTCCAGCAAGAACAACAAGAACATTGGCTATGCACGAGGCCGAGAAGAAACAAGAGACCAATCTCCGAGCTTGAATATCAGTTCACACACTAGGCCAAAGTATACTTCAATTGTAAATTCCTCCAACAATCAACAAATTAAAGATTCTTTAAGAAATTTCTTATCTCTTTAAGATGTAAAATTCTTCAAAATTCCGAGTCAAAAGATCCAAAATTTAATCGAGAAGACTAATATGATGCACTTCCACTTGAACCCTTAAACTGAAACGGACTAAATCTTCTTATAAGAAAAGAAATGACCACTTGCTTCACGGATATATAAACTAGATAATCCAATTTTTTTTTTTTTTGATTGATTGGAAAAAGTTTGAGATTTGCAATCTAACCTCTAAAGTTCAGATTTTCCTTCCGAATTGATAAGAAACACCCAACTCGATTTGACGTTTGGCCTTCGATTTAATAAGAACACCAACCAAGAATCACAATCAAAATTTGTAGCCTCTTTAAACTGAAACGGACTCTAAAGTTCAGATTTTCCTTCCGAATTGATAAGAAACACCCAAATCGATTAGACGTTTGGCCTTCGATTTAATAAGAATACCAACCAGGAATCATAATCAAAATTTGTAGCCTCCATTCTTGTGTTTTGCCAAAAACCCTAGCTCCCCCCAATCAGGCTTGAAAGGAAGAAAAGGGATAAATCCTATAATTAGGAGAAATAAACGAATCAGTGAAGAAACATATCAATCAAACATTCAAAACAGTTACAATTTTATGGAAAGAAAAGGGAGAGAAATCTAATTATCCGACAGCGGAAAAGATAAATCTATGATTAGCGAAGAAAAGATGAAGAAAACAGAGATTAGAAACTATTAGGGTATAAAACATAAGGAAAGAAAAAGATTTAGGACTGAATCAAGGACATGCAGAGGGTTAATTTGGACGACAAAAATGGTGTAAACCGGTTGAATGTGAGTCGGAACGGTGGTCGTCCGATTTGCAGAGAGTTTTTCTTTCTCCATTGAGGTTTAGTTCGTTAGTTGTGGCCCCTAAATATTACTAGCAATTACAAGGTCCAGGGTTCGAACCCTTACCTCCTCCAAGAGAGGGAGCATGAGAACCATCAGGCCACTTGATGGTTCTCACCGTTGCTGCAATACACGTTAAGTTTAAATTTGTTGTTCGTTGAAATGAGTGGAAATCTTTATGGAGGAAAAAAATTACCTCTGGGTAATATGACTAATTATGGTTAGAGTAGTGCTAGATGTTCATGCGACACACGTGGATTAAATTGGGTATTTTGACTAACCACGTGTATTCGTCTCTCACATTTGGGTAACTGCTGAACCTATAATCTTCTCTTCACCTCAAGTCAACTTCACCGAACTACAAAACTTCTTTCTCTCCTTATTCTTTCTTTTCTTGATCGGCTTAATAATATTTTTTTTGGTTGGCACCATTTTCTCTCCTGCTCTCTTCATTTGAAATCCAACTTAGAGTGAAGGATTTTCTTGCTTACAATTTCGTTTAACATACCAAACCAAACCCCATATATAAACATCTGAAAGATTTATGAATGTCCATCATTTTCTACCTCGAATCTTCTAGGCTATCACACCCATTTTTTTTTTTTTTTTTGTGTTTTGGAACACTCATTTTGACATCTCTCTTCTTTCTCGGGTGTAAAAAAAGGGTCGGACATCCAGACCCATAACCGTCGTCTTCAAAACCGCGAAATATCTGAATCTACAGTGTCAAGCTCTGTTTTTGCAGCAAATGATTTCAATTTATCTTGAGTTTTTTCCGAAATTGTGTAAACAAAAATATTAAAATTTCGAAATGGATACTCTGTTGTTCTTTTTAGATGAAATATGACGGAAATTTTGTTGTTATTCAATCTTTTAGGAAGAGTTGTTAAAATTTGAAAAAAAAAATTCTTCTTAGAACCAAAACGAACAAATATTGAGGAGATTAAAATTCGTTGCATCTGATGAGAATTTTGCAAATTGGTTGAGTTTTAATCATTTTTATTGGAAGAAATTGATGTTAATTAAAAAAAAAAAAATCTAAAATTTGATCAAATTTAACATGTTCTTCATTTTTTCTCTCTTTCTTTTTTCAAATCCAATTTCGTAAAATCATCCCGATTCACTGGATTATTTGATGTACTTTGAACTGTTGATTTAGTTGTTTGATCGTGTTATATCGATATTTATGATCAATTTCTTAGATTAACTTCAATCTAATCTCAATTTTATGACATTTTGAAAACCAAAAGTTCAATTTTAATTTGCTGGGACATTTGTTGTGTCTGACATGATGCATATTTTTGATCTTATAGAAGGCCTCCCTTTGGTCGGCCGAATATCAAAATGGGTAGCCTGGAATGCATCCCTCCTTGGGCTACCAAGGGCCGAACATAAGCGGCTTACTGACTACTGTTCCTCTGTGACATGTTTGGGTTCCCGCCCAGCAGCACATCTGGGTACATTTCCTTTCTTGGTAGTGGAATAGGTTTGCCGTTTGCGTGTACTAATTTCAAAAGGTGAATATGGATCTAGATTCTACTAGAATATAACATGTCTAAGGAGGCTGTGTTTGATAGGAATTAATTCCATGGAATTAGCTATCTTTCCATGGAAATGACATGTTTTTCGTCGTTTGGTCACAAAACTATTTCCATGGAATTGCAAAAAAAAAAAAACGTGGCCTAAAGTATGTTTTAAACTCAATTCCATGGAATTCCATGGAAAGTCTTTCCTTGCCTCCCCAGGAAACTGATTCCACGGAAACACTTTCCATGGAACTGTTTCCATTCTCTGTTATCAAACACAGCCTAAGGGTAAAAACTAATTCTCTATATAAAAATAGAGTTTTTTCGAGCGACGTGGTTAATTGGAGCTTCTGGTTGATTCTGGCCCCACCATAATATTTTTTTTTGGTAATTTGATGATATTTTTGTTTCACAATATATTTTCGGCCAATCACAACAAACAAACAACTTATCTAAAATAACTAAATATAATAAAATCTAATACATTACCAAAAATATTTAAAAAAAATCGGCTACATTTAATCCTAACAATTATATTCACAAACAAAATAAACAAAAAAAGATCACAAACAAAATTAAAATAAAAATCACATCACATCACATCAAAAAAGATATTGTTGATCACGATTTCATCACAAAATTAAATCAGTCACAAAATTATAAAAAGAAAAATGTCCAATGTCCAATGTCCAATTACAATTTTGATAATTAAACTAATCCTAATTACAATTCCAAGATATTAATTAATATTAAAACTCTAACAGCGATTACATTTACAATTTGAAAGAAGTAAAAATACATTGATCAAAGTTTATAAATCAATATACATAGATTTTTGAATGCTTACCGGATCAAAACGTGCTACCCGTTCCGCAAAAAAAAAAAAACGATCGTTAATCCTGTCCAATAATTCCAAATATAAAATCATCAATAAAAAAAGTAAGAAAACATGAATGTAGCATAATTTAAAAAAAACTAAATAACCTCGATAAAAAAGTATTATCGACAAAAATGAATATTGGTTTCAACATTATTTTTCTTAATATTGTTTATATCATAAAAAGTAAGAAAATAAAAACATTTTCCTTTTTTAGACATGTAGAAAATACTCAATAACTGTTTTGGAAAAAATAACTCTACAAATAAATGTAATTTTCAAAAATAATAATATTTATTTATTTATGATGTAGGTAAATATGCTAAATATATTGTGTCTGTATGGTAAGAAAATATATTAGTATTATTTACCATGTATTTTCCATTAATAGAAAATGAAAATATAAATTAAGTAAACCAAGATCTTCGTAGCCTGAACTTGCCAAAAGTAATATATATATATATATATATATATATAGAGAGAGAGAGAGAAAAAACAAAAATAAAAATAGCCAAAAGTATAAAAGTCATAATATATCGATTATTATTATTTTCATGACAAAATCTTTTTATTTATGGAAAAATGTTTCTTGAATTAGTTGAGACAAGCTTTAACCATCAATCATGTGCAATACGGAAATGCAAAGAACCAGTAGCAGAACAAAAAATTATTCATTCTTAAACTATAAAAGATTCGCAAGATTTTTAGACGCAAATATTTCTTGCATTTAATGTGGCTATCAAAAAACTATATTTCGGAAATATTATAGAAAATTATGTAAATTTTAATCTATTAATTAATATTATTTCCAAACTACTGCCTCTTTTTTTTTTTTTTTTTTTTTTGGAATTTCTTGCCTTGGCCCGGCTCTATATAAAGTGTGTGAGCCAACAGCATATCTCATCGTTTTGCTAGGGTGAAGTTGTTTTTCTTTTTCTTCATGTTTAATGGTTTTGTTGTCTTACCTATTCTTTTTTTGTTTTTCATAAATCTCCAATATGTAATCAGTGGGTGCGGTGCGGCAATGGAAGAGCATTGAAATGGTTATTCTAAAACATTGTGTTCATACTAACATATTCATGCAAGGTATAGAATCGTGAAATCCTGTCTTTTCGGTATTCCTTTTCTTGATTTTGTTTTGCTTTGTTTTTTGTTTTGCATAAACCTCGAATGTGTAATCAGTGGCTGCGGTAGTGAAAGCTCATGAGAATTGAAATGGTTATTAAAATGTTGTGGTTATACTAATAAATTCATGCGATCATGCGATGCAAGGTATAGAATCGTGATTGTTTTTTTTTTCTTTTTTGTTTTTCTTTTCTTGATTTTGTTTTGCTTTTTACTTAGATTATATTTGGAAAATTTTGATGATAACTCACGAGCTTTGGAAATATGGGTTAAAGATTCATTTATGTATGGAATTTCCGATGATACCTCACATGCTCTGCATCTATTTTTTGTCATGTGTTTCTCTTGCCAAATTTTTTTTGGCAAAAATGGGTTTCTTTCTCAACTACTCTTTGATTTGTTAACCACGCAGTTTGGGCGGATCTTGGTTATTGGTTTAGGTATAAATGAATTTGATTGTCTCTGTGTTTCCGGTTATAGACACATGCGCATCTAATGATGCCATTGGAAACACTATTGACGTAAGTATGCCGGCAATTTTCATATAGGGTTGCAAAACTATCAAGCTAGATTTGACATGGACATCTGATAGAAATTTTTCAAGTGATGACGAATATCTACCGCAATTTCCCTGGTGATTATTGCAATTCAATATTCTATATGTTTACATGCACGTAGTATCTTTGGGTGATATAAATTATTGTTTTTCTTTTTATCTGATGTTTGAGTTCTTTTAGTTTTGCACTTATTTTACAATTTACTTGCTTGATCGTGTTATTTTCAGAACGGTTTTTTTTTTTTTTTTTTTTTACTTTACCACCTTTTGGCTTGATTTTGCTATGAGCAGCTTCTTGGGCATGAGAAAAAGAGAGGGAGCTAAGGACATCAGAGTCAGCATGCTCTCCCCCGGCCCGTATAGAGCAAAAGCAAAACAAAATATTTGAGTAATAAAGAACAGAAAATTTAAATCTTATACCCGCAAAAACTTTCAGTGACACCAGTTTCTACCGATAAAAAAAGGCCAAAAACATAATCTTGAGAGAATTGTTTGTAGAGCTCCATATGTATATAGGTTTCTATTTGTAGAGTTGGAGGTATAAATGCACCTTATGCTTCGGTTTATTGCTTAATTTTCTTCCGCATTTTTGAGTTTTGATTCTAGAGAGCTAGGGAGAGGAATATTTGGTTTAAAAGGATTATCAGTAACGATGTTTGAATATTTTTTGTCGGCCTTCTAATAGATTATTAACACATTTTTCATCATGTGGTGTCGAGAAGGACCATTAGGTTCTGATCTTAAAAATAGTGAACTGTGCCAGACACCATGTGCCTGTTGGACTTGGTCATCATCATCCTCACCGGCATATGGTGAGAAGGAGTTATTCTCTATAGGTAGTCAAGTACCATCGTTAGGTGGTAGTGGATATGGTGTTGGGCTATTAGTGGACCAGTTTCTGGAGGTTATGTAGGATTGAATGGTGGTGCTGGTTAGGGGTGAGCAAAAAGTCCGGAACCACGGATTTCACCCGTATCCGTCCGTTAAATTACTGGTGAAACCCAACCCGCAAGATCTATGGGCCGGACACGGGTGTAATTCTCAAATCCGCACTTTTAACGATTTGGTTGCGGTTGAATTTTAAAATCCGCGAATTCACCCGTACCACGTAATCATTTGAGAGGATGCTTAATCAAATTGCTAATGGGAAAATTTCATGGGAAAATATGCATTATCATTTTGACAACAAACGACTGGCTTCTTTAGCCATCTTAAAAGACATACAAACATTTTGGATAAGTTATTTGAGAAGTTAATTAGTAAGCAAATAAATTGTAGGTTATTTCATTTGGCTAAAGGCTCAAGGCTCAATCCACCAAGTCTAAGGTATGATTCTTTTGTTTCTTTCGTGGATGTTAGTCTTCCGTATATAAGAATAACTTTAGTTGGCTGAAATGGGGGCCATCATTTCGCCTATACGTTCTTAATTTTTCATCGCCTTCAAAGGTGTATATCTAGAGATTGTTAGCTCTTCTTTTCGGCATCAGTTCATCTAAACTGGAATCATTATTATGTTCTTAAATCGATGTAGATTTGTGTTAGTCTTTTCCTTTGTTGTTTGTGTGTTTAGACTCATTATTTTAACTGTTGACGAAATTGAAAACAAGGATAAGACATTGATATCTACATATCAAAGACCCAGCAACCGAAATTAAGAAGATACAAAGAGCAACATTCAATTACACAAATTTCACACCTCCGTGAGTTTTCAGAAAATCACCACCGTCCGAAATTTAAGTGGTAGAAGTTTCAAGCCGTATTACATCCACTTTTACTTGATTAGATTAGGGTACTAGGTTTTTTTTTTTTTTTTTTTTGGCTAAATTCGCGGTTAATCCGCATCCGGTCCGTATCAACCTTTAGCATCATAACCATTGCTTAAGGTACCACCTTTGTACTATAATTTGTCTACATATATGGTAATTTCTCTATTTTCTGATTCATGGGGTTCTGTTTTGATTAATTTTTTTGATGTCATAACTTAATTATCATTGTATATGTAGTGTAAACTTCTTCATTTTATTTTCGCTTGATTGCTTGGGTGCACGGATTTACACGAACAAATAAAAAACCACCAGCATATCGATAAGATATAAGGAGCAAGTGATATTTCAAAAAAATAAAGATTAAAGATCCTTTATGGACGTGTTGAGGAGATGCAGATCGACCAAAACCTGACGAAAACGGTTTGAATCCCTGGTCTTTTGCCATCTAATTACCTGATTGGATGTATTTAAGCCTGATAATATTTATTTTCAAGGATATTTTCAAGGAAATCGGGTTTGGATGTTAATTGTCACGAACATGTGTGTTCAGTATACGACTATCTTGGATAACAAGTTAATTTGTTTTTGTATACATATTTTGGAATGACTGTGTTGTGTTAAGTTCTAGAGATATTTTGGCACTGTTCGATGATTTTATGGACAAGAAATATTTTTCGGATGTGCTTTTTATGGAAACTGAAAAACGAAATATTTTATGGACATGTTCATGGTCTCGAAGGTTAATAAGTACGATGCTCTTTACCAAGACAAAAAAGAAATGAAAAAAAGCTTTATGTCCAAGACAACAACCGTTCCGGACAGTTCCAGACAAAGAAGAGCCGTGAAATAATGCTTTATGTCCAACAAGGTAACAACCGTCTCGAAGGTTTAGTTGTTTTTTTCTTGCACACCAATTCAGATATTGGCTTATCCGTTTTTTACCGATATGTAATATTAATTTCTTTTTTTTCAATTTTTTTTGTAATATTGTTGTTTTTAATTTAGTTTAAAAATATGAGTCAAGCTTTTCGTAAGGTTGCAAAACACAGACCCGTGCATCGCACGGGTGAAAAACTAGTTTATATAGCAGGTGAGTCAATTTAATGGGTGAATGATTTTACTTAACGTACACTTGAGAAATTAGAGAGAGACCATCACCAAAACACCCGTTTTGTGTCTTAATTCACTGAAGACATAACACTGAGGTTGCGGCGCAATACTTAGTGCAACATGGCATGTTCAAGGTGCAACAAAACCTGACTCCACTGACTTGGGCATAACTCAGTAACTTTGAGTGAGTTGACCCAAATTGACTCATTTGACTGGTGACCAGTGGCAGCTTTCCAACCTGGGCTGTTTTCAGGTGACTCACTTCACCGGTGACCAAGTCAAAAAATCAAAGTGACACTACACCAAATCAAAATCCTAAGCGACGGGGCGAGGCGTCAATCCGTCAAAAATAATTTCACTTTCTTACGCACTAAATTTAAATGAAGCACAAGGTAAGGAAGAGTTCGATCCGCTCTAAATAAAAATCCTAAGCACGAATGATTCGGGAGAATCAAGAAAGCGGGGCGGGAAGAGAAGCCGAGCCACACCATATCTAAAAAATCCTAAGTAATGGAGTAGAAACCGCAGAGAAGGGCGATAAACAAGAGAGAAAACTAATACGCCACACCAAATAAAAATGCACGACAATGGAATAAAGAAGAAGATGGCGAGGCGATGCCACACACACCAAACCAAAATATAGCGAGATGGTTTTCGGGTCCGCCCGATACGTAGCACGGGCATAAAATTAGGGCCAAATTCTAAAGATTTTTGTTATAGGGAAAGCTAAACGTTTAGGGGGAAAGCTGACTATGGTCAACTAACATTGATTTTGGGTCAATATGGGTGGAACTAATAATTCTTTAAAACCCTCTAATCACGCGTTAGCTTTCCCGTTACCACAAATATTCTGTGATATTTGACATATAATCCATTACTAAATCAATGATAACTTTCATGAATAGCTATAGCAACTAGGGTACTTTGATGACACTTCAACCGAGTAAGCAAAAGAATCCATGGACCTTCATAACTAATCCGTGAAAACAAGAAATCAATCCAGTCTCTAAGTATTTTTCTCCGTTGTTGTAACCATTATTCACGATCACCACTTCAGTAAACTAGCTAATAGAAGTCGATTGATGACAGATACTACTGTCATTTTATGTTCATAATGACATGCTCATCCAATCTACACTAAATTAATTAATAGTGAAGTTTAATTGGATGGTTGCAGCATCTTTATATGTGCATGTAATCGGAGGCATATCACTTCAGGGCATAAATTATTTTAGCCTTATTTACTTGTTCTCCAAACCTATTCTGACGGGGTTGGGTCTTACTCGTCTGATCATCACATTTTCAAAGATTAATGTGATAAAACGGACAATTGAGCTGAGTACCCAATGTCGCAGAACCACTGTCACCATAACTTCTCAAGCCATCACTAGAAACATCACTTGAAATAGATACATATACTTATTCATACAAAGGAGATACGCTATGATGTAAATCAATAGATATCTTTTAATCATCTGATTGTGCTGAAAGTACTTAATATGATAACAACATATGAAGAGATTTGTTAACTGCAGATGAAGAATGAATTAGATATCAGATTTGAAGAGCCAAAAATAATTAAAGGTGAAATCCATAGTGGTTTGTTAGGCACCAGCGATGGTGATGACGGTGGTGGAAATAGAAAAGCAACAACGACAACCAATTTTATTTCACCCCCGTTGACTATAAGTCCGATCCCCAGGACCAGAAGTCAGCTTTCCCCCTAAACGCTTCAGCTTTTCTTATAACAAAAATCATTCTAAATTGTTTGTTTTGAATTTTGAAGGCTCCAAATCCAGAGACGGTTTGAAGTTGCTTAAGCCAAATTTAGTTGTTTGTGTATGCCAAAATCCATGAAATGATCTTATAGCTCATAAGCATAAACTAATGGAAGTGATTGACCCACTTTATACACTTCCTTCTATGTCTATGTATATCATAATGACTGTTAAATCATTGTTTTGATTTCAAACAGTTATAAACGGGTAGACCTTATTCCGTACATGAGGTTTGTATAGCTAATTAGGTTTATGAATGAACCCACAATTGGGGGATAAAAAAAGAAATAGGGGGATATTGATTACTTCACCCAACCCGTTGTGGGCGCTAAGGGGTGATTTTTAGGTGTGCAAATACTAAATTACCCTTTGATTAATTAAAAAACATTATGAAAAGACTTTTATACCCTTGCTACTAAAATAATAAAATCAAAAACCAAATTCATATATCCCCTATTTCCCATTTATGTTCCGGCACATACCTAGGATTAGGTTTTTCGATTTTTTTTTTCTTCCTCGTTCTTCAACCTTCTTCGTCGATTCAAAAATTTCTCCGTCGATTAACCTACCTAAATCATAACAATGCCTCCACGAAAGAAAAAAGATGCCCAATCGAGCTCACAATCGACTGCTCAACAATCGCATAATAGCCAAGCTTGCTCAAGAGGACGAAGACGAAGAAGCCACGTTCTCTGACGATCAACCGCTCTCAAGGATGGCTTTTGTGAGAAGGTAGGTGATTTTGAAGTACTTTGTGAGTTTTTTAATCGATTTGTAGCAATGGGTTTAGGTTAAAATCGCAAACCCTAACTGAAACAGTTGTGATTCAGTAGGTACCGGCAGTTAAATATGTATGAATACCATGCCAGTTTTAGATTACGTCATTCGATATAGGATGAATTTTGTGCCGGTTTCTATTACTAGCATTCAATCTTGGATGAATACAATGTCGTTTCACAACCCAGAATCATCCTGAAATTGAACGTCAAGTACCGGCATTTTTATTTGACTGAATACTATGCCGGTTGTTAGTTACAGCAGCCTTTTCTAATTTTCCAAGTGTGCCGGTAGTTGGCTTAAGAGTTACAGGAACATCTTCCGGCGTTGATTTTATGTTGATTATCTATGCCGGATGTGGTTATATAACTCAGTTTACATATTGGAATATAGGTCTATAGCAGCAGAAAAGGACAAGGGAAAAGGCAAAGCTGTTGTAGAAGCAAAACATAAGTCATCTCGACGTAGCCGTCCTAATCCGGCTACTTCCAAGGTCACAATTCGGGATCAACCTATAAGCGACTTAAACAGCAGTGATGATGATGATGAGTGGGAAAAATTTCCTGAACCGGAGCGAGCAGGTGGTGGCTCATCCTCACAAGGAGGTGTCTTAGGAAAAACTGATGTCGGAGTTGAAGACCCTAAGGATGATGAAAAGGGAACCCCCGCCCACTTTCCTGATAATTATGACATTATTCCAAACCGCGATGATGGCAAATATTGGGGTGAACCGATAAATCCGCAACTCTTATTTGCCTACAAACACTCTTGGGCTCGTTGGATCTATTAAACTTATGTAAGACGTTTGAATGTTGTTATCATAGTATTTACCTGTGATCAAGTGAATTTAATTATCTTTGTTATGTTTTTATAGGACCACAAGAACGCCTTCCGCGTTTGCCGACATCAACAATCGGATGTATGGCCTTTGAAGCTTGAGTGTGACGCTGTTAAAGCAGTAGTCAAAGCATTTAGGTTGTATCCCGCGATTAAAAATTATGTGGCCACTGATACCGTCACGACGATTTTTTTTTTTTTGGGAAGTTTTTTTGGTGAAACTGATACCATGCATTTTCCTTTTGGGGAGATGACCATTATACCCGAAGATGTCCAAAAGGATAATAGGTCTAGAGGTTCTTGGGAAACCGATTAAGGTATGAGATGATTCTAAGGACCTAGACTGGGAGAAGATCTATGAGCTCACTGAAAAGTTGTTTGGATGGAATAAGGAAACCACTTTGGCAAATTTGTACAAGACACAGACTTCCCAGACAAAGACTATCACATTCGTCCAACTCCTTAAATTGTTTGGGAATACGAAGAACAAGCAATTGACTCCAGAACAAGTTCACCAAACTGCCGCTGCTTATATGTTGTTCATCTTGGGCACCGCTATCTTCCCTGACTCTAATTGTAACCGGGTGAACAACCTACAATACTTGGATCCATTGGAAAAGGTTCATGAGTATTCATGGGGCACTGCTTTCTTGGCTCATTTTTTGGCAGAAATACGTCGAGCTTCTAAGGCGACTTGTCGTCAATTTAATGGAAATTTCACTGTAATTCAGGTAAAGTGAACTACTTATTTTAGGATCATTTTCATTAAATTTGTTAGTTTCCAATGATTTATTTTATAATTTCATTGGAACGATCTTTCATAGGTGTGGGCTTATGAACACTTCAAAAAATTGTTCATACGGTATAAAGGATTGAAAGCTTTCCTTGATTATCAACGGAATAGGCCTCTAGGTCAGAAATACTTCTTCCACAATACCCGTCGCCGGATAACAAGATACGGTTATTAGCAATGAGATTGGCTTTGGACTCGGTGGATGTCAAAGATGTTGTGTTTGACCCATATAGGAATGTCAGAGGAGTTTACTTTCAAAGACGTGACAATGTTTCATTTTACAACGGATAGTTATTTCATCCAAAAGGATTTGTTATGCACAACCCTCGCCGTGTAATGCACCAACTCGGGTACAAGCAGATAGATCTCACGGATACATCTTATCATAAATTTTCTCATGACTTTCCTCAATGCCAATCAAATGAGAACCATACTCTCGTAGTTTACGACCCAAAACCTATTCTTGCACATTGGAGTGAAAGGGAAGAAGAAGAACTTGTGATGGATACGGATGATTGGGAATTGGCTCAGAACGGTTATGAGAGTAAACCAACATTCCTAATAGGCCATTTATAGTTCTCGCATCCTTATGTTGTACGCCCGGATACCGTAGATGTTCCTCCACCACCAGCACGTCCCTCCACAACTCCAGATATTGTACCCGGACTTCTACAACTGGTTACGTTGTTGGTACGTACGTCTTGTTCATTAATATTCTTTTAATCTATATCTATGAATTTATACAATTGTACATACTAAGTAAATGTTTAAAATTTTCTTAACAGCGTCAGCGGATTGGAAATTTGTCAAAGTTCTTTAAGAAGAAGAACAAGAAAGGAGAGGTGTTGACCAAGATAGAAATGGATACCGTCGTGGAAAAGATAGACAAAATTGAAGATCTAAAGGCAACATAATTGTGGGGAGAAAGAAAGAAGAGGGTTCACAAGAAGCCAAGAACCGAGTGATCGGGTGTTTCTTCTATAATATTAGTGTGGTTTGAACAATCTAGTGTTGGTTTATGTTTGTTTGTGAGTCTTGAACAATGTGTTTGTTTGTGTGTCTTGCTAAACTCTTTGCTTGACTTGGTTTATGTTTGATTTTTTTTCGGTTTGGAACCACATAACTTTGGAGTTTGTTCTTTGATACAATGTAGTATTGTTATTATATTTATTATGTTGATAAACTTGTGTGAAATTACATCTTTAACAGAGTTTGAATCTCCTAAGATCACATAAATTTCTGAGATTTATACAGTTCCGGCATGCTCGATAAGAGTAAACACAATGTCGGTTTCCTAAATGATAGATTTATGGCACGGTTATGATTTGAATTTGAATGCCGGTTCACTTCATTAAAAGTTAAACTTGTTGTTTGATAACCGGCATTGCATAGTATCATACTTCCACGCCGGAACCGTATACATAAATTCAATTACATTCCTTAATGTTCCGGCATGGATTGTGAGGGTTGGTAGGTTTGGAAAACCCACAATAATATACTGCAAGTGCACAGTGTCTAACTAGTAGAACAATGGCAAGTACAGGTCGTTCCCGCGAAGAGTGTGAAATACTACTACTAACTAATATCTAAAGTAACCAATCAACAAGATGATGTTTAACGATTTTTCAGGAGTTTAGAACAAAATGATATAATATAAAAATGATTCTAACAATTAACAAAATGAGAATGGGTTGCTAGGGTTTTCGGTTTCCACCAATTAACTATGCAAACTCTACTAATCATTAAAAATATATTCCATGCATTATCAAATATTGTTTCTCCGCTATAGTTTCCTTCGCTTCATGGGTAGTGATTCTAAAGCATTACCTATCAATCCTTGCATACCACGTCTAGGGATTTAACCGAAGAACGAAATATCAATTCAGAAGCATAAATAATCAAGAAAATCACATAAACGATTAAATGCCAAGCTATATGAAGAAGAACTATTAACCAATCAAATCATTATTAAGCATATTTATTTATAGTTTTTCCAAGACCAGGGGTTGCTTAGAATTCAAGCTAAGATAACTTGAGGATCAAGCAAACTCTATTCTTGAAAAATACAATAAAAGAATGTACACTTAGGTTCGGTTACTGAACCGTGTATAATGACCATTCGGTTTGGAAAGTTATCCAAGGAACTAAAAACAATTTGATACTCATTCAAACACTTAAGATTTTAATCATGATGCACACACATAAGTGTTTAAGAGAGTTCTAGTAATGCTAAACATATTATGAAAATAAGTCTTTGAGCATTTAAACTGGGACAGTTGGTACAACGGTTTTCCAACCGTAGGGCTTGTTCACGAGTCAGGGTGCAACGACTCGTGAACCTGGTTCGCCAACCCTACAAGACTACTGAACTCAGTTGACAACGGTTCGTGAACCAGGTTCGCCAACTGTTAACCTATATTATTCCAACTTTGAAAATTTCAGTTCACCACGGTTCGCCAACCGGGTTCGTGAACTGTTCCCAACCGAACTTGCGGTTTGCAAACTGGTTCGCCAACCTTCCTGTATTTCGGAAACTTAGATATCTATGGTTTGCAAACTGATTTTCCAACCTACCCTGAGTAGAAATATCAGTAAGTTCAATATTTCTCTCTTATGATGTTTGAAACATTCTCAAGTGATAAAATCATTTGCATGAGAAATTTTCAATTGATCCACAAATTAATTCATAGAACTAATATTGTTAAGGAATGTTGAACCTCTTTGCTTAGAATTATATTTCGAGATTTTTCACAAGACAAGCTTGACTCGAAACTTCTTCTTTGTAAATCTACTAGAAATCATACTACATAGTCTCAATAGATAAAATGCTGACATTGTGAGTAAAATAGAATGCTTTAGTCTTCACATACCTAATACAGTATTTCTCCAAATGTCTTCGTCGATCTTCAATCTTCAAGAGTGATTGACTTAGTAGAATATAAATCAATATATAGTTTTGATCACCTAACAGTGACAACAAGCTTGAGATAACAAAACTTGTGGGTTCAATCGAGCAAAATCCTCTAACAAATTGGAATGAAATTTCTCTCAAAATCCATTTTTGTTTATCCTATTAATTAATCACAACCCTGTAACATTTGACTTTTATGTGCAAAAAAGCAAATAATTCGAAGAACCAGAATCTAACTGGTACAAAAAAAAAAAAAAAAAAAAAAAAAAAAAAAAAAAAAACTTTCTTATTTAAGGGAACCCTTTTACAGTACATAATTAGGTATTATAAAAAGAAACACAATAAAAATTTAACTTCTATGTTGGAACTAACCACCTAAGGTTTTGATTTTATCGAATTTTTGTTAAGAGATAAGCGTAGGTTAAATTGTTCACGAGTAACTTCTTTTTATTAGCTGAAATTTATCCAAAGGGTAAAGTTAAGGTTAAACTGAAAAACGCTTTAATACTCCCTCCGTTCTTTTTTAATATGCTGATTTTATTTTTAGAAAAAATTAAGGAAATTAATAGAACTAATCATTGAAAGTGGTCCTCATGACACTTGTCAATAAAAGAAGTGAAGTGAAATGGTCCCCATGACACTTGTCAGCAAAAGAAGTAAAGTGAAATGGTCCACATGACACTTGTCATCAAAAGAAGTTAAGAGAAAAGTGGTCCCGAGCTTGTTTGGTCCATAATTATGTAAAAATATTTAAATAGACAAAAAAACCCTTCCGTGTTAATTTTTTTTTTTTGTAGGAGTTCTTCCGTGCTAAAAAAACAGACTTCATTCTAAGGAATGAAGTCCATACAAAAAAAGCTAAAAAGCAGACTTCATTCCCGGGAATGAAGTCAATACAAAAGCTAAAAAACAGACTTCATTCCCAGGAATGAAGTCCATACAAAAAGCTAAAAAATCCCAGGAATGAAGACTTCATTCCCAGGAATGAAGTCCATACAAAGCTAAAAATAGACTTCATTCCCAGAATGAAGTCCATACAAAAAAAAGCTAAAAGTCGACTTCATTCCCAGGAATGAAGTCCATACAAAAAGCTAAAAAACAGACTTCATTCCCGTGAATGAAGTCTATATAAAAACGTAAAAAAGAAAAAAAATCATCATCTTCATCGTCTTTCTTCATCTTCAACATTCAAAATCATCATCATCTTTCTTCATCTTCATCTTCATATATGGTCATTATCCACAAAATCATCATCTTTCTTCATCTTCATCATCTTCATCATCATCATCATCTTTCTTCATCTTCATCATCATCATCTTCATCATCATCATCATCATCTTCATCTTCATCATCTTCATCTTCATCATCATCATCATCATCTTCATCTTCATCATCTTCATCATCTTCATCATCATCATCATCATCATATTCATCTTCATCTTCATCATCTTCATCATCATCATCTTCATCTTCATTATCATCATCTTTCTTCATCTTCACCATCTTCATCATCATCTTCTTCATCATCATCATCATCATCATCTTCATCTTCATCATCTTCATCTTCATCATCTTCTTCATCTTCATCATCATCTTCATCATCTTCTTCTTCATCTTCATCATCTTCATCATCATCATCATCTTTATCTTCATCATCTTTCTTCATCTTCATCATCATCTTCATCATCATCATCTTCATCATCTTCACCATCTTCATCATCTTTCTTCATCTTCATCATCTTTCTTCATCTTCATCATCTTCATCATCTTGTTTCCACAAAATTGAAACCATAGAAAAAAAGATTTGAAAGGAAAAGAAAAACTAGATCTAGAAAAGAAGAGAGAGAAACTAAATCTGAGAATGATTCCATCTCTCTTACCTTTTGACTATAGATATGGTCCTTATCCAAAGGGTATTTACGCCTTACAAGGTGACATTTACATCATACATGACATCGGCAGTAGGACCAAACAATAATTTTAGGACCAAACTATAATTTATATTACCAAATAGGACCAAACAGACATTTGACTGGGTTAAATGGACTAGACTCATCCTAATATATTATTTCTAGGACCAATTGGTATTTCCTACGTCCCAGAAAACTAAAGTAACATTTGACTTTCTCAATTAGGAAACCATCCTTTTTTTTTTTTGAAACATCTATTTATAGAAACCAGTCTATTAAAAAGGAACGGAATTTATAGAAACCAGCCCATTAAAAAGGAACCGAGGGAGTAGTAAATTAATGTTATTAGCAGCATTTCATATTATTCTGTTTCAAATTCAACTAGACAATGATAAGTACCAAATTTTATCCTGGATATATGCTGGTGTGCCAAGTGTATGTTTTGGACAAATCTATTACCAAAAGACAAAATAACATTTTCCTTCAACAATTTCAAAACTGGATTGATAAAAGAAAGTAGACAATGTTGGTACCCTTATTTGTTCATACAAGGAGAATGAGAAAGGAAGAAGAAGAAGAAGAAAAAAAATCTAAACCTAGATCAACTCTATGTTCTTACTACTAATTGTCTAATTTAGTTTTCAGCCTATCAACTTTGACATGTATTGCAACCCAAGCCTAAGAACTTCGACTCTAGGCAAATGATCTAGCTGGCTAAATCTATAAGATGGCTCTGGCAAGAGGTTCCTTGTTCAACTCCTCTCTCATCAATTTTACAGCTCGAATCTGATCCGCAAGCGACACTTCCTTTCGCAGTTTCTCCCTTTCTATAAACTCTAAATCCAATATCTCAATCGCTGGTTGATTGCCGGTTGCCACCACTCCTTGACCATCAACAGTCTTCTTACGGCGAATCTAAGGTCAAAATAGAATTCACATCAATAAAAAGTAATCTTGACAAACATACAAGGTTCAGAAAATTATGTGAAATGCTGGATCTTCTTATGCCAAAAAAACGAAAGCTGTTTTTGGGCATACAAAAAAATTACCGGCATACATTTTGTCTAAGTTCGGCTCACTCGTTATCAGCCGAACCTTGCAAACTTAGGCAAAAAATAAAATTGTGAGCCGAACCTTGAGTATGCCCGGTAATTTTTTGGTATGCCCAAAAACATGTCTCAAACAAACAATGGAGGACAAAGTTTTTGGCACAGCTGATCACTTTAGTGGAGCTGACGCTGTTCAGCTCATTTGCTATGTGGGCTTAACTTTAAACTTTAAAGTTTATACCAAACGAATATGCGGCGCTGGGGGGCATAAACGCCAACACTGCATTATGTCCCCATCTATCACACGAGTCCGCAAAATCGAACTCTTGTACCTATGACTGATCCCAACTTGCTGCACGTTGGCGAGATTAGTAACTAAAAAATATATATCTGGGGTTGAATTACCTTCGTCAATTTTTCCTTGAGTTTTGAGCCCTTGGAAAGAGCCAGTAGTTGCTTCTCTTCTACTGATTTTCTACGTGTCTTTCTCTTCATTTCTACTCTGGGTTTTGATTTTTCTTCCCTCTCCTTATCTATCCTCTCTTTTCTCCTCTGGGCAATTCTAGCCATTTTCTCCTCTCTTTCCTTCGCTGCTCTAGCTCTTCTTAATTTTGCGATTTCTTTTTCCCTTGCTTTATCTGCAGTCAACTGAAGCTGTTTAAGAACCAATTCCTCTGTGATCTTTTCATGGCTATCCCAATTTAGTTCCTGTTGGTCACACCCGCCTAACCTAGCTGCCTCTGCAATTCTTTCTGCCCACTTCAGATAAAATTCATCCTTCAGTCTTTTGATCTGCAAGCGTTTTCTCCACATTTTCTTCTGAGCAATGCTTATTTTTATCTTGTTCTCCTCACTGCACCAATTGAAATCCAATTCTTATATCAAAAAGTAAATAAGCAAATGACTTTCTGTTACTAGCAGTAAATACAGAACGAGTAACAATGAGTTCAATTTGGTTCTGTTTCCCTGAGTATTCAACCAAGTCTACCCTGGCATATCAAGGCTGCTTATAGGTCTTCCAAGACTAGGAAAGTTTGCAGTATACAGCTCAAACAAGTCACTCATTTACAAATTTCATCCCCTTGAATAAAAGAGGATTTTTTTTTTTTTTTTTTGAATACAATATAATTCTTAATATAAGAAAAATACAAACCTATGAGCGCGGGGACACTCAGACATCTTCTTTCTGACCTGAAGATGAATGAAACACATTAAGAAATTACAAAGTAAATAGTAGTAGAAATGATTTGTAATTCAAATGTGGGACTGGAATTTGTTTGACAAGCTTCCCATCTGTTTCATGTAACAACAAATAACAATAATATTAATAGTTGCCAAAAACTATCTATAGTAGCTAAAACCTAGACTTTTCAACATATAAAGTGATAACCGTCACAATTTGTTTCTTACATGACTTCACCTTGGGATCACTCAGTGCCTCCTTGGTTCTTTGTTTGATCTTCTTACGAGTCTCTACAAATTCAAATGTTGAAAAAATAAATATATTGTAATATAAAGAAGACACGAGGAGCTGGAATGAGAAGGTATACCGAGCATTAAGATTCTAAGCTGACTTACCGGCACTGTGTTTCTTTCCTTTGTTCCATGGTGTTCTCCCTTTGTTTGCAAACCCTATCTTTCTCCGTCTTTCAGTTTCCTGGCTATCTTCATAATTAAAAGACATTAAATGGGAGTATAGTAGTATACACAACAATGGATAAGACTACATATAGGGATAAACCTAACCGTGTTTTCCAAAAGTGTCTCTCTTGTATTCTTGTTCCAGAGTAGTGGAAAATGTCAAAGGAGAACCAAGAGCAACAGACCATGCTAAGGCGACATCTGTTGCTCTCCCATCAACATCCTGCACAAGCAACAGAACTGGATACATATGAATATTGAGTTAAGTTATGAGATTAGATATTACACAAATAGGAAGACCAAGACTGTTCAGCGCAAAAAAATAGCAGTGGGCTACAGGATTGAAGTGAAGAAATTAAGGTTTCAGTAGATAGACCTGGTGGACGGCAAAACTTGCATTAACTCCAGGGCCATTTATCTCTTTCCCTTGAACGTAAAGTCTTCTGACGGATGGACCCAAGCCCTTGGGGCACACAGCAATCACACTCACACTTTTAGGGAAATCAAGCCCTAGGGACTGTAGGTGTCAAAGGAGGAATCCATGAGAGAGTCCAAGAATGCTGTTAGGTTTCATGTGGGAGCATATTTTCTCATAATTATCTGCCTGCAACATGTAAAGCAGAAATGCAATTTCAGAAAAATGGAAATCTAGCAAACATAGGGGGAATACAGACAAGCATAGAACTTTCATGGACAAAATATACATGTGAACTTTTTGAGCTTATCACAGCGGTGTTTTGGTAACCTTTTGGTCCGAGCCCACCAAACATATGAAACATATTCTTTTTTTTTTTGTTCAAAGCTATTCGAATTGAATGTTAAGAATGAAAGTCAAATCCAGATTCGAGCACAAACACAAAACCATGTATGTAAAAGAATGCTGATTTTTCTTTTCCCCGAAACAAATACCATTGAATCCAGCGCATCTCGGACAATCTTAATTACCTGTGCAGAATCAGAAATCAATAGCAACACAAGATCACTCTCTGCTACTGTTTCATATATATCACCCAGAGTTCCAGTCTCCTCAGTAAAACCAACAGCACGTGCTTTAGCAAAAGAACGGGATCCCTTCCTCAACCAGATCTGCATCAATTATCAAATGATTAGAACGCAATATATAGAGCTTAGATTTATAGGTACTGATATTTAACGTCGATATGAAGAGTATAAGAAATATTTGTGTATGCCTCACCTTGACAACAATGTTAGACCTGGCTTCTGTAAGTGAATCCCTCAAGTTCTGAGCTTGTGCACATGCCTATGCATCAGTATGGGAATTAATAAGTTAAAAATTATATCATATAAACTAATATAAGGTATATCACCTTCTTCTTTTTTCGCAGCAGAAATGGTGTGAAAGAGCTTGAAAACAAATTGACATTAAAGTATTTGGAGAACCAATTTAATTGCAAGATTACTTGAAACAGAAGAAATCATAAAGATTTAAGGGGTTCAAACTTCAAACATCGAAAGGAGATCATACCCAAACATTGCAACGATGTATTAAGTACTGAATTCACTTAGATACGTAATCTCAAAGTTGCCAACAACAACTTAATTGGTCATGTGCTATCGACACTCTTTTCATGTTCTTCACATAATGGGATATCAATACAAGCTTACTTTAACCAAACAATGAAGGACAACAAGCTAGTACAGAACTCTTATCGATAATGGTACATTTGGTAGGGAGGGAACTGAATAAAAAGCATAGTATTACTTTTTAACATTAATTTCTAATTTCGTGTTACATTAAGAAAAGTTGTCAAAGAAATGTAAGAGGAAAGAAGTGTCGTTTCCTTTCCAGATGCTAAGGGTCTGTCTCAGCCATTTTCTTACATTACTGATGCTAACATACACTCTGCTTTCATGTGTAGAGATAATGTGCTCCTACATGTAATTTAGGTACCAACGAAATAACACTTTTGCCTAAGATTATTACCTAACAACCACAAGGGCATACACGGTTATATGAACACGAATGATACCCAAAAACAAGTTTGAATCCACATTAATGAAACACCATAAGAATGAGAACTTTACCTGAGAACCCCAACCAATAACACCAATCTGCTTAATTCCTTTGAATGCTTCAGGCAACAAATGGAATAAATGCCTTCCTCCTCTCACAACATACTGCAACCAAAATAATCTTAACAATCAGCAATGGTTAGAATTGACAAAACAAACAAACATGTAGAGTGCAAGAGAGAGAGGGAGGACTGACCTCGTCATTTCCAGCAAGAGTGACCTTCTCCTTGTAAAACACAGAGGTTTCAAAATCAAGAGCGGTCAAAGGTTTAGTATCAGGAACTGAAACGATCATCTCTTTAGATCGTAAATCAGGAAAACAAAAAATAGTCTTAATTTGTGGGAGGCATATTTGGTTTAAAGTTTTCAATTGAGTTGAAGCAACTCTTAGTTGGTGTGACACCGTCTAAGGGAATCAATTGCACAGAATCCTGCTGGGATTCAAGAGACGTAAGGAGCGCGACTGTACCTGAATTAATGGGAGACTGAGTTCGGGCTCAACTACACTTCAAACTGAAGTTAATTGGTAGTAGGCTAGTGTATGTAGCGGTTTAATACAATTTGGTGTTCAATCTGGACTAGGTCCTGGGATTTTTCTGTATTTTCGGTTTCCTCGTTAACAAAACTTCTGGTTCTGTGTTATTTCTTTTTCTGCATTATATTGTTTATCTTTATAATTTAAATATCACTGGTTGTGCATTGATTAATCAGAGTATCTAGGTCCAACCTTGTTAGTTGTAAAAGACTTGATTGATCTTTGGACATTGGTCATTGGTACTGTCCATAAACTCTCTTTGTACTTAGGTTCACAGATTCAATTTTGTAAATGCTCTAACAAAGAGAGTGAGAGAGATATAAATCTAGGCACTTTCCTTGATTGAGTTTTTACTCTCGGAGTTGTGTTGAGTTTGTCCATAGATATTTCCTAAGAAAAAGTTGGTGGTGTATTTTAGTATCCCCGGCGTTTTCAATACCAATGGTAATTGAAAAGACGAGGATACCAAAATATACCTCAATCTTAAACTTTTGATCACAACCTATACAAGACACACTGTGTATAAACCTCTTGGAGCAACAATCACACAAGGAATATTTCAACATAGTGTCCACTTGAAATAGGGTTAGTCCGGACTGGCCTAACACGTGAATAATTATAGGGGATTTTAATAAAGTGCCACACTTTCAATTTCATGTTTAAGAAAATGCCACCGTTTTTTTTTTCTTCAGAATTTATAAAATGCCACACTGTTGACCTTTTCCATCCCGTTTTTTTTTTTGTTGAGAAAATGGTTAACTACCGTTAGTATCCGTTAGTGCATGTGTGTCATTAAATCACCCATATAAAATTACATTTAGACCCCTAACTAGAAACGAGTTAACCAGTGATTGAGTAGAGAGTCGAAACAATCATTCTTATGTTCTGATGATTCTGGGAACAAAGTTACAATTGAAAGAGTTGTCCTGTATGATTCTGAGAACAGATTGTGAATGTTATTCACCCGAAGTATTAAATTTCTTAGATTCAATCCAAACATATGCAATTGGAAGCTACAAAAGGGGAGTGAATCAAATCCAAGCATTCCTAGCGCCCCAACAGATAATTAACATAGATGAACACAAGTTTTTAATATAGTCAATCTCCTGGTTCACTTCAGCTAAAAAGTAAACATATGGTGAAACTGGAAAAGAGGAAACAACAGTAGACTAAGACATAAAAATTATAAAAAGTCATAGGCTACAACACCACCATCTTGAAATTCATATATTCCAAAACCTTGTGTTAGGACAACATCTGTAACGTAGAGTTTTTGAATGTTCTAAAATGTATTGTAAAGAGTCCGTGTATTCTAGGAAGTCTTAAGTTATGAAATACTTGTAATACAAGTCATTATCATTTATATAAATAGATGTTCTCACTGTACGATAATATACAGAAAAGAGATTAATAAAATCAGTTTCTCTCAAACCCTTCTTTCTATATCTTAACCTAAACCTAAACTTGACTTGGTATCATAACTTCCCTCACCATGGAAGCATAACGTCAGACAGTTACACGTTACTCTATTCTTCCACCACTCAATCGTTTCCACTTCCTACGAGACCAGGGTACGTTTCAATATGACTTGTATAAATAGGCTTCACCTATTTTCACCAAAGAACCAGTTTGGGTCGGCAACAATACAGTATCTAGAAATCCCTTGGTAGCTTTCCATTTTGCTAACTAGTTCTACTTCCGATACAAGTCATAAAACAAACCACACCTTCAGAATCAACGATTCTAGTCTCAACACTCTCTTCGCTTCCCTCCCTAAGGCCAACCCTTCTTCTGCACTTTGTGACCGAAGCAAGCCTAGAACGACCATTTCTTGGTTTAGGCCAGGATTGTACAAATTGATCTCTCGAATCAAAAGTACTCACGTGCAATACATGTTTAGGGTTTAGATTTGTTTCTCATCCACACACCCGAATTTACCAAAATCAGCAGAAACAGTTTTCACCCACAAACACCTGTAGATGCTTTCTTCCTTAATTTTTTGATTTTCCGCTTGAGATTATTCACACTGGTTCTTAAATCTGAAGCATGATTATTGATGTGAATGTGATCGAAATCCGATACTTTGTTCACAACGTAATCCTTGCTAGAAGATGTTCTTTCCTTAATTGAACCATTCTTTTTCCTTTGACGTCTTTTTCTTTTTACTGGACCATCAACTGTCTTAGTAGTCCATATGACATTCTTTCCTCTACGAATGTAGAAAGAGTTAGTATCATATATATTACTAAGAAAGGACTTATCCCAGTACTCTTCCGGTTTTGAGACAATGATGTTCTTAGTACGGAGAGAAACAGGCTTGATTACTTCCTTTGACATCCATATAAGAATTTTATGAAGTTTTTCATTCCTTATCTGAAAATGACATTTCCGTTTAACATGACCCTTGTTACCACAATAGTAGCAGTTGAAGGTAGTGTTTTTAATGGTTCTCCTATGCCTTGTATTCGAAGAATGACTATCTTTGTTTACAGGGACTTCAGCTGTAATAGGTGATTTCTCACATAACAAGTTGTTATTAGTACTGACAAAATTGATCTTCCCAGTATTTGGAGCGTCTATTCCTTTATAGCCCAGACCACGTGTATCACGATGTTCTTTACATGCCCCTAACATGGAAGATAATTTTGTAGAGCTAGTGTTGAATCTCTTCATATTCTCTTCTAGTGATTTTACCTTGCTGACAGATGTAGATAGATCATCCTTCAATTGTTTTTATTTGGCAAGAAAAAGGCATTCTCTGTCGTTAAAGTACTTATGTTGAGAGTCATACATTGCCTCAGATTCAGCAAGTCTTTCTTTCAACGCACAAAAACTCTTCTGAAGTTTTTCACATTCAACAATCTTTGATTGGACTTCTTCATATCTATCTTTAAGGATTGATTGTAAGAGATTATAACCACTATCATATCCTTCAAAGAGTTTTTTTAGTTTCTTGTTTTCAAGTCAGAGAGGAAAAAATATTCTCCTAGGTAGGCAGTAGATCCTTTTTTTTTATGATATCGTCAAAGAGTATGATATATTGTGAGACTTCTTTATCAATACCTGGTCCCTCGTCTGAGTCACTTTCATCAGAAAGTTCATCCAATTGTACATCTAGGCGATTTTCCCAGTTGAGATCGGTTTCTCACAGAGGGGAAGATATGAGAGAATTTTTGGAAGTCTCAGAACTCCGAACTGTATCAAAAGGATTCTGATATGGTTTTGCGAAGTCAGAGATATCACTAATGTCCATAGAGTTAGATCGCTACAAACACAGACTTGTAAGGTCTTTAAACGTGTTTGCCTGCTCTGATACCAATTGAAAATGCGGGGGTTCAACAACCACACCCAATATTTCGATTAGCAATCTGTATGGACTAACTCTAATATACTTTTAAGATAATCAACTAGACAATCATCTCAATCTTAATAAAAAGTATATCAAGGAGTTAATATCTCTATCTCTCGATTTGATCTATTCAAACAAATAGAAATCTGTGAGTCTTTATCAAATACAAGAGATATAAACTTGGATGGTACCAAAGACCAATATCCAAGGATCAATAAATTTCCGATCAATAACCAAAGGTTGGATTTCACAATTGATCGATACAACGCACAACCTGTGATATTTCAATTATATAACAAAATATAATGCGGAATAGAAATAACACAGACACCAGAAGTTTTGTTAACGAGGAAACCGCAAATGCAGAAAAACCCTGGGACCTAGTCCAGATTGAACACCACACCGTATTAAGCCGCTACATACACTAGCTTAACTTCTATCTGGACTGTAGTTGAACCCTAATCAATCTCACACTGATTCAAGGTACAGTTGCGCTCCTTACGTCTCTGATCCCAGCAGGATACTACGCACTTGATTCCCTTAGCTGATCTTACCCACAACTAAGAGTTGCTACGACCCAAAGTCGAAGACTTTAATAAACAAATATGTATCACATAGAAAAGTTTACGATGATAGATAAATCTGTCTCCCATAGATAAACCTATGAGTTTTTTGTTCCGTCTTTTGATAATCAAGGTGAACAGGAACTAATTAATAACCTGGACTTATATTCCCGAAGAACAACCTAGTACTATCAATCACCTCACAATAATCTTAATCGTATGGTAGTGAAACAAGATATTGCGGAATCACAAACGATGAGACGAAGATGTTTGTGATTTCTTTTTATCTTGCACTATCGGAGATATAATCTCAAGTCAATTATTCAATTGAACTCGTACGATAGAAAATGGCAAGTTCAGATCGCTCAACTACAAGAGAAGTAGTTTCGTCTGGCTTCACAATCCCAATGAAGTCTTTCGGTCGTTAACCTAAAGGGTCTCGAGAAGAAACCTAAGGTTAAAGGAGAATCGACTCTAGCAAAACCAACTAGTATCACACATGAGGTGTGGGGATTAGTTTTTCCAGTTGTTAGAGTTCCCCTTATCTAGTTTTCAAATCAGGGTTTGCAATCTAAGTTACCTTGGTAACAAAGCATTCAATATTCACCGTTAGATGAAAAACCTGATTAGATACAAGCTAATGTCCTTTAACCGTTAGATCGAAACTTAGCTTGTCACATACAAATGAAATGTATTTCATTTAGATTTGAGTAACCGTACCTAAACATGTATACTTAGTTGGTTCACAAATATTTAACCAATGGTTAGCCATATGAGCACTTTCATATTAACCGTATTCATCTTTCTCATAACTAGTACAAATGACTCATAAGAACTAGTTGAAGAGTTGTTCAATTGCTTAGGTCTTTATTCATAGACACAATTGAAACAAAATCTGTTTGATTCATTTGAATCAATTCATGAACAATATACCCACGGTTTGCAAAGATTTCATTCTTATAATTTATTATTTTAAGTTCATGAACTTCCGATTTGAGCACTTTGGGTACGCATACGGGTATCATCTTATCGGATTTGAGTTTACAAACTCAGCAGAAATTTTCGGTTTGAAATCTTTCGTGGGTACGTGTACCTAAGGTGACTGGTTTACTAGTTTGCAAACTACAAACTCAACAGAAATTTTTGGTTAGAATACTTCCGCCTGTACGCGTACCCAACCTGTGTCCTTCACCAATACCGCATGCACACATATGCACGCACTTGGTTTCTGGTACATGGATTTATACACTAATGTGCGAACACACTATATATGCTTATATCCATAGATGGTAATGTCAACTCTATATTTCAATCATTCATTTATAATGTTATAACAATCGTTAATCACAACTATCGTCATCAAAGCTATTTTCAAGATTGAAACGTCATCGTGACTTTCGTCACGGGTAAAGATGAAAAATGGTTAAAGCGAAAGCTTACCAATACATATTCCGAGAAAAAGATAGGCGAGTAAACTAGGATCGAAATAGCAAATGTGTATGTATGAAAACTATCATACTTATACGACTATTGTCTCAAGAGTAGGAGATAGAGTAGACTTTTGAGTGATAGATGAGTTCAAGTCTCCACATACCTTTTAGTCGGATGAAGTTCCACTGGTTCCTCGAGTAGTTCTTTGTCTTTGTAAGATAATCGCCATGGAGTCTGGATCTCAACTATACTTAACTATCCTAGACCGAGACTTAGTCATAAGTAAACTAGAAATCAATCCATATAGTTTTGATCGCAAATATTGACAAACATGCTTGAGATAGAAATGCATGCGAGTTCTACCGAGCAATGCTCTAACAATCTCCCCCTTTGTTAATTTTAGTGAAAAAAACTATCAATACATATGGATTACAAAATAGATAAAACTTTGTAGCTTCTCGTCCACATGCTTGATCTCCTTGGTGCTTTAACATTACTCAAAAACTTCGTCTTTTCCAAGTACTCCCATGATTGCATAGATGTTCAATTCAAAGATCATAGTTGTTGAAGTTCCGTAGCCATAACAATGAGAAAACAAAAGCTCTCGATCATTGTTATACAGTGTCATAGTATTATTACACAACATCAAAGTTCAATTGTATCACAACTTTGACAACTATACTATGGTGATATGTATCACTCCCCCTTAGTCAATACTTCGTCTCAACACGAAAACCACTCCCCCTTACATAATAATCCGAAAACCATATGTATTTGTAGTGTGAACTACATATTAATTCTCCCCCTTTTGTCAATAAAATTGGCAAAGGTACGAAAACGGGATCCTAATGAAATTTTCATGGAGACACTTCAAGACCAAAGAAAAGTACATGTCAACTTTGTTTAGATGCAATCATAAAGCCGAAGCTAAATGCATTCATCATGGAGTTTATTAAGATACAAGATAACCCCTCAAATATTCCACGACCGCACTCCCCACAAAGATATGGAAATTAATCACAAGTTCAAAAGAACTCTCCCCCATTTGATGTCATTCCCGAAAGAACAACAAGAGCGACCTTACTTTTACGAGAAAAGAAGGATTTTTTGGACACCAAAAACCACAAAATGATTTTTTATCCAAACTCCCAATTAAACTAACCACAAGAGAACCCATGATTAATTTAATCGGAATACACAACCAAAATAACCACAAACGAGTCTATGATTAGTTTAGTTGGAAATGCTCACACAAGAATAATTATGGAGCCGCACAATATATACATAAAATATGGATCATGGAAGATCAATACTGCGGAATATACAAGGATTCATTCTATTTTCCATCACTATTTGCACAATGACATATAATAGACATAATCCTCGTAAACAAAAGATTTTAACCTATCTTCCATCAATAAATGACATAATAGGCTTAACTTTTGTTTGTCAAAAGTTCATCGATATTTTATCAATACATGCATATCGACATATAAACGAGATAACTTTAGACATCGCATGGGATAATAATATCACACATGAGGTGTGGGGATTAGTTTTTCCAGTTGTTAGAGTTCCCCTTATCTAGTTTTCAAATCAGGGTTTGCAATCTAAGTTACCTTGGTAACAAAGCATTCAATATTCACCGTTAGATGAAAAACCTGATTAGATACAAGCTAATGTCCTTTAACCGTTAGATCGAAACTTAGCTTGTCACACACAAATGAAATGTATTTCATTTAGATTTGAGTAACCGTACCTAAACATGTATACTTAGTTGGTTCACAAATAGTTAACCAATGGTTAGCCATATGAGCACTTTCATATTAACCGTATTCATCTTTCTCATAACTAGTACAAATGACTCATAAGAACTATTTGAAGAGTTGTTCAATTGTTAGGTCTTTATTCATAGACACAATTGAAACAAAATCTGTTTGATTCATTTGAATCAATTCATGAACAATATACCCATGGTTTGCAAAGATTTCATTCCTTATAATTTATTATTTTAAGTTCATGAACTTCCGATTTGAGAAATTCTCATAACTTTGGATTTGAGTTTACAAACTCAGCAGAAATTTTCGGTTTGAAATCTTTCGTGGGTACGTGTACCTAAGGTGACTGGTTTACTAGTTTTCAAACTACAAACTCAACAGAAATTTTTGGTTAGAATACTTCCGCCTGTACGCGTACCCAACTTGTGTCCTTCACCAATACCGCATGCACACATATGCACGCACTTGGTTTCCGGTACATGGATTTATACACTAATGTGCGAACACACTATATATGCTTATATCCATAGATGGTAATGTCAACTCTATATTTCAATCATTCATTTATAATGTTATAACAATCGTTAATCACAACTATCGTCATCAAAGCTATTTTCAAGATTGAAACGTCATCGTGACTTTCATCACGGGTAAAGATGAAAAATGGTTAAAGCGAAAGCTTACCAATACATATTCCGAGAAAAAGATAGGCGAGTAAACTCGGATCGAAATAGCAAATGTGTATGTATGAAAACTATCATACTTATACGACTATTGTCTCAAGAGTAGGAGATAGAGTAGACTTTTGAGTGATAGATGAGTTCAAGTCTCCACATACCTTTTAGTCGGATGAAGTTCCATTTGGTTCCTCGAGTAGTTCTTTGTCTTTATAAGATAATCGCCATGGAGTCTGGATCTCAACTATACTTAACTATCCTAGACCGAGACTTAGTCATAAGTAAACTAGAAATCAATCCATATAGTTTTGATCGGAAATATTGACAAACATGCTTGAGATAGAAATGCATGCGAGTTCTACCGAGCAATGCTCTAACAATCTCCCCCTTTGTTAATTTTAGTGAAAAAACTATCAATACATATGGATTACAAAATAGATAAAACTTTGTAGCTTCTCGTCCACATGCTTGATCTCCTTGGTGCTTTAACATTACTCAAAAACTTCGTCTTTTCCAAGTACTCCCATGATTGCATAGATGTTCAATTCAGCATCATAGTTGTTGAAGTTCCGTAGCCATAACAATGAGAAAACAAAAGCTCTCGATCATTGTTATACAGTGTCATAGTATTATTACACAACATCAAAGTTCAATTGTATCACAACTTTGACAACTATACTATGGTGATATGTATCACTCCCCCTTAGTCAATACTTCGTCTCAACACGAAAAACACTCCCCCTTACATAATAATCCGAAAATCATATGTATTTGTAGTGTGAACAACATATTAATTCTCCCCCTTTTTGTCAATAAAATTGGCAAAGGTACGAAAACGGGATCCTAATGAAATTTTCATGGAGACACTTCAAGACCAAAGAAAAGTACATGTCAACTTTGTTTAGATGCAATCATAAAGCCGAAGCTAAATGCATTCATCATGGAGTTTATTAAGATACAAGATAACCCCTCAAATATTCCACGACCGCACTCCCCACAAAGATATGGAAATTAATCACAAGTTCAAAAGAACTCTCCCCCATTTGATGTCATTCCCGAAAGAACAACAAGAGCGACCTTACTTTTACGAGAAAAGAAGGATTTTTTTGGACACCAAAAACCACAAAATGATTTTTTATCCAAACTCCCAATTAAACTAACCACAAGAGAACCCATGATTAATTTAATCGGAATACACAACCAAAATAACCACAAACGAGTCTATGATTAGTTTAGTTGGAAATGCTCACACAAGAATAATTATGGAGCCGCACAGTATATACATAAAATATGGATCATGGAAGATCAATACTGCGGAATATACAAGGATTCATTCTATTTTCCATCACTATTTGCACAATGACATATAATGGACATAATCCTCGTAAACAAAAGATTTTAACCTATCTTCCATCAATAAATGACATAATAGGCTTAACTTTTGTTTGTCAAAAGTTCATCGATATTTTATCAATACATGCATATCGACATATAAACGAGATAACTTTAGACATCGCATGGGACAAATAATAGTTTGCGGACACAAACACACATATCCCATAACATATTGCAATATATAAAACCATAAAGATTAATACTGCAAAAATCATCTTCCAAACAATTTTTAGGAATTTAAACAAATAAACCTAAAAACATGAAGGTGAAAACGTTGGACATAGCTATGTGTACTCACAATAATGGTGGTGATATACGCCTTGTTGCACTTCTGAGTTCTTCTTCTGGGACAATGTTTTGCCATATGTCTGAATCTACTGCACTTGAAGCATTGTACTTCATCATTACCCTTTTTATGGCAAGGCGATAATGTATCATGAACACGTTTATCAATAAATAAGATGTCCTTAATTCGTTACGCTAAAAGCACAATAGTTGAGTCAAGCTCTTTTTCAACAGGTACCTTGTCCTCTTGGCAATGTTTCTCAGTTTGATTTTTCAGCAGAATTTCTCTATCAAAGATCTTTAACTTTCCTACAAGAGAGCTTTGATAAAGTATAGAAAGATCATTTATTCTTAGACTCGTATCCGGATGGTAACGATCTGAGAATTTTGCATACTATTTCCTTTTCGGGTATACCCTTTCCAAGAAAAAAAGATGCATTAAGAATCTCATAAAGTTTAGAGTTAAACTCCTCGAAAATATCATTATCATCCAATTTGAGGTGTTCCCATTCGGATGAAAAGGAAAGAAGTCTAGCTTCTTTTTCAGAATCATCTCCCTCGAATACAGTCTCAAGAATATCCCATGCTTCTTTAGAAGTCCTACAAGTCAGCACATGGTGTAAAAGATCATGACTAACTGCATGTATGATGGCATTCAAACCATCAGAATTCTACATTGCAAGAATCCTTTCTTCATGAGTATAAAACGGTAAACGTTTGAACTCTATTTCCGAATAATCCATCGGTTGTTGATATCCATCTTCGATTAATAACCAAGTATTAAAATATTGGGATTGAAGAAAAGATTTAATAGCAGATTTGCATAATGGATAGTTTATCCCATTAAATCTTGGTGGTACGTTAACTAAATCACTCATTAGATTCATTTTCTTATAGGTTGGATCGCACCAAACACAGCTTGTTAGATCTTTTCGTGTTTTCCTGCTCTGATACCAATTGAAAAGACGAGGGTACCCAAATATACCTCAATCTTAAACTTTTGATCACAAACTATACAAGACTCACTGTGTATAAACCTCTTGGAGCAACAATCACTCAAGGAATATTTCAACACATTGTCCACTTGAAATAGGGTTAGTCCGGACTGGCCTAACACGTGAATAAATATATCAGACAAGTGGAGAAATCTAATACGTACACTTTAGGGTTTGTTTGATTTGGAAATTGGGTTTGCAAAACTAGAAAGTTCAAGATGTAGATGTAATGAGTAATCTGAACATATGATGAAGTCTCATTTCTTAATTATTCAAAGATATTCCTTGATACTCAAGGTGAGATTCCAAACTACAATAGTAGAGATTAATATGTTTTATTTTACCAGTAGTCAAAACATATCTCTAGAAAGATATATTAGTTAAGTGCTAGATAATATTGAGTTGTCCATGAAGATTTCGGTTATACAGTTGGATATTGGTTGGAATTAGACAAATCGAAATTAGGTGCTTTATTGCATTTCTTAAAAATATTTTCGGTTATGGAAATTCCTTGGTTTCCAAACTACCTTGGTATATAAATAGTGATGAAGTTTGTTCTTCTTACAAACCTATCCTGAGCCAGGCAAACTTTATCTTTGTTGTTTCTGGTGTACCCGACTAATAGTATTCTCGTAATACTATCTTGGAGAGGAGAGTAACCTAATAAGGTGCTAGTTTAAAGACTTCTTTGGGATCAATAAGTGTCGGCTAGTACCGTTGGTGGGAAATTAGAATTGCATTGTTATTTTAGTTTTCAATTATCAATTTAATTGACTAATGGTTGTTAACTCTTGACTGCACTTAGTTCGATTATTCTTGAGATTCTTCTCTTCTGACATAAGGTCACTCAAACTAGATCAAGATATTAACGTTGACTTGTGATTATCCATTGTTAACAACTCCATTTGCACGTGATCGATCATGTATAAGTACAGAGGACTATTAAAGATTTGAGGAAAAGAAGATTTTTCTTATTGATTCCGCATCTTTGTGATTTTCTTCGTGCACAAACTTGATCGGATGGGATCCGACTAGATCAAGTTTATCTTTTGATAGGCTTGTTATTGATATACGTATTTTGATCGATAAGCTATCATTTGGTGGTACTCTTCAGTATCTAAGTATGATAATTCTGTTTGACTCGATCTGGTTAACTTGTTTAATCCAGATCTTGGAAGATCAAAATCCGACAAAGGAGTTTAATTGATTTTAAACAGAAAAGCCTTTATCACGACTCATACTCAACATAGATATCTCGGATTGATTTCCTAAGGTAGTGAAGTGGTTACCAAACAGATTAGTCATTTATTGTTTGGAAGACGATTGAAAGGGTTGAGTGCTTAAAGTCTTCAGAGAGACTGAAGCAACTTAAGTTATTGGACACGTGCGTTGGCCAAATTGGTTGTAGGCACAGGGATACTGAATAACTAGGTAACTAGTTGTAGTTTACTTGGTCTCAACTACACGAAATTGGTAGTGTCTTTGTATAACGACTTAATTCTGAGAATATTCAAAACTGGACTAGGTCCCGGTGTTTTTCTGCATTTGCAGTTTTCTCGCTAACAAAATCTTGTTGTGTGCTTTTACTTTACATTCCGTATTATAATTTTTTTAGGTTATAATTAATCCCTATCACTTGGGTTGATCCCTATAGTTTAAGGTTTGGTTTCGAACTAGAAACTATATACCAAGTGTAAACCTTGTGGTTGCTATCTTCTTGACAGTTTCTGTCTATAGTAGATCACGCAAGGTGTCAAACTTATAGGTTGATGTAGAAAATATTGTGGTGTACTTGGTACCCTCGTCATTTTATACATCACACAACAGTCTCTTTACTCATTCTTCATACGCTTGATTCCAAGTTCCAACAACACAATAACCAACAAATATTCAACAAAAAAAATGTGGATGTTGAAGCATTTGAATAACTAAAATGCCCCTTAATAAATGTTTTATTATTCTCGTTAGATATACACTTTTCAGCATATATATCCTTTCTCGGTGATATAATTCACCGTATACTCTATATATTTCTCCCCATTTATGTCACAAAAATAATAAAGAAATGAAAAAAATACAAGTATTTTGAAAGGACATTCAACTTTATAAGAAATCGGTACAACCAATAAAAGTCAAGCAATAAGGTTAACATACCATTATAGATAAGCATCACTAAAACCAAAACTACCTAAGTAATTATTTTTAGCCTCTTACCAAAGAAACAATTACCCGAAGTGATTTTCCCTTATTTTGATAATCCTAAAACTAGTTTTCTTATAAGGAACTGATTATACTCGAATAACCATACCTTGTTTTGATAATCCTAAACTAAGATCAGAAGTTACTTAATTTTTCTTATCAGGAATCGATTGTACCAAAGAAATTCAACCTTATTTTGTTAAGCAAAAGCAAGAATCCGAAACTCAGCTTTTCTTAACAATAAAACGGTTAACCAAAAATAACAGTTACGTCGCTTAGATATGTCAAAAAGATATCAGAACCGATCTATTTTACATATCTGGAAAGAGATTATAATTCTTACCTAGGTTTCCGAAACCACTCACCCCACAAGCATATGACATTTAAGCACCATTATCTTGTTATTCCCAGCAAGAAAAAAGAATAACGCAGAGACAACCGTAACTCATATGTATACTAAATACACACTTATGAAACACAAATTGGTAATAGTATAATCGTGACTTCATACACGAGTTCAATTATTATGTACTTATGATCATTTGATAAAGAAACCCTATAGGTTAGATCTGAAATATGATAAATCAAAATTCACAAAATCATAAGAAATGACCAATATGAGATCGAAACATTAAGGTTCATAAAAATCGAAAGTAATTCTTATAAACCGAAAGCACTCATATGTATACCAAATATTTAGTTTATAGAACATCGTCACATAAGCTAAACCGTCACAACTTTCTTATGATCTCGATATATCAATCACAAGAATATGATCTGAAGATCGGTTGTACTCAAAAATCACTAACCATAAGAAAGTGATTCAATATATGAAACTGAAACACAATGGTTTAACTCATGAACTCAAATAGAATACACCATAAATATTCAATAAAAAATTGTTGATGGGAGAAACGATTTACTGGTTTTTGAGGAAAAGTGGTGAGACAAGGGTCGATTCCTCAAACGAGAAAACTGCTTTAACCTTTTTGTAAACAAATGCACTACACAGGAGTGCTTTGAGTTCGAGAAATCAATCTGTAGGACTCCAGCCTAAACCAAGACAATGGACGTTCCAGAGTCAATTCGGTCACAAGAGAGGATGGGTCGGTCTATAGGAGGGAAGCTGAGAAGTATGTGTGAGATCAATGATGATCAAAGGATTGTGAATGTGTTGTAGGTTTTTTCAAATTGATGGACTGCTGGGTTTAAATAAGTTTGAATTCTGCTCTGTTGAGAGTGATTGTTCAGGTGAGAATACTTGTGTTAATTCCCGTATATCTGTGTTCTTTTTCAATCATGATTTCCTAAACTTATTTATATTTCCAGAATGTAAACACATTGATCTCTAGTAAGTGTGACAAATGCTTGAGTGAAAGAGTGGGAAAGTGTGAGATCGTTATTTAACCAGTTCCATGTCATGCGGAGACTTGGTTGATCGTCCATCCACTGATTTGATAACTTCCTCAACCGCTTGCATAAGTTACTCACATCTTTCATCGTGGATAAACAAACGTACCGTAAGCCGCCAGACCAAAACCCTAATAAATATCCCCCCACGTGACGTGATTGATGTCTCATGAACGTGGAGTCTGCAAAGTAGACGTGTATTTAATTAGTCAGTTCTTGACTTGATTAGACGATGAGTCTTTGTATTGATGGGTCGAACATGATTGTTGAATGCTCTAAGATTCATGGATTGAGCATGTCTGTTGAAACATATGTATAGTTCTCGAAAAAAATGTTGATAGTCGAATCAATATGACGAATATTGATAGTCTGAGCAAATATTGCTCATTTGATGAATCATTGAATATTGATAGTTGAATCAATATTTATAGTCTGAGCAAATATTGCTCACTTGATGAATTATCAAATATTGATAGTTGAATTAATATGTCTAGTCTGAGAAAATATTGCTCATTTGATGAATATTGATAGTTGAATCAATATTTCTAGTCTGAGAAAATATTACTCGCTTAATGATTATTGATAACATGACCAAATAAAATATTAATTTAAAATATTGGCAACTGGACCGAATATAATTAATTACAATGTTGATTGTTGGATCAACATAAAAATATTGGTGTTTGAACCTGTTCAGAATTATGTTTTGCAGAGCATTTGATTCGAAACCTTGATTTTGATCGATTGCTGATCAATTGATGATTTGCTGGAAATCAATGAGTGAGAGGGACCGTCTACATGGGATGATGTACCGACCCCTTTTTTTGTCTATAAAAGAGACCAACCCCTTTTCTTTTTCTCACGAATTTTTTTTTTTGTTGAGCAACTCCCGTCCGTGGTCTTCACTGCCGTCGCCGTCCGTCCGTTCGCGGCAAGGTAAGCGTTTTTTTTTTTTTGTTTTTTTTTTTAAAGGTAAAACCCTAGTTTGCTAGGTAAACACCTTTTGTAAGATGTGTATATTCTTAGTTTTTCCACCGAGGTTGATACGCCAATATTTTCTAGAATTGCTTAGTAAAACAACCCGTGAATCCATGATCATGTTGTTTTTGCTTCTTTCCACCATTGCATGCAAAACCTAGCTTTTAGGTTGTATCTTGAAAAATCCTTGGCTTGAATCTCGTAGACACGATTCCCATGAATAAAGAAAAATCGTGTTATGATACGTGCGAATGAATGCGGGCCCGCCATGCATGCTTGACTGAACGTGGGTCTCACCCACATATGCTTGACTGAAAGTCCACCTTATATTAGTCTTGTGCCCGGACTTGAAACTTGAGTAACACCGAACTTGAAACCAATACCGGACTTGAAACCAATACCGAACTCGAAACAAATACTGGACTTGAAATCAATACCAGACTTAAAACTTGTACCGGACTTGAAACTTGTACCGGACTTGAAACCAATACCAGACTTGAGACTTGAGTAATACTGGTGTTTGGACCCAATCCCAGCATTTGTGCATTTCAACGTGAGTTGTGTCTTGTCGTGCGTGACTACGTGCCTCATGCGCTTTTCATACAAGTTCTAACTCCTATTTTTTCATTGCGGAATGAAGAAAAGAATTCCTGTCGCGATGTCTTCCGAAGATAATGTTGGTTCCAAGAAAGGAAACGTTGACAGTTTTAAAGATATGCCGAACGTCGATGATGAGTTGTTCACCTCGCCTTTTCCAAACATTAGAAAACATCCTTCTCATAAGATAGTCCTGCTTTCCGGCTCAGAAAATGTGAAAGCTGATCCATTTTCTTCTTCAGCACTTGTGATGAGATTTTGTCTCCGGAGAAACGAATATCCGCCTTCTCCTATCGACTTCAAAATTTGCCATACTCCACTGGGTTCTTATGAAGGATGGATAAGACGCATGTTGAGTAATAAGGGCATTAAAGACAATTTGACCAAAGCGCAAATCCTTAATGCGGTCATGGCATCTGCTGCTCTTGAAATTAAGAAAGACGTTGCGGGTTTGATTACCTTCATTTCTCGGTGGCGCCCTTCTACTCATACAGCTATATCTAGATGGGGAGAGATGACTATTACTCTGGAGAGTGTAGCTGCATTAATGAACCTGCCTGTTGCTGGAAATCTTTCTTACGAGCTCTCTGATACGGAACAACGTAACTATGACGCTATACTTCAAAAGGTGGCGGGATTCGACAGTCTGGACAAGGAGGAGAGAAAAGATACGAGATGCTTTTACACCTGGTGGGTGTCGGAGTGGTCTCCTGCAGACCCAGAGCCGGATCAAGAGTTGGAAAATGAGCTCAGCGTGATTGCGTTCCTGTCTTTATGGCTATCTAGAGATATATTCGATGACGGTTCTGGAAAGAAGACCATTAGGGGTGACCTCGTTAAGATCGCTATAAAGCTGGCAAAATGTGAAGTTCTTTCCCTAGGTGCCTTGTTCCTTGGATCGATGTATTCCCATCTAGATTCCTTGGCAATGGACAAAAGCTATGCTCCTGCTCCTGCAAATTCGCTCAACAACTTGTATGGTGGCTCGAGAATACTCCGTTGGCATAGGAGGCGTCCCAGAACCGGCGCGAAACTTGTGGACATATTTGAAAATGTGTCTTCCGTAGATTTCCGTCCATGGGGGCCGATCCATTATTCCATTGTTCACCCGGAGACTTTTGCTATCGCTTCTGACGGTCCTGATGTTGTGTTGTGTACCGATGCTAAGACTATGAGATTTGGTGAAATTGTTTACCTGCACAGCTGCATCCAGGGATATGTCCCGTCTCTATTCAACGAAGAATTTACTATGACTCCGTATAATATTGACAGGGCTGCTCGTCAAATGGGATTTGATCAGGGTGTCCCATTTATTCGTTCACCAGGGGTTCCGAAAGAATTTCTCCCGGATATTCTTAACGCTGACGTGTTTTTAGAATGGATGAGCCTTCCTTTCTGGACTATTGGGAGAAACCCAGTGGTAACCGATAAGTACAAGGAATTTTGGAGGAGGCAACTGTTGACTTTCCAGGAATTCTCGGAGAATGTTATGACAGATTCCCGTGGTGAGCCATCTTCTGACGTTTTGAAAAAGCATTTCCGGTTGAAGCCACTTCCAGCCAAACGGACCAGAGCTGAGGATTGCAGTCCCCAAGAAGGAGAGAGATCCAAAAGACAGGCATGTGGTTCGGTGATCCTCAATTCCTCCAATATGCAGGTATTTAAATCTCTTTATGTTGATTCCTTCACTTCTCCAGAGTAAATTCTTCTAAGAGTGATCCTTGTTTGAAATCAGGCAATTTCGAAAGAGAATGTCTTCACAAGGTTGGCGCGCATTCAGAATGAGAAGTCCGGTAACGTTGTCCTTCATGTTGAGAAGTCTGGCGGCACTGATCCTCAGGAGTCTGGTAACACTGATCTTTATGCTGAGAAGTCTGGCGAAACTGCTCCTTTTCCAGATCACGATAGAGATGATGCAAGCTCGGTTGGACAAGGTGCTTCCTTAAGTGATCTTGTTGACGGGGCCGTGATGGAAATCAGCATCTAGAGTGAAGTAGACATTGGGAGGAACGTAAGAGAGGCGATATCCGCTATTGTTGAGGTGACTCCCCTTGAAGAACATTCTGAGCAGGCTTCGATCAATAAAGTTGTCGTGGTGATTCCTTACGGTTTCGAGGAGAAAGGCCTCGAGGATGAAGTCCCTTTTTATAGAACTCCGGGGAAGAAGAGGTTGACAAGGCTCATGTGATTGGTGAAGTATCGGTGATGCAACCTGGGGTTTTGTTCGATCCTCCTTTTACAATGCGCTTCAAAGCGTTGCATTCCCTCATCCAGTCATGTGTTGGTTGGAGGATTCGTGGCTTTGATGTGGAGCACGTTCAGGAGATGAAGTTGGAAGATCTGCGAGTGCCATCATATCTCGTTTTGGCAAGCTAGGCCAATCTTTGGGGAGGCCGACCATGCGGGGACCGCGTTGGTTCCGGGGTGCAGGTGAATATTCCATACCGGATCGTGGGACCCACGAGAAGGTAGCATGTAATGGGGGTGATGGATTACCATTGATGATCTTTGAGCCATCCAATCATTGGTAGAGTTGGATGACCGTGATCATATCCGGACTGATACGTTCAGTCCGGATGCTCAATCGGGCTAGTATAACACACCGAAAGTGGCTCAATCGGGCTAGTATAACACACCGAGAGTCAGCCTGTATGGGTATTTCGTACATGGTTTCACTATAATGCTTGGAGATTCGTGTTGCTCTACTAAGATTAACATTCAGTCGTCATGCCGCACCGATAATGAGTACAGGAAATACAAGGCTGGTTGCGCATTAATTAATAATGCTAGAAATTCACGGGGTATATGGGATTGTTGCTACATGCTCCAACCTGGATGAATTTCATGTATTCACAGAATGAGATTGTTGTCGCATGCTCCACTCTAGGTGAATCAAGTGAGGGAGTATCCAACACTTATTAATGGCTTTATCTTTTACAAGATGTCAGCGCATAGTTTTCTGGCTTTTTACAATTTTAACCTTAAATGAAAATCCACCATCAACATCTTTTTTGAATAGGTTTCCTTGTTCGTCCATAATTTTGACTGTTCTCTCGTGCATTTGGGTGCTCATTCGTGCATTATTGTTAAGTACACTTGCACTATTTTCTTGAGGCTTACTTGGTGTTGGCTCAGATGCCCGTACGTTGAATATTTATTACTAACCCATGGAGTTCTGTTGGGAAAAGCCATGAATTGAAATACCGAAATATTATAAAGAACGTAGAATATTTTCTAAGAGTTCGATTGATGAATTTTGCAAATAGAAATGTTTAATTGATTGCTCTATACTAGCAGGCAAGCTGTCTAGGAGCATTATAATTATTCGAAAATTGAGGTATGAGCTAATTGACGCGTCATACTCTTTTTGAATGTTTTATTCTGTATAGTCAAGGAACACTGCGACATCCTGAAGATATTATTGCTCTATGCTAGTGATTAATATATCTAGGAGCCATCCAATCATTTCAATTTTATACAAAAGTAATTACTGAAATTGCTCAGCATTGATGAAATACACGAAATATTGAAAGTTCAGTTGAGAGACTTTAATAAACGTGCATCCATGCATGCTCTGAGAGGCAATACACTCAGTCAGAGGTTATCGTTGCATGAGATTTCATGCTCGAATTCTGCAATATCAACTTCACATACGTGTCTGAAGCTGGTCAGAAATATGCAAAGTTATGATTTGACGATTTTAGCCTTCATCAAAAATCCACCATGACCAAAAATCAAGTATTGAGATTACCTCAATCTTATAGGAAATGAAAATATGAAAGCAATGCAAAAATAATGAAGTCATTCTAAGTTCGGAAGAAGAAGTTATGGTCAAAACAGTTTTACACTCCTACGTATGAACTAAGGACCTATCCCGAGACCGAACCTTAGGATGGGGATCGGTCATAAAAAATATCCCCAACACGGATCCACAGACAAAAAAAATTATACATAATTTTGCATACGATGTCCGAATTGAGTTATTTTTGGATCGTTTTAAGCGTCTAAACAAGAGATACACATATAAAACCTATAGAAATCAACACCATAAACTCATGATCACCGTTTCTATCAAATGCTCAATTATAGATATAAGGTATGAGTAAATAAGAGAAAAGTCTTCTTGAAGATGTTAAACAGTCATATAATGATCGAGAGATCATGTGCTCTGTTTCATGCGCTTCCTCATCTTCCATAAGATTGAGCACAAATGTGAGCGCACATTCCAACCCACTATAGGTCGTGTTGAGGTGAGCCTTATCTTTTTCTTCACAAGTGACTAAGACATAATCATCATTATTGACCTCTTGCTTGGTTTGATTTCTCTTGTTTTTCTTCTTTGACTTGTGATAAAGAGTGTCATTATCACAAAGTTCATTTGTACAAGAGACTTTAGACAACATGTGGTATTTCCTAATTTTATCGACCAAATATTCAAAATTATTGTCGCCAATAATAAATATTTGAGTGTCATTATTGTGACAGACTTCTGGGTTCCCTTTTGTTGTTTGTATGGTAGACTTAGACCCATTTACATATGGCTTTCAAGTCGTTTATATTTAAAACATTACATGCGAAGTTATATATATGAATTTCTAGTATTAGAGACTTGATCATTTCATTATGGTTAAAGTGTCAAGGAAGAGTATACAAGTTATATCACAATTTTGGTATATTAAATTACGAAGTATAACGTCTATCTTTTAAACTTCGCAATTGCGACATGGCAGATACTATCTTTGTAATTTGTTCCAATATTGCGTTATCAACTATAGGTTGATCCCATGCCTATGAAACTATCTTTAACTACATGAGTTTAAGGAAGTAAACATGCAAAACTTGGTTCGTAGTTGAAATTAATCATTAGGACTGGTGGTCTAATTCTTATTGGGAATCTATAGCAGGAGTGATCCCTATTAGAGGATCTATAGCAGGACTGGTCCCTGTCTTAGGGATCTATAGCAGGACCGATCCCTATTGGGGATCTCTTCAAGGACCGGTTCCAATATCAAATATTATTTCCTGTTTTCATATGTATTTTAGGTTTGTGTGAAATATCAGAATATGAGTTGATATTTGTTAGAGCAATGCTCGGTCGAACTCGCTAGCGTTGCTATCTCAAGCTTGTTTGTCAAGTTTAGTTGCCAAAAATATAAGTCTTGATTTCTAGTCTACTTATAGCTAAGTATCATATTAGGATATAAAGATTAGACTTCACGGCGTTTATCGATTGAAGACGAAGAACTACGAAGGGGAGCTTGTGGGACTTCATCAACAAAAGGTATGTGGAGACTTGAACTCATCTATCACTCAAAAGTATATCTACTATATCTCCTATTTGAGGCAAAATTCATATAGCTATATAGACTTTGATTATACACATTTGGTATTTCGAGCTGAGTTTAAGTCGCTTATATATTTCTCGAAATATTTGTTGTTAAGCTTTCGCTTTAACCAAGTTCATCTTATATTCTTGACGAAGTCAAGAGATGATCATGTGAAAATCACCTGGTAACATCTTTTTTTTGGGTGAAGCTCTGACTGTTATGATAAAGAAAGCTCGGGAGGATGGTTACATTAATGATTTTCAAGTTACAAATTCAGGCACTAAGGTTAGTCTGATGTGGAGCAAGTTAAGTTTCTCAGAATTCTCTTATTGTGCTTCGAATTACTTACTGGATTAAAGATTAATTTTGCCAAAAGTCACTTATTTGATGTTGGTTATAATGGAGATATGAATGAGTTTACTTCTCTTTTAGGCTGTTACAACTCAATTCTGCCAACAATTTATCTGGGGCTCCCTTTATGTGACAAGTATAAAGGTATTCATAAGTGGGATAGGATGATTGACAGGTTTAATGCAAAGCTTGCAGGTTGGAAGAAGCCTTACCTTACAAGAGATGGTAAAACTGTTCTCATTAACAATGTTCTTTCAAGTTTACCTATCTATTTTATGTCTTTATTTGACATGCCTAAATCATTTGAGCTTAAGTGGAAAGAATAATGAAAAAATTTCTATGGAATGACAACAAAGGACACAGGAATTGCATTTGCTTAAATAGGATGTTATTTGTAGGAGGAAGAGAAATGGTGGTCTGGGTGTCAAAAAGTTGAGAACTATGAATAACGCTCTCTTAGTTAAATGGTTGTGGAGAAGAATAATTGATAAAAAATACGGTACTGATGGCTTAGATTGGCTTTCTAGGCAACCAAAATGTGCTTATGGCATTTCTATTTGGAGGGGTATTATGTAAAGAACGGAGCTCTTCTTACAAAATTTCAAATTCATGGTTAATAATTGGCATAAAACAAGATTCTGGGAGGATAGATGGTTATTGGAGGATGCTCTATGCAATGTTTTTCCTAATTTGTATGCTGCTGCAAGATCCAAGACTCTTTATGTGGTTGCAGTTTGCACATGTACCATATCTGATCTTTTTCAAAATCTTAAACTTCCTAGAAGACTATCAGTTGAAGCTAATGGGGAATTTGATATCATTCATGAAAGTTTAGCAAACTTCAGTTTAAATCCAAACAGTGAAGATATTTTTCAATGGGCACTAACAGCTAAAAAGAATTTTACAGTAAAATCTTGCTACAACAAGCTCTTGGCTCCAACTGATGTTGCAGATCTATGTCAACAGAAATATCCTCCAAACATTGCCTTTTTCATCTGGTGTTTAATTCATTACAGATTTCCTGCAAGAGACTCTTTTATTCGAAAAGGTATTGCAACTTCAAGCACTTGTCTTTTCTGCAACAATGATGAAACAACCTCTCATCTTTTCTTACACTGTGAGTTTGTTTCTGGTATATGGAAACATTTATAGGAAAACTGAAGTTATGTTTCACAATGCCATCAAATGATCCTGCTGCATTGTTAGCTTGGAAACTGAATTTTAATGCAGATCAAAAGAAGATAATATGGAATATTTTAGCATCTGCGATTCTTTGGTGTACCTGGAAGGAAAGAATTGCGAGAGTCTTCACAGACAAAGATAGTACTAAGGAGCATGTCATTCGTAAGATCAAATACAATATGTTCGAATGGGCATTGGTTATCAAGGATTTCGAAGATATCTCTTCTAACTCTGATGTTGAGAACACGGTCAATGTATATTTCCGACCTTAGGCTATTTTAGGGTTGTTTTTTTTTTTGGGCTTCTTTGGTCAAGTTTTTTTCCTTCTTCTTTCTTTCTTTCTTTTCTCCTAGGCGGTTCAAGCCTCATGATCAATAAAATTCTTTTTTTGTCGATAAAAAAAAAATATCTTACATAATTTGTGTGAGACACTCATTTGATGTAGACTCGGAATGTTTCATATTGATCATTCGATCACTTGAAAATTACTTTGAAGCTAATGTTTTGTGTGATACAGCTATTGTCGTCTTCTAAGAATGTTTCAATGATTGTAATGGGAGTTTAGAAAAAAATAAATGTGATTGGATATAGCATAGTATGCGTACTTGTATGTTAACTGTTGCAAGTTATTCCAAGTCCGGGAACCATAGTATGCATACCCGTATGCGTACTATTTGGTTTAATGAAAGTCCGAGAACTTAGTATGCATACCCGTATGCGTACTGGCGTAAAGTTCATGTCCGGAAATTCACCTGAGTTTGGAAGGTATGCGTACCCGTCACATACCAGCGAACCCAAAATTAGTTCGGCCACTTAGGTATGTGTACCCGTTTTCATACTTGAGTAGGTTATGTTCTAAAATCGGTTTGTTCATGAACTAATACATTTATATATTAAGGAATGCAATCTTTTACAAACCGTGGCTATAATGTTCATGAATTGATTCGAGTGAATCAAAATCGATTTTGCTTCAATTGTATCTTGTATACTTCTATGAGAACATAAACAATTGAACAACTCTAGAAATAGTTTCATTTGAGTCATTTGAACTGGTTATGGTTAAGATGAATAAGGTTGATATGAAAGTCTTCATATGGCTAACTTAGGTTAACTATTGTTGAGCCAACAAGGTGTACAAGTTTAGAAATGGTTACTCATATCTAAACGAAGTCACTTTTTATTTGTGTGTAACAAGATAAGTTCGATCTAACGGTTGAAATATATTAGCTCGAGTCTGATCAGGTTTTCATCTAACGATGAATATTGAATGCTTTGTTACCAATGTAACATTGATTGCAAACCCTTATTTGAAGACTATATAAGGGAGAACTCTAGCAACTGGGAAACCTAATCCTCACACCTCCTGTGTGATACTAGTTGCGACTAGAGTTGATTCTCCTTTAACCTTAGGTTTTTCCAAAACCCTATAGGTTAACGACTTGAAGACTTCATTGGGATTGTGAGCCAGACCCAAATATTTCTCTGTAGTTGCATGTTCTGATCTTGATATTTTCTATCGTATTGAGTATTATCTTCTCTAAGATTTTCTCGAGATTTAATCTCCGATAGGCAAGATAAAAAGTAGTCACAAACATCTTCGTCTCATCGTCTGTGATTCCAAAATATCTTGTTTCGCTATCATACGATTTAGATTATTGTGAGGTGATTGATATTATTAGGTTGTTCTTCGGGAATATAAGTCCGGTGTATCAATTGGTTCCTGTTCACCTTGATTTATCAAAACACGGAACAAAACTCTTAGGTATTTCTGTAGGAGACAGATTTATCTATTCAATAGACTTTTCTACGTGAGACAGATTGGTTTATCAAGTCTTCGACTTTGGGTCGTAGCAGCAATTAGTTGTGGGTGAAATCATCTAAGGGAATCAAGTGCACAGAGTCCTGATGGGATTTAGAGGCGTAAGGAACGCGATTGTACCTTGATCAGTATGAGATTTGTTAAGGCTTAACTATATTCCAGTCTGAAGTTAACTTGGAGTAGGCTAGTGTCTGTAGCGGCTTAATATAATGTGGTGTTCCAATCTAGATTAGGTCCCGGCCGGGGTTTTTCTGCATTTGCGGTTTCCTCGTTAACAAAATTTCTGGTGTCTATGTTATTTCTTTTCCACATTATATTTGTTTATATAATTGAAATATCACAGGTTGTGCGTTGTTCAATCAATTAGATAATCCAACCTTTGGTTGTTTATATAAATTGATTAACACTTGAACATTGGTCTTTGGTACCGTTCAAGTTGTTTCACACAATAATCAGGCTCACGAATTTCTATCTGTTTGATTTGCTGATTACATTGTGAAACAAAGATACAACTCTTGGATATATTTATACATTGGTTGAGTCTGACTGTCTAGTTGATTCTATTGGAATTATATAGGAGTTTGTCCACACAGATTTCTAAATGAAATATTGGGTGAGGTTTTTAGACCCCCACTTTTTCAATTGGTATCAAAGCAGGAAAACACGGTTAAGTCCTTATAAGTCTGTGTTTTTAATGCTTTAACTCTATGGACAGTTAGGCTATCTCAATAAATGCACACCAGATCCAGGGATTCAAGAATTCTCTTCCATGACTGATTTAATTATATTTGTAGAAGAAATTCTATACAAACCTCCGGAAGGTTTAAAATGCCTTGAAGTGTTTTCAGAGCTTGAAGAGAAACTTGAAAGTTTATCTTCAAATGATGAGTCATATCTCCAAAGAGAACAAGACTCTCTTGATAAACTAAACCAAGTTATGGTGAATAATCTTCATGTTAAGATTGATATTGATCTACTTATTAGTGATACTAATACTCCTCTCATATGTATCCCAAAAAGTTCTAACAAACTGGATATAGTACAACATGAGTCTAAATCTCATGTACCAGATTGTCTCATCTCAGAACATGACTCAATTCATCAGTCAAACCCTGATACACTGTGTCATGATAATTGTTTTGTTTATTGTTGTAAACATGTCAGGATGTCTACTTACATCAAAAGAGTTTCCCTGTGCAGTACTAAACATTATATGTAGACACTGTTTTTATTAAGTTTTAAAATGAGACATCAAGGACTCAAATTTTTGTGTATCTCTAAAGTCTTTTGTAAAACTTGTAAAAACATATTCTTGGATGTTTCTCAATTTTGTTGAATGTAAAAGTAGTTGGAAAGAAACTCTTTCTCGATGCCATGGTGAGCAAGACATTGTTCACCTCAACACAACTTGATTGTGTTGGAAGTGCATCCTCACCAAGAAATGCCCTGCTATGTATACGGTGAGGGAAACACGAGAATTGGGGCGCACATGTTGCATTAGATATGATTTTGAATCTTTTGTAAGGCTTTAGAATTCAATTGGATTCTTCTAAAAGGTATGTCTATAAACCTGAGCAAGATTTGTGTTTTTATCATTTGCTTAGAGTACTTATAATGATCTATGTACCTTGCTTATCGTTTATTTTTACCTAACTTGATTTGTATTTAGGGTTTCTAAACGTTTAGGTTTGAAAATAGTAGTTCAGGATGTTTGGACTTCATGGTACACATACCAGGTATGCATACCATCATTTAAAATCAAAATCCAGCGATTTTGGTTCGCAAACCCGTTTGCATACTGCTCTAGGCCATGATAAATTCGTTTGCAAACTGGTATGCATACTGGCATGTAGACATCGATATTTGGTAAATTTGTTTTGGCTGTAACTTCTTCGTCCGAACTCGGAATTACCTCATTATTTTTGCATTCTTTTCCTCTTTGGATTCTATTTAAAATGGAGATGAGAATTATTGAATTTGGATGAGTTAAGATTGTCTTTATCCCGTCTCTTGTTTTTGAGTATTTTGTTCCGTTTTTTCGCACTTGTTCCACTTCTTTTGAACTTAGGAACTTGGATTATCAGTGTACTACTATACTGATCTCATTTGTAGCTTTCACAAGAATGTTGTTGGTGAATCACAAATAAGGAATTTCAAGAATGGGGCAGTAGTACGCATTGCTATGGGATTCTTGAATGTTCACAATCATCTTATGTGAACTATGGTGCATGGTCATTAATGACTTTGTATGTTCTTATTTGTTAATAAAATATTTTTATACGCCTTAGGTAGCTATTCTTGGTGTAAATCCGTGCGAAAAAGATTGATTCTACCCGCTAAGGACAAATCATCTTATATGTGCATTACGAGTTTATCTTGATGTCTAGGAAACTTCTTATGAGAATTTATTCTTGTGTTTTAAGAAGGATAACTAGTGTTTGGAATAGAAATTATTGTGAGTACACATAGATATTGCCAACGATTTTTATCTTGCAATGTTTTTAGATTTATTTATTTAAATTCTAAAGTTTATTTGGAAGATGATTTTGCAGTATTAATCTTTATTGGTTTTATATATTGCAAATAATGTTACGGGATATGTGTGTTTGCGTTCGTGAACTATGATTATCCCAAATATGTCAAAAGTTAAGTCTATGATATGTCTTTATGCAAATATTGATGGAAAATAGAATGAATGATAACAAAGATTAAGTCTATGATATCATTATGCAAATATTGGTGAAAATAGAATGAATATTAGAATATTTCACAGTATTGATCTTTCCCTGATCCACTTCTATGTGAATGTACTATGCACCTCCGTAATTTTTCTTAGGTTGAGCATTTTCGACTAAATTAATCATGGCTTCTCTTGTGGTTAATTTAATTGAGTTTTTGGATACAAATTCATGTCTCATGTATTTTGTTAATGTCCAAAGAAATCCTTCTTTTCTTGTAAAAGTAAGGTCGCGCTTGTTGTTCTCCCGGGAATGACATTTTATGGGGGGGGGGGGGGGTGGGGGTGGGGGGGGGGTGGGTTCTTAATTGAACTTGTGCTTAATTTCCAAATCTTTGTGGGGAGTGCGGCTGTGGAATATTATAGGAGTTATCTTGTATCTTTATAAACTCCTTGGTGAACTCACTAAGTTTCGACTATGTGAAATCATCGAAACAAAGTTGATATGTTTTCTTTTAGTCATGAAGTATCTCTATGAGAATTTCATTATGATCCCACTAGTTATCGTACCTTTGCCAATTTATATTGACAAAAAGGGGGGAAATTAATGTGTTGTTCACACTACAAATACATATGGTTTACAGATCATTATGTAAGGGGGAGTGGTTTTCATGTGAGATGAAGTATTGACTAAGGGGGAGTGATACATATCACCATAGTATTGTTGCCAAAGTTGTGATACAATTGGACTTTAATGTTGTGTAATGATAATATGACACTGGATAACAATGATTGACAGCTATTGTTTTCTCATTGTTATAGATACAGATCTTCAACAACTATGATGCTGAGTTGAACACGTTCAAAATCATTGGAGTATTTGGAAGTGACAAAGATTTCGAGTAATGTTGAAGAACCAAGGAAATCAATCATTTGGATGAGAAGCTACAAAGTTTATTTTTTTTCTAATCCAGCTTTTCCACTAAAATTGACAAAGGGGGATATTGTTAGAGCAATGCTCGGTCGAACTTGCAAGCGTTGCTATCTCAAGCTTTTTTGTAAAGTTTAGTTGTCAAAACTATAAGTCTTGATTTCTAGTCTACTTATATCTAAGTCTCGGATTAGGATAGAAAGTGTAGTTGAGCATTAGACTTCACGGTGTTCATCGATTGAAGACGAGGAACTACTAAGGGGAGCTTGTGGAACTTCATCAACAAAAGGTATATGGTGACTTGAACTCATCTATCACTCAAAATTCTATCTACTATATCTCCTATTTGAGACAAAAGTCGTATAGCTATATAGACTTTGATTATATACATTTGATATTTCGAGTTGAGTTTAACTCGCTTACATATTTCTCGAAATAAGTGTTGGTTAGCTTTCGCTTTAACCAAGTTCATCTTATATTCTTGACAAAAGTCAAAACATTATCATGTAAAAATAACCTGGTAACATCTTACATGATATGTGTGAGACAGTCATTTGATGTTGACTCGGAATGTTTCATATTGATCATTCGATCACTTAAAAATTGCTTTGAAGCTAATGGTTTGTATAAGACAGCTAGTGTCGTCATCTAAGAATGTTTCAATGATTGAAATGGGAGTTTAGAACAAATAACCATGATTGGATACATCACTATGCTAACTGTTGCAAGTTATTCCAAGTCCGAGAACCATAGTATGCATACCCGTATGTGTACTAGTTGGTTTAATGAAAGTCCGGGAACTTAGTATGCATACCCGTATGCGTACATGCATAAAGTGCATATCCGGAAATTTAACTGAGTTTGGAAGGTATGCATACCAATTCGCATACTGTCGAACGCAAACTTAGTCCGGCCACTTAGGTATGTGTACCCCTTTGCATACTTGAGTAGGTTATGTTCTAAAATCGGTTTGTTCATGAAGTAATACATTTATATATAAAGGAATGCAATCTTTTGCAAACCGTGGCTATAATGTTCATGAATTGATTCAAGTGAATCAAAACCAATTATGCTTCAATTGTGTCTTGTATACTTCTATGAGAATATAAAAAAAAATAACAACTCTAGAACTAGTTTCATTTGAGTCATTTGAACTAGTTATGGTTAAGATGAATAAGGTTGATATGAAAGTCTTCATATGGCTTACTTCAGTTAACTATTGTTGAGCCAACAAGGTGTACACGTTTAGGTACGGTTACTCATATCTAAATGAAATCACTTTTCATTTGTGTGTAACAAGCTAAGTTCGATCTAACGGTTGAAAGATATTAGCTTGAGTCTAATCAGGTTTTCATCTAATGGTGAATATTGAAATGCTTTGTTACCTAGGTAACATTGATTGCAAACCCTGATTTGAAGACTATATAAGGGAGAAACTCTATCAACCGGGAAACCTAAACCCCACACCTCATGTGTGATACTAGTTGCGACTAGATTCGATTCTCCTTTAACATTAGGTTTTTTCAAAACCCTATAGGTTAACGACTTGAAGACTTCATTGGGATTTTGAAGTCAGGCCCAAGTATTTCTCTAGTAGTTGTGTGTTCTGATCTTGCTGATTTCTATCGTATTGAGTACTATCTTCTCTAAGATTTTCTTGAGATTTAATCTCCGATAGGCAAGACGAAAAGTAGTCACAAACATCTTCATCGCATTGTTTGTGATTCCACAATATCTTGTTTCGCTACCATACGATTAATATTATTATGAGCTGATTGATATTACTAGGATGCTCTTCGGGAATATAAGTCTAGTGTATCAATTGGTTCATGTTCACCTTGATTTATCAAAACACGGAACAAAACTCTTAGGTATTTCTGTGGGAGACAGATTTATCTATTCAATAGACTTTTTTGTGTGAGACAGATTGGTTTATCAAGTCTTCGACTTTGGGTCGTAGCAACTCTTAGTTGTGGGTGAGATCAGCTAAGAGAATCTAGTGCGCAGAGTCCTGCTGAGATTCAGAGGCGTAAGGAACAAGAATGTACCTTAATCCGTGTGAGATTGGTTAGGGCTCAACAACATTCCAGTCCGAAGTTAACTTGGAGTATGCTAGTGCCTGTAGCGGCTTAATATAATGTGGTGTTCAAATCTGGACTAAGTCCCGGGGTTTTTCTGCATATGTGGTTTCCTCGTTAACCAAATTTATGGTGTTTGTGTTATTTCTTTCGTATTATATTTGTCTATATAATTAAAATATCACAGGTTGTGCGTTGTTTAATCAATTAGATAATCCAACCTTTGGTTGTTGATATAAATTGATTGACACTTAAATATTGGTCTTTGGTACCGTTCAAGTTGTTTCACACAATAATCAGGCTCACGGATTTCTATCTGTTTGATTTGCTGATTACATTGTGAAACAGAGACACAACTCTTTGATATATTTCCATTGATTGAGTCTGACTGTTAAAATTATACACCCTTTATCCTCCATCTAGTTTGGCACAATTTTTTTTTATTAGTTCTCAAATAATTTGAGCTAGCTTCAAAAATGAATAATAGAGGTATCAAATTGCTTGGGAGTGTCAAAATTGTATATGAAAAAATATATATATAGGTAAGCGATTGATAGTCCTATGCTTCAAATAAAAAAATAATTGGTACCCTTATTATAGCAATAATGTTGGATACACCGGGGATGAAATCCCGTGGAATTCATCACGTGACACAAAAACTATGGGTCCCACAGTTGAAAAAAATCGGACCCTATAGTTCTCCCTGGTGGGCCCCAGGGCTGTCTCACTCGGGATTTTCTCCCGGTCTCACTCCTATTATAAAGCGTTTGGATACACACACAGAAGTAACTTTTTGACTTCTAGCAAGAAGTTTGTTTGGGTGTGAATTTTAAAACGACTTCTAAAAGTAAGAGACTAAATTTCATAACGATTTCTAAAAACCAAAAGAATAGACTTTTTTGTGAAGCAAAATTCCTTTGCTTTTGACTTCTTCTTCCGGTATCCCAGCATACCATTAGGAGCTTTCAAATTAATCGGTGTACTAAAGTCCTTCACCAACCAATTTGAAAAAGATCCTTTTAGGATATTAATGAGTAGGTGAAGAGATCCTTCAATGAAGTACTTCTACCCTATCCTCCCCACCAGGTATTAAACGAGAAAAGACAGAAAGGTAGTAAGTATTTTACAGTCTACAGTACACCGGTGAACCAATGCAAATTTAACACGTAAGCGGGGTGTGGTTTTGGTGTATAATAACCTGGCGAGATTGGGGTATACCCAGATTAATTGGGGTATACCCAATTTTAAGTGGACATGTGACCTTACTAAGGGGAGGTCAAATATGGTTGAAGTTACAATACTACCCTTGCCCTTTATAATTCTATTACCCTAATCAATATTTTTATTTTCATTTCATCTTCCTTCTTCTCTTCTTCTTCTTTTCCATAACCACACCGGCTCCTCCCCCACCACCACCACCAAAACTCGTCGATTAATTTGTTAACATCATCGATTCGAAAAGTCCGAGTAATCTTCATCAATGGAACCACCGCGGCGGAAGGGAACTCGTATGAAAGGCGCTAATAGAAAACCCAATGAGTATAACCCTGGAATTGCATGTTTGGTTCAAAAGAAAGTGAGTAAAAAAACCGTCGAAGAAGAAGAGATTGAACCCGCTAAAAACGAAGAAATGGTGCGATTAAGAAAGTAATGGCCTACTTAAACTCACTCTAGTACTTCGATTTCATGTTTGCATGTCAAATTAGGTCCGAAAAATCAAAATTCTAAATTTGCAGTTATTTTCCTAGCAAGGTTTAGTTTCAAGACCTTGCCGGGATTTCATATTTAGTTTTCCACCGGGATGCTCGTTGGTTGAATATCTTGCCGGCGGTTTAATTTTTGTAACTGCTTTCACAGGGTCGGGAAGTTATTCAACGTATAATCTTGCCGGCGTTTTTTTTTAAAGTCGGGTTGGTTGTAAACTTTTAACTTGTTGGCGGGATTTCAGTTTTTTAGCATCTCCTGATGCCTTGAATTATAAAGGTCGGAATGATATGTAAATAATACCACGCCGACGTTATGTTACCCGGTGTTGTTTTTATTATGGACGTTGTCGACTTTTGTAGTTGAAAACCCAGTCATAGTTGTTAAAAACCGGCAGGTTATTGGAATAAAACCCTCCCGACCCTTGTTTAGCTGGCTTGCTGTTTAGATATTGACCCTTCCGACCTTAGTCCGCCGGAATGGTTATATATTTTGAGCCTTCCGACTTATTATTTTTTTATTAATTTTTCTTGTTCAGGTTGCAAAAGGCAAACAAGAAAGCTCTGAAAGCTCTTAGTCATCCTTCAAGACCTCCTCGTGTTGGTGAACAACTCTTGACTTAAATACATCGAGGGGCATACGTTGTGGCGGGAACGACAAAGATCCGTGTACCGAATGATGATTATCAACCACCATCGGAACCCAGTGATTCAGACGAGACTCCCGATGAAGACCAATCAATTCCATCTGGTAGAAGAGGTGACGATGATGATGGTGATGAAAGAAATCCGGCTGCTGGAGGAGGTAGCAATGATGATAATGATGGTGATCAAGACATGCCTAATGTTGGAGGAGGTAATGATGATGATGATGATGATGGTAATGGTAATGGAGATCAAGGTAAGTATATTCAGGATGAAATTGTTGAAGAGGCAGAGGAACAAAAAGAAGAAGAAGAAGTTGGGGAACAAACCCAAGCTGCAAGTACTAGTGCAACCGGGAAGAAGAAAAGGGTTATCACTAAACCCGCTAATTCCCACATGCCTCCCTCTGAATTGAAGGTTAAATTGAAACCAAACGAGCTTCCCCGGGGGACCCCAGAAGATGGTGGACATGTTATTTTTGGATACAAAGACTCATGGGCATGTGAAATCCAAAATACTATCGTAAGTAATCTCAATCCATCTTTGTTTTTCATTTAAGTGTGTAACTATCTTAAATTTGCGTCAAGTGTTTGTATTTCTTTTCATTTTGTGTTTTTGGTATTTAGGATCACAAGCATGTCATCCGTCTGTTGAGGCGCCAAGGTTCATGTTCAGTGACTAAAAACTGGGACCTTGACAAGGAATGTGACGAGGTGCAAGCGATTGTCAAAAACTCCGGGTTGTGGCCTGCGGTGGCGAGTTCAAATGTTGAGTATGATAGAGTTACCGTATCTGCATTCTGTGAGAGGTTCTACGGAGAGACCGGTATAATGTTATTCCCATTCGGTGAGATGGCGATAACTCCCGATGATGCTCATCAAATTCTAGGCCTCGAGGTTGATGGAAAAGCAATCAGTGAGGGCTTCGATAATAACATTTCTTGGGAGGAAATCTTCAAATTGACCAAAACTTTGTTCGGTTGGAATCAGGTTGAGACGGAGTGTATGCTTGCGATGAAAGATGGTAATCTAAGCAAGAAGTTTAATCTGAAGAAGCTGAGGGATACATTATCTGGGACCAAGGAAATTTATGATAAGGAAGGGTGGACTTGGTGCGAATCAATGCTACCACGTCAACTTATCTGCTCTACGTCCTGGGCAAATGTATCTTCCCCGACAGTTCCGGAAGCTTGGTCGACGCCAGGTATTTGAAACTATTGGATCCCTTAGATAAGATGCATGAGTATTCTTGGGGTACTGCTCTGGTCGCCTTCTTGAACAATGAGTTAACAAAGGCTTCAAGGGCACTCACTTCGCAAGTTAACGGAAACATATGTCTCTTCCAGGTAATTGTATTGTCTAAATCGTTTATATTTTCCAAATGCTTGTAATGTTTGATTCTTACTAAACTTTGTGTTTGCATAGGTTTGGATATATGAACACTTCCCTACTTTGGTGAAAACCAACTCCCACGTCAAAGTGAATGAAAAGCTTGCGATTGATAAGCCAAGAGCGCAAAGATACAGTTTTAAGGGTGCTCAGGAAAAGGATATGTCGCAGCTGCTTATTAACGTGCGAATCGCCTTGGAAAAATTGACTGCGGATGAGGTAATATTTGATCCTTACCGAGATGCTAGAAATCAAGGTTTAATCCAAAGGAGAGATGATTTTGCATTATACTACGGACCCTTGTTGTTCTCCCATGGATTTTCAATGTACGATCCACATCGGGTAATGCGACAATTGGGTTACGTCCAAGAAGAACCCCATTTCGATCTTGAGCCGTTCTTTAAAGTGTTAAGAGAGGACTGCAGCACGTCCCAAAAAACTTGTAGATGGTGGATTTTCGATAAAGGCTAAAATCGTAAACCCATAATTATACGAACTTCTGATCCAGCAATTAGACGCGAGTATTGAGACACGGATCTCTCATCGAACCTCTGACTGAGAATACTGTCTCTCGGAGTATATACAGATATGTAGTCTCTCGGCTGGACAACAACATATATCATGAATACTGAACACTTTAGTAATTATTTCTATATAGAATCACGAGATTGACGGCTCCTAGACAGCTTGCTCTGCTAGTATAGAGCAATAACGTCTTCAAGATACAAACAACAGTTTTCCCTGACTATATAAAGGATATGAAGCTCCAACAAACTCATGTCAGAATAATTAATGCTCCTAGACAGCTTGCTCTGCTAGTATAGAGCCATCAGTTAATTATTCTTAAATTCTTGGATTCATCCACTGAACTTCTGAAATACTCAATATTTTCATAATATTTCGTTACTTCAATCTATGGTTCTTCCCAGCAGAACAACTGATTAAGCCCCGACCAAAATGGTGTAAATGTATTCGAAAATGCATTAACAAACACCTGAATGAACAAACAAGTATTTCAAAATACGACGAGACGATGAACCTATGCAAATAGGAAATAAAATAATCAAATAATAGGCGCTAGGGGATTGGCTCACCGGCCGGCGAGTCATGACGTAACCAATCCCACTCCAAAATTCTATATTTTATCATATTTTATTATTTTCCTTGATCTCATGAAAATCCTTTCATTTGAACAAATATCCTTTGTTTTGAGGAAACTCCTCAGTTTCATGGTGTTTCTTTCACATTAAGGAAATAATATAAAATTAGGGAAAATATTGTGGGGCCGTGATTATTGGCCAACCGGCCATGCCTTGATCCCGGCCGGCCCCACACCTCATGATTCCTCATTATTTTATTATTATTTCCCTAATATCATGAAAACTCCTTAATCTCATGATATTTCCTTGATCCCATGAAAAATAATATAAAATTAGGGAAGCTCGTGGGACCGGGACCAAGCTGGCCGGTTGTTTGTACCCAATTAAAATAACGTACGTGCGGATCACACGAGGCTTATAATGGAAGCTTAAATCCGGTTTATCGTAGAAACCGGTCGGTTTATCAAGGAAACCGGAGGGTTTATTTTGGAAACCCGTGGGGCTTATTATGGAAGCCTGGATTCGGTTTATTGTGGAAACCGGAGGGTTTATTGTGGAAACCCATCTGGCTTATTATAGAAGCCCAAATCGGTTTATGAAAGAAACCCGCTTGGCTTATTGTTGAAGCCCAAAAGTCCATGGGTAAAAAGATTTTCATGGAATAATTATTAAATCCTGATGAGAAAGAGTATAATTATCTTAAGTAGTTATAATCATTATTCAAGATAATAGTTATCCAAGATAAATGAGGATTATGATAAATATTAGGGTTTATCATGAATCTGGATGTTATTTGGGATTTATACAGATGAGGGAAGTTATTAGGATAACCATCAAAACCCTAAAGCTACATCTATTTCTGCCTATATATAGAGGCTAAATCTCAGCACAAAAGGTAGAGAATACTATTCTTTTCACCACAAAATACTTGCATACAACATCCGCTGATTTTAGCATCGGAGTGTTTTTGCAGGTACCCCCACCTCTTTAATCAATCTTTTGGAGATTCATTACCAACGACAATGATTAGATCAACTTTCCCACATCTCGAAGATCGTTGGAGTGATTATTTTTGCACCAACATCTTTTGGCACCGACTAAGGGGACTACGAGTAAAGATCGTGTTCTCCGAGTGAAAGAAATTGTTCTCAAATGATTTTTTAAACTAGGGTTTCAAAATCATTGTGAGCAAAAAGTTGCAGAAAGTTTCTTAACCTTTTCAGAAAGTTGCGGAAGATCCAGAGTTGCAGAAAGTTTCTGAACTTTTCAGAAAGTTGCGAAAGATCCAGAGTTGCAGAAAGTTTCTGAACCTTTTCAGAAAGTTGCGAAAGATCCAGAGTTGTAAGAAAGTTTCTAAACCTTTTCAGAAAGTTGCGGAAGATCCAGAGTTGCAGAAAATTTCTGAACCTTTTTTAGAAAGTTGCGAAAGATCCAGAGTTGTAGAAAGTTTTTGAAACTTTACAGAAAGTTGCGGAAGATCCATAGTTGAGAAAAGTTTCTGAACTTTTCAGGAAGTTGTGAAAGATCTAGAGTTGCAGAAAGTTTCTGAACATTTTCAGAAAGTTGCGGAAGATCCAGAGTTGCAGAAAGTTTCTGAACTTTTTCAGAGTTGTAGATGATCCGAAAAAAGTTGTTAAAAGCGAAGTTAACAAAGAAAGAATAACTTATAGATTCTACAAGAACAAATCAACTTGAGATGGACGTTGATGCACCTACCGAAATCCTTCAGGTCAACATGCCAACAATCGAACTTTAAGGAGCGTTGTCGTTCATACTCATCAAGACGAAAGGGACGGAATGGAAACATCGGTTTAATCAACAGCATCAGCCGGTCGTTCTGTGAGATCCACTCCAAGTCTCAGGAGAAACATGTTCACTTACATAGATCGCCTCCCCGGACCATTAGCGAAAACCTCAATCTTCAAAGAGGGACTCAAGGTCAACACCCAAGCATCCAGCAGCTTCGTCAAGAGGACATCACTAATAGGGGAGTGTGGGCTAACCCAAAGCCTGCGCAAGATAAAAACCCACCTGCTGCGTAAGCTAACAACCCACCAGCTGCACAAGCTAACAATCCGCAGGTGACTCCTATCGACTTGACGTTACGTGAGCGTTTCTAGGAATTGGAAAGGGAAAACAAGCGACTCAAGGTTGCATTGGAGAAAAGAAAGGAGCTTGAAGAAGCAGCTATTCCACATTCCAAAAGTGACAGGTCAAACCGTCGTGCTCATCGAGAACGAGACAACCCACGCAGAGGGGACGAAGTTCTTGACGATCGTCGGATCAATCAAAGTGATGCAAGAAGAAGCGAGGATGTCAAGAACGTTTATCAAAGTCGTGATCACCATGATGACGATTATTATGATCGTTATGTACCCGATGATGATCATTATTACACGGCCGAGCAAGATAGGCGAACCAGATCAAGTCGCAAGAAACATAGACAAATGGATGATCATATCAATGATGATCACTCGAAGAGGTCTAGACGTGATAAAGACCTTTCTAAAAGGAGAAAGAACCCTTTCAGGAATGAGCGGATTCGCATAGAAACTAAGGGATACTCGATGAGAGGCGAAGAACTTAGCAAAAGAAGGCTTAGTGAAATGATTGGTGAGTTGTTATCCCAAAAACAATCCAAACATGAAGAGCAACAAATTTTATCTATGAAAAAATCAATGGACTCCCCATTTATTGAAAAGATAAGGCGCTACCGCCCACCCTCGAATTTCAACCAGCCTCAATTCAAGGAGTTTTTCGACGGACGCAATGGAAATCTAGTGGAGCACGTCCAACGATTTTAAGCCTCAATGAGTTTATGGAGCTTCAGCGACGAGCTACTCTATAGAACCTTTCCAATGACCTTGACGGAGAGCTTGGTGAAAGTCTTTTTGACTTTAATAGAAGGTTTTGTCAGGAAGTTAATGAAATTGTAAAGGTGAACGAGGGATTCATAATAGAGGCATATAAAAATGCAATGGATTACGATGAGTTTGGAATTTACAACTCGTTAGCAGTTTAACCAGTCGAAACCCTCAAAGAGCTGTATGACAGGGGTGATAGGTATGTCAAAGCCGAGAAGGAAAAGAAAGCAAAGTTGTCATGTATGACGAAAGGGTCCAGAACCGAGGGACACGCCACACCAAGACAACATTTTGATGGTGATTCCAAAAGAAAAAATCACGATGAATCCAGAAATAAGATGGCAACGAAAAAGATACCATAAGCTCAAATCCATCTAGCAAGTGAGGATTGGATATAATAGATCTAGTTCTTGCTTCACCTGGGGGCGTCTTTGCTATTTGGAAATATCTCTACAGATATTGGGAGCGGATAAAGTGACGCCTAGCATTCAATCAAAACCAACATGGTTAAGGAAGTCAAACAATAGGACGCATCATTTTCATTATCATTGGAATAATGGGGGCGACTAAGGTGGAAGGAACGAACGCCTTGGGAGGTAGGTCTTCCACGATTACATTATAAATCAAGTTTATAGTCACAACTGAGAACACTTTTTGCATGTATTTATTAAAGAAATACATGCAATGTCTTTCTATAAAAGAGGAAGACAAAGACGAAGTATTTTGGTTATTAAAGGAAATAGTTGCAATGTATTTCTATAAAAGAGGAAGACAAAGACGAAGTATTTTGGTTATTAAGGAAATAGTTGCAATGTCTTTTTATAAAAGAGGAAGACAAAGACGAAGTAGTTGAATGTCTTTCTATAAAAGAGGAAGACAAAGACGAAGTATTTTGGTTATTAAAGGAAATAGTTGCAATGTATTTCTTTAAAAGAGGAAGACAAAGATGAAGTAATTTGCCGGACTTATTGAAGAAGCCCGGTGGTTTATCAAAGAAACCAAGTCTAGCTTATTGAGAAAACCCAACATGACTTATTAAGGAAGCCCGGTGGTTTATTAAAGAAACCAACACATGGCTTATTGAGGAAGCCCAATTTGGTTTATTGAGAAAGCACAACAGGACTTATTAAGGAAGCTAGGTGGTTTATTAAAGAAACCAACACATGGCTTATTATGGAATCCCAATTTGGTTTATTGTAGAAACCAGTGGGTTTATTGTGGAAACCCACATGGCTGATTATAGAAGCCCAGTTCGGTTTATTGTAGAAACCAATGGCTTGTTATGAAAGAAAATGTATGAATGTCGACAGTCAACCTGTACACCAGAGATTGTCGTACATTCATTATTAGCAGACACAAGCGCGTTGAGTCGGAAAATTCAAGGCCAATACGGGAGCATAAGGGCAATCAATGTGCCTAGCAAGATACGGGAGCAACCTGCGTTCGAGTGAGGTATGTTCTCAAAGTCGAAGTTGAGTTATTAATTTAATCATGATAATTTTTCTATTAAAGAGATAAATTGGAGCGTTTTTCTATCAAAGAGAAAAACCAAGGAAATGAATTGTCATGCAAAGTCAAATAGTTCTAGCAATATCTTACAAAGAATAATGGAGCAAATGGCAATAAATGTGCCAGAGCAAGACCGGAACGACTAGGAAAGCATGAATGGTGGATTCAAGATCTTAAAGAAATGTTGGAAGATTTACAAGACCAATACGTAGGTCATTTGTTAGCTAATGGAAGAGCAAGAGGACATAACATGCTGATAAGTTTGGCGTTTGGGTAATTACTATATGGAGTTTTTAAGTACATTATTGGTACTTTGAACGTGTTTAGTGATTTGAGATGGTAAAGTACATTTTTGGTACTTTGAATTATTAATCCCACCGTGGGAAAAATCGACACAACAAGCTGGCCAAGGCCACGAAAGTTTATCCGATGAACGGCATAGGGCGAATTTGAACAACCCGGGAAGGTTAGTTCTACGGATCTTCTTAACTCTTCGACAAGTCGAGAGTTAAGAGGGGGCGATGTTTGTACCCTATCCAAAATAGCGTACGTACGGATCACACGAGGCTTATAATGGAAGCTTAAATCCGGTTTATCGTAGAAACCGGTCGGTTTATCAAGGAAATCGGAGGGTTTATTTTGGAAACCCGCGGGGCTTATTATGGAAGCCTGGATTCGGTTTATGTGGAAACTGGAGGGTTTATTATGGAGACCCATCTGGCTTATTATAGAAGCCCAAATCGGTTTATGAAAAAAACCCGCTTGGCTTATTGTTGAAGCCCAAAGGTCCATGGGTAAAAAGATTTTCATGGAATAATTATTAAATATTATTTAAGATAAATCCTGATGAGAAAGGGGATAATTATCTTAAGTAGTTATAATCATTATTCAAGATAATAGTTATCCAAGATAAATGAGGATTATGATAAATATTAGGGTTTATCATGAATCTGGATGTTATTTGGGATTTATACAGATGAGGGAAGTTATTAGGATAACTATCAAAACCCTAAAGCTACATCTATTTCTGCCTATATATAGAGGCTAAATCTCAGCACAAAAGGTAGAGAATACTATTCTTTTCACCACAAAATACTTGCATACAACATCCGCTGATTTTAGCATCGGAGTGTTTTTGCAGGTACCCCCACCTCTTTAATCAATCTTTTGGAGATTCATTACCAACGGCAGTGATTGGATCAACCTTCCCGCATCTCGAAGATCGTTGGAGTGATTATTTTTGCACCAACACCGGTCATGCCCTAACTAGCCCCATACGCCCTATTTTATTATTATTATATTTTTCATATTTCCTTAATCCCATGAAATTCCTTGATTTCATGATGTTTCCTTCAAATTATGAAATTCCTTCAAAATTATGGGAAAATACACAAAAATACATAAAATTAAGGAAACTTGTGGGACCGGGCCCAAGCTGGCCGGTCATGCCCTAGACGGTCCCACAAACCCCTCATTTTATTATTATTATTTTTATATATATATTTCCTTAATCTCATGCAATTCCTTGATTTAATGATATTTCCTTCAAATTATGAAAATTCCTTCAAATCATGGAAAAATATATCAAAAATACATAAAATTAAGGAAAACTCGTGGGGCCGGGCCCAAGCCGACCGACCATGCCCTAGCCGGTCCCACACACCCTTGTTTTTATTATTTTAATATTATTTACTTCCTTGATCCCATGGAAACTCCTTCCCTTCAAGGAAACTCCTTGATTTCAACAAATTCCCTAAATTCATGATATTTTCATAAATTCATGAAAAATAATATAAAATTAGGAAAGGCACCACGGGACCATGGTCACTGGCCGCCCGACCATGCCTTGGCCTAAGCGGTCCCACGCCTCATCATTCCTTTATTTTATAATTGTTTTCCTTCATCTCATGAAGTTTTCACGGTTTCACCAAAAATCCCTGATTTCTTCATATTTTCTCAAATGATTGCTCAAACCACATCAGAAAATATCGAAATTCTCAGGACTAAGACACGAACACTTTGGTGACGTGAGCATGTTACCTTGACCGACCAAGGTTGGCTCTTTGGCTTGCAAGGAGCCGGTCCCTCATATTTTCACAATTTGGCCTAATTTGCGCAATCGCTCATATTGGGCCCAAACTCTCTACTACCGTCCCTCTTGAATTCTTCCAGAGTTTTACTCTCGAGCTGCTTTCACCTCCCGAACGAGCTTGAAACCTAAATATTCCCTCGTAGAGAGATAGGAAATTCTTTTCCGTACAGAATGGAGGGGCGGACCATCAAAATCCGAGTCCGTATGAGAATTCTACATCGATTCTAGTAAAGGGTGCTAATTAGAGTTTCAACCAATCTGGGGATTGTTCAAACGATCAATATTTGATCCCGTGACCACCCAGGGCCGGTTTCATGACCCCTTGGTCGGTCCCTCATCTCTTCATAATTAATTAGGTTTTATCACCTAAGATTCAGACGAGCATTATCTTAATAAATGATTAAACCAGCATGTAATCATCCTTTCATCAAATCAACTGGTCTTCATGAGAACTTGATATTTGCTCACGTGAGCATCTAGGCGCTACATGGTCAACCCATAATCTCATGAAGCTGGCCCTCTTCACTCCATGGTTAATTTTCAATAAACCGTCAGTAAATCATTAATTGATTAAATTAGGGTTTTGAGTCCAAGGTTAATGATTCCAGATTCAAACGCTAATAATTTTACGTTGATCCCGTGATCAACATGTTATTTATCATACTTGGTTCGATTGCCAATATTCTAATTTAATATTTTATTTGGTCATGCTACCATAATTCATCAAACGAGCAATACTTGCTCAAACCAAAGAATATTGGTTCAACTATCAATATTCAACAATTCATCGAATGAGCAGTATTTGCTCACGTTAACTTATTCACACATCATATCTTTGTCTCAACATACATGTTCAATTCATGAGTCTCAGAACATTTCCAAACCACGTTCGACTCAACAATACAAGGACTCATCGTCCCATGAAGTCATGAAGTCAACAACTGACTAACTAAATACACGTCTGCCTTGCAGACTCCACAATCACATGAGACATCAATCGTGTTACATGGGGGGATATTAACTAGGGTTTTGGTCTGGCGGTCTATGGCACGTGTATTCATACACACGATGGAATGTGAGCAAGTCATGAAATCAGTTGAAGGAGTTAACAAAGTAGTGGATGGAAAATCAACCAAGTCTCCGCACGATGAGCAACTGGTTTCAAACACGATTTCCATTTCCCCACTCTTTGATTCCATCAACTGTCACACTTCATGGGATCATGGTGTATATAATTCAAGCAATATAAATAAGTCTCTGAATCATGATTGAATATACAACAATTTCACGTCTCACAGACAACACGAGATCAACAACTCATCAATTGAGCAATTACTCTCAACTGAACAATTTCAATCATTCAGAACTTATCATATTCAGAATTCTCAACACACCTACAATCTTTGATTACTATTGATTCCACACATTTCTAAGCCTCCCTCCTACAGATAGACCCATCCTCTTTTGTGACCGAATTTACTCTGGAACGGCCATTGTCTTGGTTTAGGCCGGAGTACTATAGATTGATCTCTCGAATTCAAAGCACTCCCTTCTTGCAGTGCATCTGTGTGAGGTTGAACATTTCGCTCGGTTCAAAGAGTCTCCTCCGTACGGTCGTCTCCTCAATTCCATAAAAACCAGCAAATCGTTTTGCCCCATCTACAGATTGGCGACCACAGTGGGAGATCATTCTCTTGGTTACAATTTCACTTCTCACAAATATGGTAGGTCTTAGGTCTGGTTCAGTTACCAATACGAATTCAATACCCGGTTCTAATATTGCAAGCTCTAGTGGTACTGCCAACACCATTCCTCCGACGCAACCTACCACTACCACTCCTCTGGCGCAGCATGCCACTACCACTCCTCCAAGCGCTGGTGCTCCAGTGATCACCCCTGCAAGTGACGGCACTGGCGCCATCAACAATCCACTCTTCGGCCGGTCTCCTGAAGATATCAGAGAAAATCCACCTACCATAGGTGATCTTATGAAGGTGCAAGAAACTCTTGCCAAACATCAGACTGACATGGCTGCCACTCATAAGGAACTATTCAAATATCTCAAGACTCTTATAGACAAGATGTCAGAGAAAACTCAGGAGAAAGGAAAATCTAAATAAACGTCTTCATACGCTGAACTCGAGGTCACTCTGATCCATGTAGTAGACGGTGAGGAAGTTCCTAAGGCTGCAGATAATCCACCAGCAAAAGAACCATCCAGTTTCATCACTCGTGAAGACCTGAAACTTCTTTTGAAAGATCATGAAAAAAGACAAAACACCCTATGTCCACCGTCACCAACCTCCATACCCTGCTGCTACGTAAAGAATTCCTCTGCCAAAAGGTTACACCTCTCCAACCTTCACACTTTATGATGGTATAGGCAATGCTCGAGAACATGTTTATCGATTTCTGGAAGCACTGGGTGAACATGAGCACAACCATACCGTCCGTCTGAAGGAATTTTGGAAGTCTTTGAAAGGCATGGCATATACCTGGTACAACAACATCGCACCAGGAAGCATCAAAAGTTGGGGAGAGATAATCAATGCTTTCTACAGAAAGTATTTCTTCGTTTCAGAAAAAATCACCCTCTCTGATCTCGGAAGGATGTTTCAAAGGAACAATGAACATCCCAATGACTACGTGAAAAGATTCAGAGTCCAGGCCCTGGACTGTCATGATCCAAACGTCACGGAGCAGCAACTGGTAGACTTGTGTATCAACGGCATGATCCCGATCTACAAAGCTTTAATGGAAAATCTTCATTTCCAGACCTTCTCGGAGCTTCATGAAGCGGCGAAGAGATCGGCAACTACTGCGCCCACTTTACTGGAAAGAACAAAAGCTATGAAGAACCGCGAGACACTCGAAGTAGCATACGTCTGATCAAAAAGAAGTAAAACCTCCATCCTTCCACAAATACTGTTGCATAAGGGAGCAAACGAAAAGCCAAACTGCCGCGCAAGCATACCTCAGCTCCTTCAAAAGCACAAAACAAGGATAAGCAAGATGCACAAGCCTATGATCAACGCACAAGAGTTCTTGATCAAGAAGCACCTGACTTTCCTTTTTCCATTGAAGAGGTGATCGAACTCCTAGATGTCTGGGTCCAAGATGGTGCGATCAAGTTGCCATATGTCAAGAAAGAACCAACTGAAGAAGACATGGAAAGTCTTCATTACCGCCGCTTTCACAGGTTCGTCAATCATCCCACAAGCAACTGCGCAGTTTTGAAGCACATTTTCAAAGAGAACGTTGATCCACAATAGCTTCAACTGGGGACTGAAGGAGTACACAAAAATCATCTCCCAGTCAGAACCTTTACACTCTCTGAACAATCTATCAAAAAGGCGGTTCAATCCTTGGTCGAACGTGAATTGCTCTATCCGTCGAAGGCATAAAGGAGAGACATGTTCACAACACTGAACCAAATTGTGTCAAAAAGTCCATTCTGGAAATAATTCTTGAGCCTCCAGCCACAGACCAAGAGATGTACGACTGGGGACTGCTTACCACAGTCAGAAGAAATGAATTTGGAAGAACGTTGATCGATGCTGGCATCGCCATCAACAACATTCCACTGAAAATCATCGGATCCACATGCATCACTTGACAAGAAGCTACTCATGCTCCCATCTCAATTAGAGACCTTGAAGGAGCTCTTGGAAATACTTATGGCTACATCGCTCTCAAAGTGAACATAAGTTCAACCTGGACAAAAACCAAGTTTCGCATAATCAGGATGATCCAGGATATGACATGTCCTTCAGACGAGCGTGGATCCACACTGAAAAGATGGGTACTTACAAAGTGTCTTTTGTTACACATCTCTCTAACGGAGAAATTTCTAATCCAGAAGATTTGACGGACATTCCATCATCAGAGTACTTTGAAGAATTTCAAACTTTAACGAGGTTGAAGCAAGAACCTGCAAAAGATGCATAAACATTCATCAAGAGGTTCCACACTCAGGCAAGTTTCATTCCATGTCTATCTCATTTATTTCCCTGCATGCTATCCTAGCATGGGGACTTAATTATGCTAGTAACTCTACAAGATGGTAGCTTCACCGCATTAGTATTTTACCAAGTGGTTGAATTTGACGTTTCTCTGAATCAAGCAATGAAACATTCATTACTGATGTCCAAACATGGCAAAGAACACTTTGGGCGTTTTTCCTGCAAGTCCATGTGTTCCACAACATCAGAAAGCTCTGATGTCTGCACAAGTGTCGAATCCCACTACTGCAACAAAAGGGATGCTGAATCAACAGAAGATACTTCAGTACCGAGATGATCAAACCCCTAAGACATTCGATGCTTAAGGAATATACTCTTCAATGCTCAAGCATCTAAGAATCCATCAAATTGTACTCCCAATCAAAGAGTACAACACAAATATCTCGACGATGACACATTGATTCAACACCGGCACGATCAAAGTGTAACTAAACTACAATCGATAAGTCTTCATTATCCCATGATAAGACTTCTGAAGCATACGCAACATCATTCATACATGGATGGCACTAACTCCTTCAACATACACTTTGGGCAACTTTGAGGTGATTCCATGAAACTTCATCAACGGGATTTCTCTACATCACAAGCCCCTGCATGATTGAGGAACTTTCTCTCTTCACCAATCACATCCAGTATGAAAACTGTTGATGCTATCTACCGCAACAATATCGACTCACTGACAAAGTCAGTTCCTGGCTCACTGGATGAAGGAGCAAAGATTATATCTATAATCATGGTTCTAGCCTTTTCGGTCTTTGGAGCAACTTCAACCATGGTATCAGCATCAAAAATAATCTCTAGAGGAACACCATCATGATTTCAGCATCGACAAGGATCTATGGAGCGTAATCATTCATGGTCTCAGCACCAACAACGGTCTCAGGAGCAACATCCTCAGGGCTTCATCAACTAATCATTCTCTGAAGTATTACACATGAAGTGGACTTTTCTAAGAACCGATGATTCATATCAAGATGTGTAGACCTGATAACATGCTCACATAAAAGTCTTCCCAAAGCTGGCACGACTGGTGGGCATAATCCAAAGTCTTCTACAAGATGTTCTCATCACCTCTACAAATGAGATACAACACACTTCTGGCCATGGGTTTGAAAAAACGTACCAATAAGTGAGGAATGACACAATGCTTCCTCAACGAAAGATGTTCGTCTATGTCTCTTCTATAACATACCAAAAGGGCGCATTAATTGGACATACGAGCTGAAAGATATGAACTTTACAGCTAGGTTTATGAAATCTGAAAACTCTGTACGGGATTACAAATCACAAATGTGCACGCTTCGTTGGATGACTTTTACAACTCCGTATTGAGTGATTCTTTTCTCATGTGACAACTCAGTCTCTTAGCTTCAAAATTTGGGGTCAAGCATCAGATTCCGACGTTGTATGAGGTTCCTAGCTTCCTGAGCATACAACATGCAAGCAGCAATTCTTAGACGGGATTCATAACTTCCAAAGTCGATCGGTGTCCACCAGATCTTTTTGCTAAGTCCTTCATCAAGGTACCTCCAACTTCGACCACTTGGGTATTTACATCCATTTTTCTACCCGGATCCTCTATCTAGGTCCTGCCAGAAGAGGGGGAAATGAAAGAGAGAGATTCAATAAAATACTGGGGACTGACGGTCCACTGATCATGACGATCAATTTCACAGTCCAACACTCGTGGTTCATGGCTGTCCAGTGCTAGTCAATCATCGCAAAATGAATGTTACCACCGGGACATGCCACCATGGTCATTACATCATCCTCTCTTGAGAGCAACCTCAGTTATGGTCCCGTGACCAGGGTTTCAGAAGTGATGTTTCTACGACTGACAGAAACAATATGGCACTGCAAGAACCATGCTCATGTATAAATCAAAGGTACTGATCTCGAATGAATTAATGACATTAAATCCTTCAACAATCGTTTAAGACACAAGCGAATGGTCTAAAAGCACAACATGAGTGTTTTACAGCAAACTCGTCTGAGATGATTTTACAGTCCTGTACAAACCGACGAGCTGGGAGCAATTGGTGAAGAATTGTAACGAGCCTCAAGCTCGTCAACGCTATTAGACCAGTCAAGAGACGAACTAATCCGTTATTAACCCGATTAATTAGAGACGAACGCTAATTAATATAAATTAATCTAAGAACGATTTAGATACGAAATTAGTGTCATTGAATAGGTCTCGAAAAGTTATGCGAAATGGACTACAAGAACGTGTCAATCGGACACTGGACGAAGAAGATATCGCACTCGGAAATTTAGATGTTCAAGTTTGACTGTAGTCAACCGGAGTTGACTTTTCCGGTAACCGTCGACCGTCCCTGTTGACCGATGAACGTTGATCTTTGACGTTAGTTGACCGGACCTCTATATTTGAATGAACCTTTCACTAGTAAAGAGTTAACCCTTAGTAGACTGTTAGATATGAAATATAAGAGCCCTTTTATATAATTGAATCTTAGAAACTAGTTTATCAGGAAGTTTATCTTCCCTCTTCTTTTGTTTTGTTGAGAAGGAGCTGTTGAGTTTTAGTTTTGTTTGGATATTGAGTCATACGTTTTGTAAGGTGGTGGTGTTTGGTTTTGGTTTCATTTGGTAATAGAGTTAAATATAATTAGAATCAAATAGGTAGGGATGGTTGGAGAGGAGGAGAAGGTAGTAGAGAGGTTTTGTTCACGAGTGAAATCTTCTAGGTTTAGTTTCTTTTTTTGTTGGATATTAATTAAGAGGTAAAAGAGAACGGAGAAGAGATGTTGTACTTTGTAGAAGTGTTACTACACTTTAGCATGGAGTTAATTAAATAATGATGATCATGGTGGTGATGATTGATGGTTTTGTGTTGATGTTGCAAACTAGCTAAACCAACCAAGGTAAACCCTTTAATTGATTTCTAGTATGTTTATTTTAATTGGGTAGCTCTTAGATATGCAAAATAGTTAGAACTCAAGCAATTTCTTCTTATGATAATCATAATTCCATGTAATTATTGTTTTCACTTATTTCTGATTTCTAGACATCCTATAGGTTGATTTGATCATAGTATATACTTGTAAATTGTAGTATTTTGAATTACCAATCCATAGGAACTTAGTTTATTCATTTTGGAGTTGAATTGAGTAAGTTATGACGATTTTGGTGATGAGTATGAAATCTGGAAAATACTTGTTATTGCGGTGAGTAGCTATGTTCATGGACCTGTTTAGGTATGAAAGTAACAGATTTAGCTCTGGGTCATAACTAGGAAGTTGTATTAAAAGATGTTATCTTTTGTTAGAGCCAACAACTACTTAATTTGGATAAGAAACGAATAACTTAGAGACCTCCAAAGTTAGACGCTCGTGTTGTTTACAAGGTGCTAGAGGTTGAAGATGAAGTGGGTTGACTCAGTGAGTCAGTCCGAGTCAAGTAACTTGACTCAACGTTCCAATGAGTCAGATTAGCTAATTCATGAGTCACACAGAGTCATACCATCCGGGGTCGCGGACCGGGTAATCGGGTCGGGTCCGGGTTAACCCAATGGGTCAGGAAATGGATAGTGGGCCGGATTAGCGGGCCGGCCGGTTAGGCACATGGACTTGGACTTAGGGCCAGATATCTTATTATCAGTTTTTGGACCATTTATGGTCCGAATTAGCTTTCGGTTTCTTCGGCAATGTTGTAGGGTTTTTCGAGGGCTTTCCGATGAGACACAATTTGACTCTATTTGGATTAGTAAATATTGTTTTATCTCAAAATTACTTATTACCAGGTTTTGGAACTAGTAATAGAGTTAGAGCCATTAGTTATTTCACTTAGCCTATAACTAGAGATTATATAAAAATATGTTATGAGCCTTGTATGAGCCTTTTGTCTAATCTTTTAGAGTGCTTGTGTAATTAACAGTTACTCTTAATTAACAACGATTGATTCAAAGGATGAACCATTGGAATGAAGATCTCATGGTATACGAGGCTTGTCATCAAAAGAGGTGGGAATCGATAACGAACTCTCTTGTATTCATTATTGTTTTACAAATCAATCTTGGTGTTGTGAAATTCATGCATATCTTTGTGTGCTCTGTGTGGTATGAGATGTGTGCCGACACAATATCAGTATTCTATGGCTAGGGCGATACACCGCAATATTATTCTTCCTTTATATATATATCAGTATTCTATGGCTAGGGAGATACACTGCAATATTACCTATTCGGTGTGGAATTGGCATCAATATTACTCTTCCTTTATGTGCGGCAACACACATCTCATACATGGATGTTTACTGTTATTTATGAATGTCTTTGAAGAAGTTTCTACATTATGTTTACTTGTCTTTTCGTGTATTATTGTTTTTCGATAAAACCTGCATTGTCTTCGAATCATACTAATGTTTACTTGAAAGCTAGTTGTTATTCCTACGGGGCACCCCTTTTAGGGATGATGTGCTCACCCTTTCCCACTTTCAGTTTCAGAGACAGATCAAGATGTGCATGTGACGATGAAAGCTTCGAAGAATTATTTACATTAGTTAGTTAGCTTTCGTTATGTTTATTCTGTGTTTGTATTCTATTTGTAAATCTACTCATTATTGAATATGTATCATTTGAGAGGATTTTTAGTATATATATTTCAGAGCGGGGCTAGTTTTTGGGTTAAGTTTTGTAGAAGATTTCTTAATTGAATGATAAGTAAATGATTTAGATTCTTAGTGCCTCTTTATTTAGTTAATCTCTTGGATTAGTCAGCTGCTAGCTTAGGGGGCGCTATAAGAATCTAGGGATGGGTCATATACCATTCTCTTTGTATGAATGTCCTCCACATCATATCCGAAATTCAAATCAATTGAAGAAACGAGCAAGGAGATGTGGCTGAAACATTGGACTAAATGCCAGCTGAAAATTTTTGAAGGTCTCCTGGAAGTTTACTGTTTCGCTGATTTCGGCCCCTAAACATGCTCAAAACTCAAAAATATTCTTTGAAAAAGCTTGGAAATTTCCTGGGCATGAGAAAGCATGGGTAGATCACGAAAATCCGACATCAGACGAAGATTCTACAACGTTTTCATTAAAAGGCGAGTTCTGAATTTTCTGGTGACGTATTTCGGAAAAAATTTTATTCATTCATATAGGTCCTCGTTCATTCATTCACAAATCAGAAGCCTCATATTTCTATGAAGAAAATATACGATGGGCACTTACCGGAGTGGTCCCTAAAGTGCTCAAAAGACCGGAATTGCCAACATCACCATTGGAGACATCATTGCTTTCATTTGGTTTCGAAATCCGTGGTTCTCTTCTTCACCATCCTCCGAAGACGAATGGGCATCATCAGTACTCCCTCGTTCCATGGAAATCTCCTCCTGAATACATCAACAACAATTAGTGAGAATTGAAGACCATCGAGGCTCGATGAAGCAAAATTCTGAAAGAAAATAACAAACCTTGGTTTCATGATCCTAATTGCACAGACAAAAAAAGTTATGATGTGAGAAGCGTTAACCAAAGAAGCGACTGGGGGCTGCACCTTATTCGGTATCATCCTATAATTCCTCCTGCTTCTGCCTTCTCCACCCTGGAGACTGTCTTGCACGTCTGAGAAGTCTACATGGATTCGAGACCTCACATCAGCGTCTATAAAAATGGTAATCCTCGACTCTTACCTATTTACGGTTTCACGAACTTAGTGATAACAACGTAAAAATTTCGAAAATCTTGCTCGCTCCTTCAAACCTGCAAAGACGAGCAAAACTCATTATTCAAAATCATAACTTGATTTTCATAAAACCGTGAACAACCCACGTGAATTTTAACATCCACTGGTTTTTCAAAAAATGGACATACGTCCATTCTACAATTGTGAAAACTCACATACAGACATTATTTCACCATGTATAATTGTCTACTTTCAACAGTTATTCAAAATCAAAACATTGATTTTACAAAATATGTTTTAACGTGAAACTCACGTCTATATATATTTTTACTCCCTCGAGAGTATATTTTCAAAAATTTATGAAAGCTTACATATCGAAAATAAATTTTTTCATGAAAGCTCATAGACAAATTTTTTAACAGACGCACGTCTATTCAAAAAAAAAAACTTTTCTCTCGTACGAGCATCCATCTTTGAAACGAGAGTTTATTCCACTTTGTGAAATCTCACATATTTAAAAAATAAAATTTCGGTTTCGTAAAAGCTCATGGACGAAATTTTATATCATTAGACTCAGGTCTATTTGTTTGTTCCTTAAACTAACGAACGAGCGAGCGTCTATTCCTAAAACAAGGATTCCTTTTCATGGACCCAGACCCGTGAATCCTAAATCAACCAAGTTTCCGTCATCAAATCAGCGGTTCTACACCAATTTATGCTCATCAGACGATGCTGCAGTATTTCGCTCGTGCAATCGAAAATCCGGTAACGTCTTAACTTACGACTAAGTTCAATTACTTATACTGTTTATGATCGGAAAATCACCATTCAATGCTGACTGAGGAACACGGCTTTCCTCACTAAGTAGGGGACTTAATGTAGATGGTGGATTTTCGATAAAGGAAAAAATCGTAAACCCATAATTATACGAACTTCTGATCCAGCAATCAGACGCGAGTATTGAGACACGGGTCTCTCATCGAACCTCTGACTGAGAATACTGTCTCTCGGAGTATATACATATATGTAGTCTCTCGGCTGGACAACAACATATCTCATGAATCTTTGAACACTTCAGTAATTATTTCTATATAGAATCACGAGATTGACGGCTCCTAGACAGCTTGCTCTGCTAGTATAGAGCAATAACGTCTTCAAGATACAAACAACAGTCTTCCCTGACTATATAAAGGATATGAAGCTCCAGCAAGCTCATGTCAGAATAATTAATGCTCCTAGACAACTTGCTTTGCTAGTATAGAGCCATCAGTTAATTATTCTTAAATTCTTGGATTCATCCACTGAACTTCTGAAATACTCAATATTTTCATAATATTTCGTTACTTCAATCTATGGTTCTTCCCAGCAGAATGCCATGGGTTAGTAATAAATAATAAAATGCACGAGCATCTGAGTTACCTTCGAGTAAGCCCCGACCAAAATGGTGTAAATGTATTCGAAAATGCATTAACAAACACCTGAATGAACAAACAAGTATTTCAAAATACGACGAGACGATGAACCTATGCAAATAGGAAAGAAAATAATAAAATAATAGTCAAGGTGCTAGGGGATTGTTTCTCACACTAAAATAATATAAAATTAGGGAAAATATTGTGGGGCCAGTGATTATTGTCATGCCGTGACCAGCCCCCACGCCCAAATTCTATATTTAATCATATTTTATTATTTTCCTTGATCTCATGAAAATCCTTTCATTTGAACAAATATCCTTCGTTTTGAGGAAACTCCTCAGTTTCATGGTGTTTCTTTCACACTAAAATAATATAAAATTAGGAAAAATATTGTGGACCGTGATTGGAGAAAATTGGCCAACCGATTGTATCTCTCCATGCATTGATCCCGGCCCCACACCTCATGGTTCCTCATTATTTTATTATTATTTCCCTAATATCATGAAAACTCCTTAATCTCATGATATTTCCTTGATCCCATGAAAAATAATATAAAATTATGGAAGCTCTTGTTATCATGGACTAGTTTATCCCATATATGGCCCAAGCTAGTTGGCTCCACTTTTGGAAACCAAAAAAAGTTTTGGAGAGAACTTGTACTAGTTGCTCCCATGTATGGAGACAACTTGAACTAGTTAGCTCCATTTTAAATACCACCTAACTATTCTATTGTTTACAAGGAATTAGGGTCATGCCCTAACTAGCCCAGTCTAGTTGACTCTAGTTAAAGTGTTGTAGTGACACAATTCAGCTATTTCAACTAAAATACACGAAGGCAACTTGTTACAGTTGTCTCCAAATCCCCGAAGGCAACTAGCGCCATTTTATTTCGTGTCAATGAACCTGTAATATTCTACACAACAATCAATGAAACTTAAATGAGGAAAGTAATAAAATTGAAAAGAAAATTTAGAACAAAATAATTACCTGAGAGGATCGGAAACATAAACCTCAAGTACCAAACTTGAATGGTTCTTCCGTTTGTTGTCTAGGCTTCTTAAACAAATGGAGAATGCGGAATCAACTAGCTCAAGTTTCACCGAATCTGGAATCAACTAGCTCGAGTTGCCTCCAAATGTAAGAAAAGCAACTTTCTCAAGTTGTCCCATTTAGAGCCGTGAAAATGGAGCAAACTACGTATATAGAGTTACTTCGTGCCTTCCGTAAGCCTATTGCAACAACATTTTTCCCTCAACTTCTATATTTAATGCCTTTGAAAAATACAAGATATTTTATTATTTTCTATAAACTAGTAGGAACGTGGAGCAGAAAGATCTCTTATTCGGTGAAAATCAAGAGCAGGAAACCTTTCGTGCAACTTTAACAACAATTATTTCTCAGCTTGTTTTCACAACAATAAACAAATTATCATATTTTTTTCATTATTAAAGAAATAGGCTTACTTTTGTTTGGGGTCACGTACTAATGACTTTTGATGCGTAGGGTCCTTATATAACCTACTAAATTTGTTTATTTTCCTAAATCAAAGTCGGAATCTTCAAAAATAAAACCACCCATAGGATGTGGACATTATTATCCCTTTGTTACTAAGTTTAAACAAGTTTATACAGGTATTTTTAGAGCCATAAAATAATATAAAATTAGGCGATAGGGAAAATGATGTCATGACTAGCGAGCGTATGGTGCACTTCAGAATGCATTATCGATAGGAATACGAAACAAATATGTTGTTTGGGAATATTCGGAAAGCTATAACCTAATGGGACTAATTGTCGGCTCATTAAACCATTTCCTAAGTTGTCGAAGTCAGGCGCCGATATTGAATTCTAAGATGATAACTTGGAAATACTAAAAGTATTGTATCAATATGAATTATAAGAAATATCATAAATCAAAGAATGAGGTGTACAATCAGTTGTTAAAGTAACATCATTTGAATCAAATCACCTTCATAGGTTCCTCATTATTTTATTACCTTATTTCCCTAATATCATGATCAAACCACCATTATTGTAATGTCAATTCATCATTCCAAAAACTCAAAAATCATATTACAACACCACCAACACCAAAAACTTCCCTATTTAACGATTGAGATGGGATGGTGGTGGTAGGAGAGATGAAGCATTTTCTTAGATTTTGAAGTAAAGAAGAATGGACGATGATCGAGGTTAAAGAGGAATTATACGATTTATGGTTTTATCTAAAATTTCAATTATGCCATTAGGGGTATTAGTAAAGATGGTAAAGGGTATTTGTGTAGGACCCATGGATAGTAAGGGCGTTTATAACATTCCCACATTTTATTATTATTATATTTTTCATATTTCCTTAATCCTATGAAATTCCTTGATTTCATGATGTTTCCTTCAAATTATGAAATTCCTTCAAAATTATGGGAAAATACACAAAAATACATAAAATTAAGGAAACTTGTGGGACCGGGCCCAAGCTGGCCGGTCAGGCCCTAGCCGGTCCCACAAACCCCTTATTTTATTATTATTATTTATATATATATATTTCCTTAATCTCATGAAATTCCTTGATTTCATGATATTTCCTTCAAATCATGGAAAAATATATCAAAAATACATAAAATTAAGGAAAACTCGTGGGACCAGGCCCTAGCCGGCCGGCCATGCCCTAGCCGGTCCCACACACCCTTATTTTTATTATTTTAATATTATTTGCTTCCTTGATCCCATGGAAACTCCCTCCCTTCAAGGAAACTCCTTGATTTTAACAAATTCCCTAAATTCATGATATTTTCATAAATTCATGAAAAATAATATAAAATTAGGAAAGGCACCACGGGACCGTGGTCACTGGCCGGCCGGCAATACCTTGGCCTAAGCGGTCCCACGCCTCATCATTCCTTTATTTTATAATTATTTTCCTTCATCTCATGAAGTTTTCACGGTTTCACCAAAAATCTCTTATTTCTTTATATTTTCTCAAATGATTGCTCAAACCACATCAGAAAATATCAAAATTCTCAGGACTAAGACATGAACACTTTGGTGACGTGAGCATGTTACCTTGACCGACCAAGGTTGGCTCTTAGGCTTGCAAGGAGCCGGTCCCTCGTATTTTCACAATTTGGCCTAATTTGCGCCATCGCTCATATTGGGCCCAAACTCTCTCCTATCGTCCCTCTTGAATTCTTCCTGAGTTTTACTCTCGGGCTTTTTTCACCTCCCGAACAAGCTTAAAACCTATATATTCCCGCGGAAGGAGATAGGAAATTTTTTTCCGTACAGAATGGAGGGGCGGGCCATCAAAATCCGAGTTCGTATGAGAATTCTACATCGATTCTAGTAAATGGCGCTAATTAGAGTTTCAACCAATCTGGAGATTGCTCAAACGATCAATATTTGATCCCGTGACCACCCAGGGCCGGTTTCATGACCCCTTGGTTGGTCCCTCATCTCTTCATAATTAATTAGGTTTTATCACCTAAGGTTCAGACGAGCATTATCTTAATAAATGATTAAACCAGCATTTAATCATCCTTTCATCAAATCAACTAGTCTTCATGAGACCTTGATATTTGCTCACGTGAGCATCTAGGCGCTTCATGGTCAACCCATAATCTCTTGAAGCTGGCCCTCTTCACTCCATGGTTAATTTTCAATAAACCGTCAGTAAATCATTAATTGATTAAATTAGGGTTTTGAGTCCAAGGTTAATGATTCCAGATTCAAACGCTAATAATTTTACGTTGATCCCGTGATCAACATGTTATTTATCATACTTGGTTCGATTGCCAATATTCTGATTTAATATTTTATTTGGTCATGCTACCTTTATTCATCAAACGAGCAATATTTGCTCAGATGAGCATTACTTGCTCAAACCAAAGAATATTGGTTCAACTATCAATATTCAACAATTCATCGAATGAGCAGTATTTGCTCACGTTAACTTATTCACACATCATATCTCTGTCTCAACAGATATGTTCAATTCATGAGTCCCAGAACATTTCCAAATCACGTTCGACTCAACAAAACAAGGACTCATCGTCCCATGAAGTCATGAAGTCAACAACTGACTAACTAAATACACGTCTGCCTTGCAGACTCCACAATCACACGAGACATCAATCGTGTTACATGGGGGGATATTAACTAGGGTTTTGGTCTGGCGGTCTATGGCACGTGTGTTCATACACACGATGGAATGTGAGCAAGTCATGCAATCAGTTGAAGGAGTTAACAAAGTAGTGGATGGAAAATCAACCAAGTCTCCGCACGATGAGCAACTGGTTTCAAACACGATTTCCATTTCCCCACTCTTTGATTCCATCAACTGTCACACTTCATGGGATCATGGTGTCTATAATTCAACAATATAAATAAGTCTCTGAATCATGATTGAATATACAACGATTTCACGTCTCACAGACAACACGAGATCAACAACTCATCGGTTGAGCAATTACTCTCAACTGAACAATTTCAATCATCCAGAACTTATCATATTCAGAATTCTCAAGACACCTACAATCTTTGATTACTATTGATTCCACACATTTCTAAGCTTCCCTCCTATAGATCGACCCATCCTCTCTTGTGACCGAATTTACTCTGGAACGGCCATTGTCTTGGTTTAGGCCGGAGTACTACAGATTGATCTCTCGAATTCAAAGCACTCCCTTCTTGCAGTGCATCTGTGTGAGGTTGAACATTTCGCTCGGTTCAAGGAGTCTCCTCCGTACGGTCGTCTCCTCAATTCCGTAAAAACCAGCAAATCGTTTTGCCCCATCTACAAAACTATTATCGTCGCTTACGCTCCACCCCCAGCTCTAGGACATTGGAACGGAAGACTTGACCGTAAAGTCGATACGAGTCTTTTGGACGAGGTAACCGAAGGTCATGAAGCTCAGGAGAGATACATGTCGTGGTACTTGGGTTGGGCTCGTCCTACTGTGATTACTGGTGAACAATTGGCTCGTAAGAGGAAGATGGCATCGAATGACTCAGCAACAATTCCTAACTTCCTTGTAAGTATTTTGGAGTAGCTCTTATTGTTTTAAGATTACATTATCGAATAATTTTATTAATTGTTTGTTGTTTAACTGAAAATAGAAGGGGCATTTGAAGACCTTTGTGAAGTTGTTGTGTTGCGCGAGAGAAAGAGAAAAGCCTTTGTCGATTGAAGAGCAAACCAAGCACATTCACTATGCTAGCAATCTTGACAATTAGGATGCCTATGAAATGTTCAAGCAAGCTGAAGCTGAAGTAAAGAGGGAAGAAAATGCCAGGAGGGAAGCACAAGCCAAGATGAATGCTGACAAAAAGAGGGCTCGTAGTGGTCGTGGTGGTGAAGGTAGTAGTAGTGTTGGTGTTCCTAAATGGGGTCGTGGTCGTGGTCGTGGTGAACGAATCGTTTCCTAGTTTATTTATTTATGTTGGGTTGGACAAATGTTAAGGTTAATGGTTAGACAAATGGTTTTTTAAGGTTTATGGGACATGTTTTCTTATTTTGGACAACAAGTGTTTGATTTCTAATTGTTGAATGAAAGGTTTGTTTAGCTACGTAAAGTTTCAAGACAAATAGCCGTCAAGTTTTTTTTAAGTTACATTGCCGAACAAATCACGCCCGGCAAGGTTTGGAAGTGTCAGACTGCCGGCCCTGACAGCAGAAAATGCTTGCATACCAGGGTCGGCAAGTGAGTCAGATCATTACCAAGCCGGCAAAGATACAACCGGCAGTGTATTATGTTTTCGAACATGTCGGCAATTTGTTACAGAAAATACCTTCTCTTGATGCCTAAAACCATCATAACGCCGGCATGGTTTTAAATTTATACCCTGCCGACCATATCATAGCCGGTAGTCAAATTTCAAAATACACTGTCGGCGTATTGACAGAAGAAAATGATTTATTGATGCCCAAAACCATCATAACGCCGGCATAGTTATACACTTCTCACTCTGCCGGTCCTGGGTAGTCGGCATACTGAGAAAAAACAATCTCGCCGGCGAATTCAAAATTCAAATTTTTGGCAAGTACAATTTCATTGATTGACTTGTACTTGGGCACTATAACGGCCAAATTTGGCCACCATCCTATAAATACACTACTTCTCTCTACGAAACAACATACAAATAGTTCCATATACTATCCAAAGCTCATATCATCATACAATCCATCAAACTCACTCAATAGCTAAACAACAATGACTTCATTTGATTCAAATGAAGATTTGGCAATCACCAAAGCATGGAACGTGGAAAACTCAACTTAGACGTCAATCCTCCGAAAGGGAGGATTCCACAACCTTTTGGGCTAGGGTACACAACAAATTTAGCGGCGAGTTTGGTAATCGGAATGCAAGAAGTGTTCAACAAGTCCGTGAGAGGCACCTAGTAATCGAAAATGCAATACTTGCTTTTTTGGCTCTCCAACCTCGGATTTTTAACACTCGCCCCTTCACCTTGTCCATTGCAGAATTTGTAAACAATTTTGTGGGTTTTTTTACGCAACCCATGTTGTTTTATCTTCCAATGAAACACAACTAACATATGTAAGTTTGTTTTTGTGTTTTTGTAGCATGAAGTCGTGAAAGCGCGCTACTTGGAGGAAAAGGGGGAAGCATTCGCTTTCGATGCAAGCTATCACTTCTTGGCAGAAAGAATCCCGAAGGATAACCCGGAATACTTGTACGCTGTATCGTCTTCGGATGAGGAAGATTGATGGCTTTAGAAGTTTTTGTATAGGTTTTGTGGGTAGACCTCTATGTAAACCCTCCGTCGACAAGGAGTTAGGTTTCATGTTTCAATCAATGTAGTAACCAAAATTGCATGAATAAAGTGAATTAGATCTTCCGATATTTTGTTTTATGTTCGGTATATGTAAATGTCGGCAGGGTTACAAATCCTTAACATGTCGGCTACACATACGCCGGCGCTGTCATAAATTATATGCATGCCGAATATATTATAGCCGGCGTTATAGGAGATATTTACATGCCGACCGTAAGAAAGTCGGCATAATCTTCATTCAAAGACCCTTCCGGCCACAAAACGGTCGACGTTTTATTCATCCAAGGACCATCTTAGGCTAAAATTGGTCGGCATTTTATTCAAACAAATACCATGCCGGCTATATTATTATTAGGCACCTTATTCAAACGTATATCTTGCCGCCTTTTACATTTTTGAAAACCAAATTTTTTGATCGAAATCGAATTCATAAGACGGATTAAAGGTTTAACCTACTGGATTTTCATTTTCAAAATTTTAATATAAACTCAATTAATTAACCTAATCAATTTTTTAGTGTTAATTAAACAAGGGCATATTAGCCATTTTGAAAATACAAGGTTAAGGGGTGGCTTGGCTTTACTTCAAAATGACCATATTTTGTCTCATTGGGTATACCCCAATTAGTTTGGGTATACCCCAATCTCGCCGGGTATAATAAGTAGCAAGCCTCTTACATCAGGGACTGTTTCTGTACCCAGCAAAATAAAAAACATAAAAAATCAGGTACCGTACGAGGTAAATTGGGTGTATTAATTAATTACACTTAATTAATTAGACTAATGAAACAAGTAATCAGTGATCCTACTACTAATCAAAGTTTCCTAGGATTAAAACAAACAAAACGACCTGCTTTGGTTTTTAGGGTCTACCACCAAACAGAGTAAAGTCACACTCTCTCACTCCAGCCGCTGCTCATACTCCTCTTCTTCTTCCTTCAGCCTTCAAGCTTTCAGTAAGTCTCTTTTTCTCTGATCTCTCGTTTATACATTTTCAGATTTTGCACTTTGTTGTTTACTAGTACTACTCAACCTATGAGGGTTTTAAAAAAAGTGTTTTTTTTTTCTTTTTTTTTTTGCATCTCTAGGGTCTTAAAAAATCTTGAGTTTTTCACTTTAAAAATGGGTTCTTTGTCAAAAGTAAGATTTTGTTATGATTGTTTTCAAGTGAAACTTCACACACTGTGTTGTGTTTCTAGAACTAGGTTCAGGGTTCAGGGTTGTTTCTAGAACTAGGTTGTTTTCTTTCCTTTATTCATGTCTTGTTTCACTTCTATGTTGTGGGTTCTTCTAATAAACCGTGATTTTTTTATAAAAACTCTCACTTTTTGTGGGGGTTTTGGTAGTCCTGATCACTCATTTCCATTTTGTTGTCAGGGGTTAATGATAAGAGATGGAGGCAGCTATTCGAGAAAAATCAGTTGCAATAGGCTTGATGAAGAACAATGATTACATGGGTGCAAGGACCAAGTTACTCGACGCGAGGAATACGTGGTCAGGACTAGAAAACATCAATGAGTTGATTACGGTGTGTGACATTATGTGTACAGCCCAGTTTCAGTTACCAGGGAGCGGAATTGATTGGTACTGGATTCTCCAGACTACAAGGACAGTTGATGAATCTGTCATTGATTACAAGTATACAAACTTGGTTAGAATCTTGGGGCCAGTTAAAGGAAAGTTCCCGGGGGTTGAATCTGCTTTGGAGCTCACCAAGCAAGCTTATGATGTGCTTTCGGATAGACAGAAGCGTCAAGAATTTGATTCGAAGAGAACTGCTAGCTGGGGTCCTTGTGGTGGTGCTGTGCAACCGCTAAATATAGCATATCCTAAAGAGATGGAAGCTACTTCTCAGAGTTCTTCTGGGTCTAAGAGAATCGTTAGCGAATGTTCAGATAAGAGCAATATCATCTGCAGCGTAGGAGCGCAACCTTTGAAGAGGGTAAGAAGTGCAAGTGAGGGTGATTGCGAGGTCGTGGCTGAGAACCAAGCACTTGTTAATAGAGTTGTAGCAAACACTTGTAGCCAAGAAGCGAGCCCGGATTCTGCGTTCACCAAGGCTAGATTTAACAATGTGGAAAAATGCTTAGTAAGATCATTTGGGAGCCCATCCGCATCGAGAGAAGCCATGGTTCACAAGGAACCTAATCTTGAGTTTTATGACTTTATTAACAACCGCAAGGCTGAAGTATTTGCAATTGGTCAGACTTGGGCAGCTTATGATCAAGAAAAAATGCCTCGAAACTATGCAAGAATTAACAGCATAGAAAAGATATATAACAAGGAAACTAATAGCACAGATGTCACATTGTATGTCAGGTGGTTGAAACCTGCTCCCCTTAACATAGATGAAAAGAAATGGCATGAGGCTGGTTTGCCTATTTGCTGTGGGTACTTTATGCAGGAAAAGTTCAACATAGATAAATGCAATAGGATGGTTGGCGGGCGCCCTGTTTTCTCGCATTTCATCTCTTCATTTAAAGATTTGACAAATGATTTGTTTGAACTTTATCCACAAGAAGGGGAAATATGGGCAGTGTATAAGGATTGGAAACCATTTAATTGGTGCAATGATCCTAAAACAAGAAAAGGATGCCAATTCCAGCTTGTAGAAATTCTCACTGGTTACTCAAAACAAGCTGGTGTTAAGGTTGCATCTTTAGTAAAGGTGGCAGGGTTTACAAGCATTTTCAGAAGACAGGAGATTCAAGGAAGTGACTTCTCTTATCAAATTAATGCTCCCAAATCGTTTATATTCTCTCATAACATCCCAGCATATAGGTTAGCAGGAGAAAAGAGGGGTTTATTTCCAGGTATGGTGTTCGAACTCGACCCACTTTCAATTCCAGAGGATGTGGTTGTGGAAACAGTTGCAGCAAAACCACCTTTAGAAGGGAGATCCAGTGATGCATCTAGCACTAAGCCCCCAATTCCTATATCTCCTCCTATATCTTCAGGGCCGAAGCCTAAATGGCCAGCAGAGGCTTTTTCTTCAGGTCAGATATGGGCCATATATGATGATGGTCCTGATGCCATGCCACGGCGATATGTCATTGTACACGGTGTAAATTCAGGTGGTGAAGTTTGTGTTACATATTTGAAGCCCCACCCTAAGCTTGAAGATGAAATGAAATGGGTTGAGCAAAATCTACCCGTAGCATGCGGGTCATTCAGAACTGGTGGTGTCACACTCAATTTGCAAGTATCAAGGTTTTCACATTTAATGAAGTGCGATGACAGCAGCTCTAACAGTAACAAATATCTTCACAAAATTTACCCAAGGGAAGGTGAGATATGGGCAATGTATAAAAATTGGAACAGCAAATGGAACCATTCTAATCTCATTAATTGCCAGTATCGGTATGTTGAAATCCTTTCTAGCTGTTCAGAGGACGCGGAGATGAGGATAGCCAGCTTAGTAGAAGTTAATGGTCGTAAAACGTTTTTCCATAGGCAACTCAATGATGATGGCTTTGAATTGACTCGAACAGTTTCCATGAAGGAGTTGCTCAGCTTCTCTCATCAGGTACCAGCTTTCACTGTTCCAGGTATTGAAAATCACGGTATTCCTGCAGACTCTTGGCACTTAGAACCTGATGCATTGCCTGCCATTCCCGCCAACTAGGTAAACATCAATTTACCATACTTCAACTTCCACGCTGTGAAAAAAAAGAAGAAAACAGGAGCTTTAGTCTTTTAATTTTAGTTTAATTTGCTAGCAAGTTTTTTGGTGATCATGAATTATACAGGAAGGAAGTTGAAGTCTTTTGTTTAGTTCCTAACTTAAGCTATTTAAGTAATTTCCAACTTCAAGATAATCAGAAAAGCTTTTGTATTCCAATGATGATTATAACATGGTGCTGTCTACCCTTTTGTGCATGATTTTTTGTCAATTACTCGACTATATGTACTGTTGACAAGAAAAAATATGAATGTTTGAAGTAAGCAAAAGTATAGCCTTCTCTAGACTTGTTCATTTTGTCAGATGCAGTTCTGGTTGATGATGCAACTGGTAGGATGCTCATATAAATTCCATCTTTACCACCTCTCATAAATTGTCCAAACCCAACTTTTTCTAGGAAAAATCTACAGATAGAGTAAATAAATGCTAGAATTTTGAGATTTTTTATCTTTTCACAAGCAATTAGAAGCTGCAGTATCAAACTATCAATATCATCACCTCTACTTTGAGTTCTTAATGAATTTTGTTTTACATAGCATAAGAGTGAGGCATCTTGTTTGTATCAACATTCACCAGGTTTGAGCTTTATCAGTTACTTGTTTCTATGTCGACTGTCTCTCTGAGTTTTCTAAGAAAATGCACACCGTCAAAGGATCTAACAGCAGAGATATGCTCCAGTTTTCACCTTTAAACATGGCCAAATAAGCAACTTTCATGCCATTTACTTGATGAGAATCTGAACCGGCTGATATTTCAACATCTCAGCAGTCTTGCAGATGGCCCAAACATCATTAACATGTGCTAAAGGAAGTTTCACCATCCTTTTTCATCCGTGGTACTTTATCATCATTGTTTCTGAGTAATCTTTTGTTTCAAAAAATAGAGTTGGGAATGGAGGAAGTAGCATCAATCTAAACATATCGACGTGACATTCCACACTCAACCTATACCTCGAAACCCTTCACACAGGAAAACAATGGCTTGGAAATTTTAGATCAAAGTACAGTCTAACCCATTCCTTGAGATCAGTTGGACTCGTTAAACATTACCTACACCCATTTAAGCAAATTCACCATTTTCTGATCCAATGCCCTGGTACCAAATGTGAAAGCCTAACACCAGGACTTTCAAGAACCAAACAGCCATGTATATAAAGTCCAAATTGCTGGTCTATCAAATATTTATTTCGACTCTTCAAAAAAATGATACTAAATCAGACACATTCAGGTAACTGAAAGCTCAAATTATTTTAATACATCAGTTTGTTTGATTTTCTCCCATACAGGATCTATTTACGAATTTACTTTCAAATTTACATAAAATCTTTCAAGCAAAAACATGGGTGGAGAAATAAAACAAAGATGCTAAAATGACAGACAGGGAGAGACCTTGGACAAAGTCTTTAGTAGCGACGACCACCTGCAGTTGATAAAAGGACTCGACTTGGTTTCTTCCCTTTCTTTCCCAACCCATTCGTCTTGGCAGCTTCCACACCACCAGTGGCAGGTTTCGCAGTGGATATGATACTGGCAAATGACAGAGTAACATTGCTCCTTTGCCCTGCAAAGGAAAATAAATTGGAGACCACTCAGAGAACATCTAGGGTTAACTCATAGAACCAAATTCTATCAAACACATTGATTAATAATAGATAGCATGGTAATATACGCAGGGACTGTGATGGTTGCCTACCAGTTGGAACAGCAATCTCATTTCTTGCTTCTATGTTATTTGAAGTATCAGCTGTAACAGACGGAGAATCAACCCCAGCAGCAAAACCCAAACGAGTTACTTCTGAGAATCGCGTCCTTTCACCAACTACTGGAGGACTTGTTGATGATGCAGGAGGACTTCCCAGTGCTAAACATGGATGGAAAAGAAAAGAAAAGAATTTCATTAAATGGCATAATCAGAATATGGCCATTGGAACAACCAAGAACGAACAAAAAATCTCGCACAGAGAAAATCTTGCACACTGAGTAGCCAGACAGTAACCTAGTATTCATACAGTTCTGACTCACGCTCCGGTTGATAATTACAAAAGAGAGAAACCTACCTCCTATGAAGACTCCATTTAAAAAACTTAAAATTCTAGAACTACGTAAGCAGGTATAGCACATTCTACAAATTACTTGGGCGTGGAAAATTAAGCGAGAAACTTTCTCCCTAATCCACAACACTAAGTTGACATTAAATACTGGTTGCTTGGACACAGTTTTCACTGGTTGCTGCTAAACAGTTTAACCCACAAAAAATAAATCACTTACCTTCAAAATCGTCCATGGAAAACATAGAAGTAGCATGCCGCCCAAAATTCGAAGGTACGGGCATGGCTTTCAATGCATCAGCTTCCGCTTTGAGTTTCTCTCTATGTTCCTTTTCAGCAAGCCTCTTCCGCTGATTTTCACGCTTCTTAATCTCATCCATAAATGGCAACATGGCATCAAGAGGTAACATTTTGCTCAAATCAATCTCACAGAGCTGAAATGTCGTTGTTAAAGAGAAATGACTTAAATAGCGATAACGCCTCCTCATAGCATCAGACTGTGTAACGCTCTCAAGCTCCAAAATCTCACCACCAATTGTCGAAGGAAGCGCATCATAGCTACCATAGTAGTGTAGAAGACATTTCATGTTTAATGGATGAAGAATGAGGTGCTGCCCATCAATTGCTTGGTAAAAGGTATATGATTCCTTCTCCTTGACAGAACCAGAGTCTTTTTGCAGACATTTGTCATCATCATACGAAGAAGACAGGAAGCTTTCTCCAACTTCGGATGTTTCACACGCATCAGTAGTTTGGACCGAGCAATCCTCTCCATACAGCTTTTTACCATTCAGTTTATCTGTGCATTTCGGTTCAAACTCATAACTTGCAGAAGGAGATAAGAATGCAGGCACACTTGCTTCTTCCAAATAAGCAGCATCAGCACTTCCAATTGGAGAAAACACATGACTCTTAGTCTTGTTAGTATATTTACAGGCCTTGCCAGTTGAACAAGGTAAAGCAGAATTTCTTGTATCGTGCAAAGTCAGCATTGCATTCCAGCATTTCTTCCTCTCCTCTAGTTGTTCCATTGCAGCACAAACATAAGGAAGCTTCTCTAGATCCTCAACAAGCCCCGATTCTGCTCTTGCCAGCCAACCATCTAATTCTGTCCTTACTTCTCTGACTAATAACTCGACATTTGATGCCACAGTGAACTTGGAGAAAGAGTCACACAGAGCAACACTGGAACAAGGTACACCATCGGTATTTTGTTGATTTTTCTGGGATGGAATTAATGAATCTTTTGCGCGACTTAAAAGTGTAAACTGCATATTTTCACCAACGTAATGCTGCTTCACACTTTCAATATTGAGAGTGTATAAATCCTTGGAAGATATCATCATAAAGCATAGAGGACATCTTTTCCATGATTCACCTTTACGATCTTCCTCACCCATTAACAGGTATTGCAGAATACAAGGAAAGCAGAATATATGACCACATGAGGTAATTTGTGGGCACAAAGGACTTTCCAGACAAATAGGACACTGCACCGGATGTGGAGCAGAGTATCTCACGCAAACTACATTATCCCACTGCAACATTTTATCTGGATCCATCAACTCAAGCTCATCGTTCCCACAATCTAACACAACAAATTTGTAATTTGCCTGAATAAATAAATCCTTGTTGTATGGTTTTATCTTCTGGGTCTTCCTCGGAGGAGTCATCCGTGATTTAGGACGAGTAATCGGATCATACTGAAAATTCAACAAGTGATTACCATTCATTGTCTGATGTTTCCTCGGAGCTGAATGTGCAGAACTGCCACAGCAAAATAAGAAGTTCAGACACTACGTTAAACCAAAACAAAAAAAAAAAAAAAGCTAGTACACACACTCCAATTATACCTAAATTGTGGGGATATCCCTCCACCACCAGCCTGGGATGAGGTGCCACTGTTTTGGCGATTCCAATTTCTTCTACCATTTGGTGTCCTTGCTTCACTCACCTAATCAGAAGAAGAAGAAAAGTCACACTGTTAACATCATCAAGACACCAAAAGCTCAACTCGTAATAATGTATATAGCAGAAGTCTATACCTTCTTGGAAGATCCTCCAGAACTTGACGGCGCTGCAGAAACTGAACCTGCAAACACAAACTAGGTTAATCACATCTTTCATCAAGGAAATTTCTGCTAGGAATATATTCATAAACAATGAACAACCAAGAATTCATATGAAATAGCATCATCAAACAAGAAAACCCCCAAATTACTAGAAAACCTTTAACCCTAATCAGGTAAAATTTCAGACTTAAAGAATTTGTATATAAGTTCTAAAGTTGTCAGTTCTGAAGTTATCTCCTTTTTGATATACACAGATTTTTACCCCTTAAATCAATAAAACCTTAAAAAAAAATACACCATCTGAACTACCCAAAAAAAGGGAAGAACCTACTATTAAGAAGAAAATTAATAACTCTTGAATAAATAACTCAGAAATTTGCTTACCAGAGGTTGAGTGATTGGAGATAAACTGAGATCCTGATCCATTGATCTGATTGTCAGAGGGAAATCCCCCATGAAATTCTTCCTGTGGTGAAGATTGAAAGAGTCCATGGTTTGGGTAATTAGGGTTTCCGCGAAGGTTATCAGATGATGATGATACAGAACTGTTAGATTGTGTGGGCAAGATGGACATGAAAATGTGAGAAGAAATTAGGGTTTCGTCTGTATTTCTCTCACAGCAGCAAGAGCTGGTGGTGGTGATAAAGTCGAATTGGAATTTGATGATCGAAGCTGAGAAAGACCAAAGAAAGATTTTTATTAGTACTATTGAAATAAGTATTTTAGAATATCCTTATTTTTATTTGGACCTCCAAAGAAAAACAAACGGGGTTTAAATTTTATTTGGCTTTCTTTTTAAGCATAAGTTTGTAATTACTCGAACTTTTTTTTTTTTTTTTTTTTTTTTTTAATAAAGGAGTTAGGTTACAATTTGTCGTGGGTATGTGATGCCCACAGAATCATGGAACAGAATTTGACTAATAAGAAATGGGATTGCCTAGTCCCATATTTTAGTTGATAGATTCCATGTTTGACTTCCATCTGCTGCATGATTGGCTAACCTGTCTGCTACCTGATTTCCTTCCCTGTAGTTATGCTCAATAACCGCCTGTGGGATTTGTCGAAATTTGGTTTTTATTTCCTCCATCATTCCCGATATGTGCCAAGGTGGTGGGATAGAGGAATTGATGAATCCCAGAAGGTTCTCTAAATCGGTTTCAAATGGCACTCTTGGCTATTGCCTTTCTATTGCTGTTCTTAATGCTAATAGCAGAGTCCATGTTTTTGCTGTAGTAGCAGGTTTTCCCACACTACACCCCTCACTATATTTCGATTAATTAGTCCATTGAAAATTGCATAATTGAGAATGTTTATTGATTAATTTCATGAGTTCTACACAAGAAAAGTAGAATTACACTTAGCAAATAAAACACTCTTAAACTTTCTCTCTCCTAATGACTTGCCTAACAATTCTAAAAGATTCCCCCATACAAC